>OX465308.1:88343871-88646371 GCA_949987585.1 Pipistrellus pygmaeus
CCTTAGAAGAAGTTTAAGTTTAAAAATTTGGCTCTCCAAAGAAATGTCAGTCGTTGCACTGTGGATATTTGGCTCTGTGGACGGATGAGTTTGCCCGCCACTGCTCTCAGGTGACACCTGCGCCATCGGAGGGCTTGGGCGGGAGGCGTGTGCTGGGCCACGGTGCCGACAGGTCAGGCCGCAGCGGTGTTCCTGCCCGGTCACAGGGCTGCTCAGGAGGCTTCCGTTCATCAGACGTCACACACTGTCCGCCTGGCTGTGTCTGTGGGCCTCTGTGTCCCGCCCATTGGTCAGACACTCTCACTTCATGGTTTGGTTTATGATGATGACGTCATATCTGCATCTGACAGCCGGCGTCAGCACCCCGGGCCACCCCACCAGCCCCAATGGGGGATTCCGCTCGCGTCCCTCCAGGGGGGCTATTCGGTGGTGTTTCGCGGGCCACACACCCAGCCCTTTGCGTGGCCCCTGACCTCCCCTGGTGACGGCTATTGCTCCCTCCCGATGCTCGCCGCCCGCTCCCCAGGGTTTGTCTGAAGCTCTAGCTTAAAGGATGACTTTCTATGGCATGATTGTTTGTAAATCCGTACGTGAACTTGTGTTTCGGGGCGGGAGGCTGCGGACAAAACCCAGCGCGGCCACGGGCAGTGCGCCCCCCTCTGATGAGCACAGGCCGCTCTCCTGCGCTGGCTGTCGCCTGGGAAGGGCAGCAAATGGCTTCTCTCGCGCTGGGCTCCTCTAAGAGGCGGGGACACGGAGGGCTTCCGGCTGAGTGAGAACAAAGCACAGGACCGGGGCCAGTCCGAGGAGGCGGCTTCAGGCCAGAGCGGCGCTGGCTGGGCCGGGAGAGGCGGTTTCCGAGGCTTAGCCCCGCGATCGGCCTCTCGCCATGCTAATGGCACGCTTACTCGCCAGGACCGAGAAGGGGGCGATGTCACGGAAGCCAGAGGCGCTCGGCTCCCAGCTCAGGGCTGGCCGCGTGCAGCACGGAAAGCCGAGCAAAAAATAATTGAAGCCCCTGTGAAATATTTCAATTTTTTTATTGATTGAAGGCAATTATCCCTTAATTGCATATTTAAATGAGGTATTAGGAGGTTTAACTAAGCAATGCCTCTTAATTGCTGCTGCACACTAGGTGTCACAGATTGTGTTTATTTCATATGTTAATTAAAGAGAAAGGGGCATTTTATTTTACTGACGACCAGGCTCGCCGAGGCTGCGCCGGTTGGGACACGGTGTGTCCCGGGTGCCTGTCGCACGCTGGGCATTAATATCGCCGTGGCGAGAGGTTAACGCCTTTAATGAAGAGGGCAGCTCCGTTCCGTGTGTCTCCAGCCACACCGCGCCTCTTCCGGGGGGGTGGGGGGGGTGCCCCACACCCCACCCCCCACCCCCACATCTTCCTTCCGGAAGAAACACCAGGCCCTTCTCCACAACAACAGAGCAAAGGACAAGCGCCGCCGACACAGCCAGGACGGCACCGCCGCGCGGGGGGAGTGGGCCGTGCGGGCGCTGTCTGTCCCGAGCAGCGGGGGCCTGCATTCGTTTGCGAGTCGCGTGTGATTCTTCCCCGGGAAAGGCGTGATTGCATGTGGACAACAGGACAGGGAGAGAGCTTTGGAAGGAAAACCCCCATTTCTCCTCGGAAAAAGCACTTGACATCCCTCGTGAGAAAGGTGTCGGCAAACCTGAGCGTCGGAATGGGGTCTCCACCCCGGTCCCACGGGCGGTGAGGAAGGGCTGGGCCTCGCGCTGGCATTCCTTCTCCAGAGTGCGGGGCCCTGGTCGTTACTTTAGAAAGCAAGCGGCCACGCACAGCTCCCTCAGGCAGCCCGTCTGCCGCCTCAGAAGGCACGGGCAGGGCAGCCAGGCGAGTGAAAGCCGGAGGCAGACAGCACTACCTTAGGTGCCTGGGAAGTCCACAGATCCACTAAGGATGAGAGTTCATGGAGAATATCTGCAGAAATAGCACCCCATTGGTTTCTTCTGCCTCAACAACAGAGTCAGGAAGGCACATGTGATATTTCTAGTGCCTATCCATTTATTTACTCACTAGAGCCCGGTGCATGAAAATTCATGCACTGGTTCGGGGGGAGGGTCCCTCAGCCTGGCCTGCCCCCCTCACAATCGGGGAGCCCTCAGGGTTGGGAGGCAACCCGATGATCAGGGGAAGGTGACGCCCCCATCACACCTCTGCTGCTGCCACTGCCAGCAGCACAAGGCTTGGCCGACCCTGGCTGAGGGGAAGGGGTGCCACCATCTTTGTGATGGTGTGATGGTCAATTTGCATATTCCCTCTTTATTAGATAAGATTTACTTGACAAATATCTATTGGCTCTAGGGTGTGGCCTGAGTGTGAGGATACACAAGAAGCCAGGGACATAAACAAACAGCCACTATGCGCTCCCTGGAGCAGGGCCCGTGAGGGGCAATCCAGCAGGGAGGGGAGGGTGGCCTCCCCGGGGGTGGGGGAGGGGAGAGGGGTGGCATTCCATCGCTTAGGCTGAGGCTGGCAGAATGTGGGCTGTGGGAGGCTTCACAGGACATCCTACCACACTTCTGAGCAAAGTTCTCCCCCTCAGTGGAGAAGGTATCGGACCTTCGTGGAAGCTCTAGTGTGTCTTGAGTTTTCTACAGATTTTAAAGCTCTTCCATCATCTGTAAAAATAGTATTATCTATTTTATGGAAACGGCTTGCTAGCCACCTGGATTTAACCGGAGGCTGTCTTCTGCAGCCGGTCGGCCGGAGGTGCGCTCACCAGCAGCCTGTGGACGCCCGGGATCGTCCCAGCAGCTGCAGAGGGGGTGTCCGCGGGAGGAGCGCCGTCTCCCTGCAGGAAGATGGGCTGGCGGGGCGCTGTGTGCCGTGAAGGATCGCTCCCCTCTGCGGGCCCGAGCGCCAGCGTGGCATTTGCTCAGCCCTTATCTGTACGTCCCAGCCCGGCGCCCACCAGGCTGAGCCTCCCTGGCAGCGTTCTGGAAAAGTCATTCCAGCGCCGTGAATGTAAAGCAGGGCCATCAGGAGAAACACGTGTTCTTTCCGGGGCTGGAAACCATCCTTCAAACTGTGAGAAGCCCCAGGGCTCTGCCACACAAAACCCATCTGCAGTCAGAGCTGTCCTTCTCCAGAGACGGTGTGTGTGTGTGTGTGTGTGTGTGTGACCACTGCTTCTCCAAACTCTCATTAAAAAATCACATCCTCATTTCTGGGCAGGTCTTGGTAAGCCACGGGTTCTCAAATAAAAGGAGCTGACGATTTCAAAGTGGGCCGTTTTGCATTCAAAGCCTCATTCTGGATTGAGAAGCTGGAAGGGGCTCTGTGCGGATTTTTACCCCCAAAGAACGCTGCGCCCTGCAAAGAACAAATGGAAGAAGCCGGAAGAGGAGTGCCAGGCTCCAGCACGTGTCTCTGCCTTCTAGAACACGGCGTGAGGGGTTGGTTAAAAAATAGAAAGGAGGAAAGGGCCAAAGGGACAGGGAAAATGATAATAAAGGGTAAACTCATTAAGAAGGCGTAACAATCATAAATGCGTATGCACCCAATAGTGGAGCACCTATCTAGACTACACAAACACAAACATATGTGAATGGAGAAATAGACATTCAGTAAGAGTAACAGATGTCATTACCCCGCTTCCCGCAAGAGGGCGCTCATCCCATTGAAAGTCAACAAGAAAACATTGAACTTGAACCATAGACCAAATGGGCCTACAGACATTCCACCCCAAAAAGCAGAGTACACTTCTCAAGCACGCAGGGACCTTCTCCTGTGTAGAGCAGATGATGGACCACAAGGTGAGTTTCAGCAAACTTAGCGTTACAATCCTACCACATGTCCTTCCCAACCACAAGGGAATGAAACTAGAAACGAACAGGAAAAGAACTGACCAATCCACAATATGTGGAATTAAAATACACACCCCTGAATAGCTAACGGGTCAAAGGAGAAATCAGGGATCAAAACAGGTCTTCATGCGTTCCAGTTCTTCTCTGATCATTTGCTCAGCTTCATTGTGACTTTCATGCCTTTTCCAGAGCACTGGGATGCTCTCATCTGTGCTAATGAAATTGCCATCTTTCACTCACTAGAAATATTAATATTTTATTAATAAATTATTGCATTCATGTTCATCAGATAGTTAGCTTTTTAACAGGTTGAATAATTAGGAAAATGAAAATTACAGCCACAATGAGATAACACTTCACATCTACCAGAATGGCAGAAAGGCAGATAATAAAAAGCATTAGAGAGGGTGTGACAATATAGCAGCCTTCAGATATTCCTGCCAGTGGGAATGCAAAATGGTGTAGCCACTTTGGAAAACTATTTGAAACTTTTAAAAAAAAGTTAAACAGCTGAGCCAGTGTGGCTCAGTGGGTGAGGGTCAACCCACGAACCAAGAGGTCACGGTTCGATTCCTGGTCGGGGCGCATGCCCAGGTTGCAGGCTCAGTTCCCAGTGGGAGGGGGGGAGTGCAAGAGGCAGCCAATCAATGATTCTCTCTCATCCTTGCTGTTTCCATCTCTCTCCCTCTCCCTTCCTCTCTGAACTATGTATGCATACAGTCACCCTCTGACCCAGGAATTGCACTCCTAAGCGCGAGAGAGAAATGCTAATACACAGCCACACAAAAATGCATATGTGAATATTCATAGCAGCACTAGTCACAATAGCTATAAAGCAGAAACAGCCAAACTGTCCATCAGAGGATGAATGGATAAGCCAAATCTGCTATATGTGAACAATGGAGGGTTATTTGGCAAAAAACATAAAAAAATAAAAAAAATGGAGTGAAGTCCTGGTGCACACTCCAGCCATCACGCTGAGTGGAGGGAGCCATCGCCAGAGGCCATGGGGTGCAGGGTTTCGTTTCTGTAAAACGTGCAGAATGGTCCAGGCCACGGAGTCGGAGGGCAGCCTGGTGGGGACCAGGGGCTGCCTCCGCCCGGCGAGGGAGGAGATTGACTGCGGAGGAGGGTGGGCGGCTGTTGTCAGAGCTGGAAACGCTCTAAAATTAGAGCGTGTGATGGCTGCGGAGCGCTGCGCACACTAAAAGGCACTAAATTACACGCTTGGAACGAGTGCATTTGACGGTATGTGAACTCTGTCTCAATAAAGCTGTTACGAAGGGAGGGGCTGGAGAGCCTCCCTCTGGAGGAGAAGCCGCGTTCGGACGGCTAGGAGTAAAAAGGCCTGGGAGACTTTTATCTCCACGCTCCTCCTCGGCACCCCGCGCCCCAGCGCGGCTGTTTACACCGAGGTTCACGGGGAGGGGGGAGTGGGAACTCTCAGGAGGAAAGAGGAAAGACAAAGCTCTTCTGGAGAATTACCCCGGGTTTCAAGAAAAAGCGGTTAAAATAACACACACAGGATTAAAGACATCTTTCCAGCACATTCCAGGCTGAGAAGAACGGCTTCCTTCGGCACAGAGAAAAATCTCACCTGGGCTGGGGCATTCAGACTGACTCCAGGACAGCTCAGAAAAGAAATACTGAGGTTAAGAAGGGGCTTGGGCCCAGCCGGTGTGGCTCAGGGGTTGAACATTGACCTATGAACCAGGAGGTCACAGTTCAACTCCCAATCAAGGCACATGCCCAGGTTGCGGGCTTGATCCCCAGTGTGGGGTGGGCAGGAGGCAGCCGATCCATGATTGCCTTTCATCATTGGTGTTTCTCTCTCTCTCTCCCTTCCTCTCTGAGATCAATAAAAAAGAGAGGGCTGGGGAGCTGGGAGGAAGCTGCAGGAATCACGTGGCCTGCCCTGTGTCGGGCCTGCCCTTGTAGGACACTTCTGAGCAGCGACTGTAGAGACCACCATGAGCGTGAGGTCCAGCATGCTGTGCACCGCGGTTGGCACAGTCTGGGTCAGTGTATGAGGGCCCTCTGTGCGTGTGCGTGTGCGTGTGCCTGTGTGTGCATGTGTGTGCGTGTGTGTGTGTGTGTGTGTGTGTGTGCGCCCGCGTGTGTGTGGAAGGGGCACGGGGGGGGGGGGGGAGGAGGAGCTCTGAGGGTGCTGCATCGGAAGGGTGGTCAGCGCCGTTCTCTGCAGCTGCATCTCCATTTGCTGGCCGTGAGGGTGGACTCTGTCCTCACGTCTGGGAGCAGGTCCTTCTGCAACCAGCTGAGTCCTCCTCCCTCTGTCTCCCCCAAGAACCCCGCCCGCCTCGTGTCCCCCCAGCTCTCTGCCCCCCCCACCCCCCGCCCCCGGGGTCAGATGGGCAGCCTCACGGTTTCTCGAGTCATCGGACGTCGCACTGCTGTTTGCTGAAGTCTTCATTGCTCCAACGGCAGCTTCACGGCTGCGGGCGGTGGAGCAGTGGATGGTCCATGGCCTCGCCATCAGCACCCTCGCGCTGCTCTGCGCCAGCCTTGCCCAGACAGTGCCCCCTCATGGCTTCCTCTCTGCCCCAGCTTTCCCAGCTGCCGCCGCTCCCTCTGTGACGCCCCTCCGGCCCCCCACCCCCCAAGGCCGCGCCTCCTCCAGCACCGCCCCCTGACCCACCCCCTCCTTCCCCGCTGTCCTCCAGCCCGCAGGGGCCTCGGGCATTCACGGGGCGTTTATTCCCTAGAGCACGCGGGCCTATGCCTCCCGCTCCGACCTTCTGCTTCACCCGTTTCCACCACCACCTTCTCACCGACGTGCGGTAACCCCAGACCCAGGGCTGCCCCGCTCGCCTTCCTTCCGCTCTGGACTCGGCTTCTCTCGGGGTGCCCGTCCCGGATTCTCCTTGCGTCCGCGTGTTCTGTCCTCACTGGCCTCGGACGCAGCGGTGTGCTGAGGCCGTCACTGAACACAGGCCTCTCCTTCTCCCCGAGCAGCCACCGCCTGCGGGTCCACGGCACTCTCGGAGGACACATTGATGGGTGCTGTTTCCTGTAATCGGGCTTGTGCCTAAGACACGATGCACAGACATCAGAGGCAAGACCTGCTAACCTCAGCGAGGAGGGCCGCAGTCTGCAGGGAGGCCGTCCTCCCATTCCACAGATGGGGAAGCTGAGGCTGGGGGGGGGGGAGGGCTCCTCTTGTCCCCCATGCCAGTGAGCACTGGGCACACTGGCTTGGCCCAGGCCGGGCCCAGCCCCGGCACACCACCGGGCCGCGTGCCGGCAGCCTCTCCAGGCATCGCCCCCTCCTCAGCAGTGTCCTCATTCCCAGCTGACCCCCATTTCCCAGGCACTGTCCCCCTCCTCAGCAGTGTCCTCATTCCCAGCTGACCCCCATTTCCCAGGCACTGTTCCCGGGCACTCGGGGTGTGCCGGCTGCTCTGTGCGATGGGGGAGCGCTGTCGGGCACAGACAAAGGTGCGGAGGGGGCAGCAGGTGGCCGGCCTGCCCCTGAGCGGCAGAAGTCGCAAGACCGGGGAGCAGCGCACCTTCAAAGGGACCTGGTGATGTGAGGGCCTGCCCCCGGGGGTCTGGGCGTCAGGCTGGGGCTGAGCAGAGAGCCCAGCAGCAGGGGCTGTGGGTGGAGTGGCTGGACCTGGGCAGGTGGCTGCTGGTACGCTGGGATCACGGCAGAGTCAGGAATGTGGGTCAGGGTTCAAGTCCGGGCTGACTCAGGGGAGCTGCTACAGCCTGGGGCTGGCTCTGTCCCCGGGTCCGGGGCCTCTGAGCGTCTCGGAGAGGAAGTGACCTTGGGCTGATGCGATGAGGCGTTGGAGTGGGAGGTACTGTAAGGGAGACTGGACAGCCCGGCCGGCGTGCCTCCGTGGGTGGGCATTGCCGAGGAACCAGGAGGTCACGGTTCGATTCCCAGGCAGGGCACAGGCCGGGGTTGCAGACTCCATCCCCAGTAGGGGGCATGTAGGAGGCAGCCGATCCATGATTCTCTCTCCTCATGGATGTTTCTCTCTCTGTCTTCCTCTCCTTTCCTCTCTGAAATCAATACAAATATATTTTTTAAAATGGAGCTGGACAGTACCTGGTGGATAAGAGAACCCTGCCTCATTCAAGATTCCGATCAGGCCCACATTCTGTGCATGTCTGTGTTCACTTTCTTTCTTTCTTTCTTTCTTTCTTTCTTTCTTTCTTTCTTTCTTTCTTTCTTTCTTTCTTTCTTTCTTCTTCTTCTTTTTTTTTTAAATATATTTTATTGATTTTTTACAGAGAGGAAGGGAGAGAGATAGAGAGCTAGAAACATCAATGAGAGAGTAACATCGACCAGCTGCCTCTTGCACACCCCCTACCGGGGATGTGCCCGCAACCAAGGTACATGCCCCTGACCAGAATCGAACCCGGGACCTTTCAGTCCGCAGACCGACTCTCTATCCACTGAGCCAAACCGGCTTCGGCTGTGTTTACTTTCTATCCGTGAGCCACAAACTCGGACTGGTTTCTGGGAAGACCTGTCAGAGGGGGGACTCGGACCAACCCCCATTCCTGGTGGAGGACCACTGCTGGTTTCCCGTCGTCAGCTCGCTCCCGAGGAGCGCTGTGCCTGAGCCGTGAGGCGGCCATCGCTGGAGGGTTCTCGGCAGAACCGTTTGGTGTCCCCATGTGGTGGGAGTCGCTTTCCCAGGGGGTCAGCAGCTGATTGCGTGACCCACGCCCGTTCCGGCTCCCGGGCGCCAGGCGCTGCGGGCGTAGCGGGGTGGCCTCTGGTCGGCCCACCGGGATGAGGCCATTTGTACGCCCATTTCCCAGGGCTTGTTTCTCGTGTGGAGCAGACAGCAGCCAGCACCGCCGGGAAGGGATGCTGCGGGCCGGACAAGCGCTGCAGGGCGGGCTGCAGACCCGGAGCCGCGGCCCCGTGGGTAGTGCTGTGCTCGGCCCCTCCCTCCGCATGCAGCCTGCAGCCCGGGCGAGGCACTGGGCACCCAGGGCGGGTGGCACAGGCTTTGCAGGGCGAGTCCCTCTGCAGAGCTCTCTGGGCCAGGTCCCCCTGCATGTCCTGTGTGAGCGGCTGTAGGCCCGCCTGCCTGCCTCCCGGACTCTGGTGTTGCAAGATCACACACCCTGATGTGAAGCCACTGTCGCTGGATCTGAGGCCTCTCGGGGTTCTCTCAGGAGGGGGCTCACCTTCATCTGCTTCCATTCCGTGGCGGGAGCTGGCACCGCCTGGCGGAGCTGCAGCTCTAGGACCAGGAGGCTGGTGAGGAGATCAGAGTAACAGCTGCCACTGAGAACCTAGCATGTGTGGCCGCCAGGTGTGTGCTGGGCAGTTATCTCCACACTCCCACCTACGCCTACGGTAACTGCCCCGGGGGGGGGGGGGGCAGCTGCTGCCCACACAGTGCCACGCGCACTTCACGGTCACAGAGTTGGGGCAAGACAGGGAGGGACCACCAGGCCCCAGCCCCGGTAGGCGGGTGCATGGCTACGGTGTGTCTCCTGTAGATGCTTCTCTTTCTCTCCCTCTTTCTTTCTTTCTTTCTTTCTTTCTTTCTTTCTTTCTTTCTTTCTTTCTTTCTTTCTTTCTCTTTCTTTCTTTCTTTCTTTCTTTCTTTCTTTCTTTCTTTCTTTCTTTCTTTCTTTCTTTCTTTCTTTCCTTCTTTCTCTTTCTTCTCTTTCTCTCTCTCTTCTTTCTTTTTTTATTTAGAAAAATTTAATTGTTGAGATTATTACAGATGTCCCTCTTCCCCTCCCATTACTCCCCTCCACCTGGTTCCCCCCTACCCCTACCCCAGGTCATTGCTACCCCATTGTTCATGTTCATATGTAATGCATACATGCATTCAAGATCTTCGGTTAATCTCTTCCCGCTCCACCTCTCCCCACCCCTCTCCGGTCCCTCTGAAAATTGTCAGTCTGCTCCATTTCCATGCCTCTGATTCTATTTTATTCGCCAGTTTATCCTATTCATTAGATTTCTTATTTGTTTATTTTGATTTTTAGATTCAGTTGGTGATAGGTATGTATTTGTTGCCATTTTGTTCATATTTTTAATCTTTTTTTTCTTCTTCCTCTTCTTAAAGAATGCCCTGCAACATTTCATATAATACTAATTTGGTGGTATGAACTCCTTTAACTTTTTCTTGTCTGTGAAGCTCTTTAGCTAACCTTCAATTCTGAATGATAGCTCTGCTGGGGAGAGTCATCTTGGTTGTAGTTCCTTTGAATATTTCTTACTACTCCCTTTTGGCCTGCATACTTTCTATCGAGAAATCAGCTGTAGTCATATGGGCATTCCTTTGAAGATAACTCACTGCTTTTCTCTTGCTGCTTTTAAGATTCTCTCTTTGTCTTTAGCCCTTGGTATTTTAATTATGATGTGTCTTGGTGTGAGGCTCTTTGGGTTCCTTTTGTTTGGGAATCTCCACTTCCTAGACTTGTAAGTCTATTTCTTTCACCAGATAAGGGACATTTTCTGTCATTATTTATTCAAATAGGTTTTCAATATCTTGCTCTCTCTCTTTTTCTGGCACCTACATAATGTTGGTACACTTGAAGTTGTCCCAGAGGCTCCTTACACTATCTTCATATTTTTGGATTATTTCTTTTTGCTCTTCTGGTTGGGTGTTTTTTGCTTCCTCATATTTCAAATTGCTTATTTGATTTTCAAAATCTTCTAATCTACTGTTGAATCCCTATATATTATTCTTTATTTCAGTCAATGTAAGCTTAATTTCAGACTAGTCCTTTTCCATTTTTTTTGGCATTCTCACTAAGATCCTTGAAAGTCTCACTAAGTTCCTGGGATGTTTCTAGAAGATTCTTGAGTAACCTTATAACCATGGTTTTGAACTCTATATCCAGTAGTTATCTTTCTTCCATTTCTTTCATTTGTAACATGTTTCTTTGCCTCTACATTTTGGCTGCTTCCCTGTGTTTGTCTCCATGTATTAGGTAGAGTTGCTAAGAGTCCTTGACTTGGCAGAGTGGCCTTGTGTAGTAGGTGTCCTGTTGGGCTCAGTGGCTCAGCCTCCCCAGTCACCGGAACTGGGCACCCTTGGTGTACCCCTTTGTGGGCTGTGAGCACAGTCTTGTAGTTGAGCCTTGATTGTTGTTGGTGTCACTGGGAGGAACTGACCTCCAGGCCAATTGGCTGTGAGAAGCAGCTGTGACTGCAGTGGGAGAACTGCTATGCAGGAGACACCCTCAGGTGGGGATTTGGACTTACTTCAGTGGGGCTTTGGTGCTCACTGAGTCTGCCCCTTGAGGTGTTGCTTATGGATGTGTACAATTGTAATCTGGTCTGGTCTCACACTGACCACTGGGTACACTGGCTCTTGGGTCTCCAGGGAGGTGCAAAGTCAGCCACTGCCTGGGGCCATCCTGGAGGAGCTACAGAGAGATCTGCAGATTCTTCCTCTTTGTATCAAGTGCCCAGATGAGGCCCAGCTGTGAAGCTGGTGCTGGTGCCGGTCTTGGGCTTTTATTGATAGGTTTGGTGCTCCCTGACCCGGCTGCAGCTTGTTTGACAGATTTCAGCCTGAGCAAGGACAGGAAATTCATATGCAAAAGCCGCTGCACACAGCTTGGGTGGGGTTGTAAACTGGTGAGGTGGGGTCTTAGGGAATCACCAGAACCAACAAATGGCTGCCGGTCAGCTCTGTGACTGGGGAGGCCCCTGCATGAGAACAATGATCCCTGCAAGAACCGCCCTCTGGGAAAAAGCCATCCCCTGAGTTCCTGCCCCCGTCCGGTTCCGCCTTGTTTGTGTCTGGGACCCCCAGAGCCTCACCCTGGTGCTGGAGCTCAGAGGAAGCCGGACATTGTAAGTTCACTTCATGGTGCCGGTCTTTTAAGAGGAGCAGCTGGGACTCCAGCAGCCTCTGTGTCACTGAGCCCCAATCCCCACTGGTTTTTACAGCCATAGTTCTTACTGCCTGTAGGGACTTCTTTTCCCAGCCCTGGGGGTCTGGTGTGAGCTGGGACCCCTTGCTCCTCCAGTGGCCTCTGTAGAGACGATCTCCCTCCTGATTAAAAGCCAAACACATGGGTGCTGGACCAGCCCGTTCTGTGCCCCCGCACCTCCTACCATCTCAGTGTGCTTCCTTCTTTACTTCTCTAGTTGTAGGACTTCCATTCAGCCAGCGTTCTGGTGGTTCTGGATGATGGTTGTTCTGTATCTTAGTTGTAGTTTTGATGTGATGTGGGAGGAGGCATGTACAGGCGTTTGCTTATACCACCATCTTGGTTCCTCATTAGACACTTCTCTTTCTGCAGTGAAGCTCCAACCACGAAGACAGGAACAGGGCTCTGGAGGGGCCCAGAGAGATTTGCTGGAGAGAACGTCCACTTGCTGAAAGAGGGGTGCGGCAGAGCTGACCTCCGGTTTGGGGTACTGCATCAGAAGAGGGCATTTCTATGTAGTTGGAACCATTGCATTTTGAGGGTTTATATATGACAGTAGTTTGTTCTCACTCTCTGACTCGTGTACAAATACTATGATCTCAGGAAGTAAACTGAGAAACTGAGATGCAGAGAAGATGGATAAATTTCCACCGGAAAAACACCAACGCTGCTAAGATTGGAGTCCAGATCTTTCTGCCCCAGAGCCCATGTGAGAATTAGCTTGTCATGTGGTTTCAGTCCCTTAGAAAATGGAACCCAGAAAGGCTGGCAATGCTAGGCTAAGGGCCTGGCACAGATGGAGGTGATGCCATAGGGAGATTCTGATAAGCCTGAGAGAGGGTGCTGGGATCCTGGTTTCTCAGAGAAAAGGGAGCTACTTCCTGACTTTCTACGGGAAGTGTGGGCTGTCAGGAACCCTAAAGCAGTGCTTCTCAAAGTCTGCACACCTGTCACCCAAGGGTTTTCTTAAAATGCAGATTCCAGCCTGGCCAGCGTGGCTCAGGGGTTGAGCATTGACCTATGAACCAGGAAGTCATGGTTTGATTCTGGGTCAGAGCACAGGTTTGGGTGTGGGCTCCATCTCCAGTGTGGGGCATGTCGGAGGCAGCCAATCCATGGTTCTCTCTCATCATTGTTATTTCTCTCTTTCTCTCCCTCTCCCTTCCTCTCTAAAATCAATACAAATATAATTTAAAAAATAAAATAAAAGGCAGAGTCCAGTGCAGGCGGCCTGGGCTGAGGCCTGCGATCTGCATTTCTCATGTGCTCTCGGGGTGGTCTTGCTGCTGGCTGGGGGACCACACCCGAGTGGGAAGGATCTGAGGGGCTTGGTTCAAGGGTGAGCCTCTTAGATTCAAAGTCCAGTCCCCCAAGAGCTCCTGATGTGTAATGAGCCGACTCTGTCCATGTATTCTCTAAGCGAGAAGACTCCGGTTCCCAGCGTGCCTTTCGGAGCAGCGCCTGGGCTGCGGGCCGCCCGGGTTGGGCCGCCCGTCCCTGTGAGTCCCCGGCTGTGCGGGTTTTACAGGTTCTGGTCTGCAGGTGGTGAGAGTTTACAGTCATGAGACGCAGTGGCGCGCTATAGATCAAAATGTTTCCCCTTATTTGACTGTAATCTATGGGGAAGGGTGAAATGGCCAATTGATTACAATGTAGAATGTAAAAAGATCAAAGTCCGACAGCGCAGAGCCGCCCGCTGTCCGCAGCACGGAGCGGGCGCTCACGGGAAAATGTCCGGGTAATATATGAGGCATTAAAAATTCTGCTGCATTATTCCTGCCACCGAGATGGTAATGAAAATGGGGACCGGCACCAACTTAACCCGTTCTCATTACAACCGTTAGATTGTAATCTCACGCCCGCCCCTCCGGAGGATGCTAAATGAGATTTTAAACAAAAGAGAGGACGGAGAAGAATGGAGAATAAAGGAGCGAATAGAAATTGGAAAGTTAAAAGGAGTGATGCCTGGTGGACGCGGGCTCATTGGAGGCGTTCTCTTTGCTTCAGAAGCAAGAGGGGAGGGCAGGGCCTTGCTAAGGCCCATGTGGTCCCGGGTGGGACTCACAGCACAGCCCACGCACGCACTGGGCCCTGCAGGACGAAGAGGGCCACGTGGCCACGTCAGCACAACTCTGCCCCCGCCCGCTGGCGGCTTAGCTCACTGTAGGTTAGGGGAGGGCCGGGCAGGCCGTGTGGGGACTTTGTAGCCAGGCCAGGGCTTTGTTTTGTGCAAGCGAAGCCCCGGGTGGCTTGGAGCAGAGGGTGGGGGCCGGCTTCTCGCTTCTGAAGACTCCGGGGCCAGAGGTGAGCAGGGAGGAGCAGCAGTGCCGGCCATAGGGAGCTCGGATCTCCGAAGGAAAACAAGTAAATAAATGTGTCACTGCGAGCTGTTAAAATTGACGGAGAGGAATGGCAGGGAAAGAGGAGGACAAAGGGGAGCTGGCGGGATGGGGGGGAGGCAGAGGCCGCCCCGGGGGAGACTCCTCGTGGGCAGGGACAGGGCGAGGGCATCGCGTCTGCTTCTCCAGGTCCCAGCAGGACCGGCCGCCAGCCCGATGCTGGAGAAAAACACTTAGAGAGTACGCCAGCAGCCTCTGGGGGGAGTGATTCTGTGTCCTTCCTAACGCATTCCAGTTCATCGTGTCCCCGAAGGGTTTAGCTTCGCGTCCAATTTGCATCCACCGGCTCCGCTGGGAGCCTTTCCCGCGTTCCGCGTGGAGAATGGAGGGCAGCTCGCTGAGCCCTGAAGGCGGCCTCATTAAGCTGCCTGCTCTGCTCGCTGGCGCTCGGTGGGACACGGTGCCGCCGAGCCGCCCCCCCGCCCCCGCCCAGTGCGGTGCGGTGGGGAGAATGGGGACACATCGCAGTGATGCTGTGCGTCCCGGCGCTGGGGCCCCGCCTGCGGAAATGACTGATGGCCTCTGGACCGCAGCCTGGAGTCAGAGGCAGAAGGAGCCGCAAAGGGACCTGCCCGGAGCGTTTTGCAATTCCCACTGCCGAGGCCCAAGGACTCGGGAAGCGAGCGGAAGGAAATGAGAGGGAAAAGCAGCGGAAACAGTTCGCCGGACGTGCTCGGAGGTTATCGGCTGCCTTGTTTTGACAGCTTTTGTAAGGATGTGGCATAGCCATGGCAATGGGGGAATGCGGATTACAAAAACTACACACACACAGTTATAGAGTTACCGCAAAGCAGGAGCACCTCGGCTCTGCTTGCTGGTGTCTAGGTGAAGAATTCGGTTCGCGGTGAGAGAGATCTGGATGGAGAATGAGTGGTAACGCTGAGAGCATGTGGCGGTGACTCCGGAGAGAGCAGGGATTCCCAGGAGAGCCGCCCTGGGGAGCCGTCAGGGCTACGATTGGAGAGACAGTGACGCTCAGTGCCAGACGGCTTCCAATGGGCACGTTTGCAGATGGCAGTGGGTTTGTGTCCATTTTACAGATCAAAACAACAAGTTCATTGTTTATTCACAACCTCATTGTCTCATCCTTTGGGTCTTGTGTCATATGTACAGGATATATACATTTGAATGATGGTTTTCTAGTCATAAAAACTGGTACAGAAACTGAGCAAACAATTTAGAATAATGGTTGGCAAACTCATGAGTCAACAGAGCCAAATATCAGCAGTGTGACGATTGAAATTTCTTTGGAGAGTCACATTTTTAAACTTAAACTTCTTCTGATGCCACTTCTTCAAAATAGACGTGCCCAGGCCGTGGTATTTTATGGAAGAGCCACACTCAAGGGGCTGCATGTGGCTCATGAGCCGTGGTGTGCCGACCACTGCTTTAGAATAACACTCATGATGGACTATAATATGATACGTCCTAATGAAGAGAGAAGGAAGGTTTGCTCAGTCTTCACAATTATCCTAAAGAGTTTTATGTGAAGGGTGGTGATTGCATTTTGTGTAATGATGAGTGTACAAAGGCTTACTGAAGACACACACACACACACACACACACACACACACGCGCACACGCATGCACACACACAAAGAGAACTGGAATGTGTTCTGAAGACACGGTTGGCACAGAGGTGGTTCAGCCTAGAAGCACACCACCGAGAAAGGCTAGGGGAGAGTTTCGGAGGGTTTTAGATAAAATTAGATCTGGGCATGGAAATCAAGTAGACATTGAGATGAAGGCGCGGATGTTGCTGCTCAGAGACGAGTGCTCCTGACCTCGACAAGAAGCCGCACTCTTCAGGTTCCATCAGCGCTGTCCCCACCCTCATTAGTGTATTTTTTTTTTTTTTGCCCAGAAATCACCAAGCACTCATTTCATTTTTACAAACAAAGCAGCTCTTTGAAAATGTAAATCTCCATTTGCACACACATGCATTTCTCTCCATATGCCAAGCCCATTCCGGTGCCAGCATGGCTGGTAGTTAGCGTGTGCCCTAATTACCCACCCCCTACTCACTCTCTCTCCCTCAGGTCTCCCGTCAACTGTCACTTCCTCGGGGAAGCCTTTCCCTTAATTAGATGCCTCCTACCTCCATCCCGATTACACTCTCAGAAAACCATGTTTTTGTAAAAAAGAAATTTGCTATTATATCCTTATTTTTGTGTTTACTTATTTATGGTCTGACTCCCTCCTAGACTATGAGTGCCGTTGGGTCAGGAACCATGTCTAAGATGTCTATGCTGTGTGCTTCACACTTAAGAACGGGGCCTGCCTCATAATGGGCATTTAATAAATATTTGTTGAATGTTGGAATGCAACCATTTAAAAATTGTGAATA
Organism: Pipistrellus pygmaeus; assembly: GCA_949987585.1. Taxonomy (NCBI): domain Eukaryota; kingdom Metazoa; phylum Chordata; class Mammalia; order Chiroptera; family Vespertilionidae; genus Pipistrellus; species Pipistrellus pygmaeus. The sequence continues at coordinate 88,360,354 of OX465308.1, forward strand.
TTAATGAGAATAATTGGTGCTATAAGAAAGACCAAAGACACAACTGTTAACTCAATCCCTAGAGCCTTTTATAGACACGAACCAAAGTTCTCACATGCCATTTCCACAGCAAAAAGAAAACAAAACTATAAAACCTTTAAAAAAATGTAAAATGATTTATCCAAGGGCTGTGCTTAGAAGCTGTGTGAGGGCTGAACACATATCCTTCAGGCAGAGAATTCTTCTCAGATCAGATCTTCTCTCCTTTTCTTTCAGGTTGGTTGGCTGAGGCGCTGATGAAGCTGAACAACTCAATCAGATCTGGTAAGTTCCAATGTCTCTTTCCTCCTCCGTATTGTCTACTCGTCTTATTGCCCAAGATGAATTGTTATTTGTCCTTTTATTTGGGCAGTTCAACGTGGCTACTCTCCTGAGTTCCTGAAGGTCACCCAATGTAGCCCTATTGGGCCATCTTATTCCCTCTGGGGCCTGGGTTCCCCCATCGTGCTTCAAGGTTAGTGAGTGGGCGTGAGCGTGGGCGTGGCATGCGCTTGGCCTTGGCTGGTGGTTTCTTTTCTCTGCCAGTTTATGAGTTGCAGGAGCCCACCTGCTCTCGTATGCTCCTGACAGCTTATGCTCCTGGGCAAAGGTGGGCTTACCATTCATTGTGAGTGTGAGAAACATTGTTTATTTTTGTATTATTTATTAATTATTGTATTATTTTCCATGCAAATGACTGTAAGCCTTCTTTGCCCCACCCTGTATTTAGCTGAGGGCGTGCAGGAGGCGGGGCTCAGGCCTGGCGCTAGATGAGGAACCCGAAGGTGGCTGTGGCTCTGAGGGCAAGGTTGACAGGGCTCAGTGGGAGGATGGAGAAGAAGGGAGAGCACAGCTCAGACCTCATGCTTCCGGAAACACCTGTAATCCCTTCATGTTGCTCTACTAGAGGCCCAGTGCACGGAATTCGTGCAAGGGTAGCCTTCCTTTCCCCGGCTGCCAGCTTCGCAGACCTGGCTTCACAGGCCCAGCCCTGCCCCGCCTTGGCCTGGCACTGCCCGTGTCTGCCGCACCCCCCTCCCCCCTGTTCCCTGGTTCTGCAGAGCACCCCCCCCCCCCCTGATGGATTGCCCTGCAGAGAGTGGCCTGGGGTGATCATGGGGAGATGGCAGCCCCCCATCCTCCTGACCAATCACATCGCCCCACCTAGGCTGGCCTGGTGCCAGAGCGTGTCATAGCCTGGTTGTCCGGACAGTCGTTCTGCTGTTCAGCCCTTCAGTCGATTTGCATATTATGCTTTTATTATTATAGATGATTCTGACGAAAACAAATGACACACACACACAGAAAACACAAGTGGTTGTATGTGTGTTTGTGTGTGCGATGCAGGGGTAAAATAAGATTGGAGGGAAAAGAGGCACTTCATGTTATCAAGCTTAATATTATCTTCAGACCACTTTATGAATGAGTTTCTCCTAGGTCCTTATTAGAGGAGCTTGCATATATATTTCTGCTTAATAACCCTTAATATTAAAGGAATAAGTGACAATGAACCTATGATCATGAATGTCATAGAATCAAAAACACCAAGTCTGGAAGAAATGGTACAAACAGGCTCAATTGGATCTCACTCTGCTGAACATAAAGAGATGTACAGTCAGAGGGGTTAAGTGACTTGGCCGTGGTCAAAATATGTCGTGTGCAGAACTGGGCTTAAATGATGGAGCAGGAATCTTTTAGGAGAGAGATGAGAAATCACTCTGCAAATTTGACCAACACAACTTGGAGGACTCTGACCAAATGAACTCCCTTCTTCCCAGCCTCTCTCTGCCCACACTTGTAAGCCATGTGTCCTGAATTATTTAGAAACCGTCTCAACATCCATCTCAACTGTTTGGGTAGACATATCCATAAAGAGTTACGTAAGCAGTATTATTATCATAATTATTATTATCATTAGCTGCTTCATTTCTTATCATTTTCCTTGTGGTTCATGGAGGGCCTTTTGAGGGCTGTTAAAGAGCTTGAAAAAAACAAGAACTGTTCTTGTAGATATTTATTTTTTATTGTATTATTTAGAACTCTATCTTAGGGACGCCTGCGAATTCCCAGCTCACTAATCCACAAAACCCTGAGATTCTCACCCTGCCCCTCTGTAAGCTCTCACAGCAGCGAGGTGGAGTGAAGGCTCTTACGACTAAAACTTCATTACTCGTACAAAATATTCGCGAGCACTCCTAGGCCGTGGTGGGTGCTGAATAATTAAAGCAGACTCCCCTTGTCAGAAGAGCCGAGGCAGACACACTCCTGTTTGCAGACTGGGAGGCGATGACTGCCTCATTAATGCAGCAAGTCGCTAAGGACTGCCACGGTTAGTGGGAATTAGCCAAGTGTCCGCACGCTCGTAGTCATCTTCTGAGAGGCCATTCTGTATTCAGAGAGTACTTACCGAACCTCATTCTTCAGGCTCTTTTCAGACGAAAACCTCAGGAGTCACATTTTCAAAGGTGTCACCGTGGGACTTCCTATCCGGGTTAAACAATTTCAGGATTTACATGAGTCTCCCAGCCCGGCTTTTCTGGGACTGTCTTGCCCTCTCTCACTGCAGAGCGGTGACTGTTGTAACCGGCTGTCAGGCCTGTGCTGTAGATCCAGCGGCTGCTTATTGGTTCACACCATCGCACTCTGCTACACGCTCCTCCTGCACGTATTTACTCGGTACGGGGCCGAGCCACAGAGAGTGGGCAAGAACGTAACAGGGAAAATGAGCGCTACTAAAAATAAAGTTGTTATAGCTTAGAATTAGGTGAATTAAAATGATGACACGCTTCTAGAATTCATTCATTCATTCAACAAATATCCGTTGAGTATCTACCCTGTGCAGGAACTGGGTAAGGTAGTGGATGATACAGGCCGGGTTCCCGCCTTTGGGAAATTTGTAGTTTAGCGGGTGCAAGGATTAGCTTCAACAATGTGGATTTTCTTTTATTTGATTTCTAGTGGCTCTGTGCATGAACCTGTGCATGAGCAGCTCGCTGCCACTTGCCTCAGCTGGCTGCCCCGCCCGCCACCACTCGCAGCTCTCTGCCGCATGTACCTCGCTGCCCCATCCTCCTGTTGTCACGTGATAACATTTTGATCGATTTGCATATTACCCTATTATAAGTAGAAATTGCTGACGTTCAAGTCAATTTCATGTGTTGCCACCCAATACAGACAAAGTGCGCCACAGGGGCCCACAGGAGGAAAGCCAGCCTGGTGCAGGATCAGACAGCGGCTCCCGGAGGAAAGGTGTCTGAGCCCGGAGGAGCGGGAGGAGGGGAGGGAACTAGACGAAGCAGTGAATGTGCTGGCAGGCGGTGGGAGGTGCTAGCGCTCATCTCTGAGAGCCTGGCTGTGCGGGCCTCCAGTGCAGGGTTCACCGGGGGAGGGCCGCGTGGATGTGGCCAGGGGAGAAGGGCCAGCGTGCGGAGGCGCAGGGACGCCGTTAACTGCATTTTAAAGCCAGGGAGCAGTTTGTGTCTCAGAAAAGCAAACTGGTTGGATCCACACCCTTGGAGATCAGAGTTGCTGCAAAATAAAAAGGGATGGGAGATGGGCCAGTCTGGAGGAGGCATGGCCGGCTGAGAGGCTGGGAGATGCTGCCTGCTCACCAAGGTGGTCTTGGTGGGTGGAGAGAAAGGATATTTGGGAGAGACGTTTGCGTAGCAACCCCGATCGGAGTCAGTTGTACAGGGTTAGAGCTCAGGAAAGAGTGAGGTCTGCACAGGAAGTGAGGACTGAGAGGGGTTATAACTAGAGGGCACTGGAGCTCGCAGAGCCAGTCTGACTCTCCGGGGGCACATAGCACGGGGAAAAGAGGGAACAGAGGGAGGAAAACAGTGTGCCACGGGAGGCAGAGGGGAAGAGAAACAGTGGAGAACAAAGGCAGGAATCTGCTATTGAAAACAGTAGTTTGGAAATCAATGCATGGTCATTTGTTTTTACAGTTTCTGAGAGTTGGAGAATTGATATTGTAAAATTAATTTACCGGTAATTTTAAATACAATTCAATTATAAAACAAAAATTAATTGTAAAATTAATTTAAAATAAAGCCAGGTAATGAAATGTGTGACTTACTCAGAGAAAAAGGCATTTCTTGGAACCTTATTCTGATTACAGGGCAACAAAAAACGTATGGCTGACTTAATTTACTCGAATGAAAAAATTTCTTTTCCATTTGGTCTTGACTAGCCCTTACGTATCCTGCCAGGTCATTGGCTGAGTGGCAATGATGTGTGTGAGGAGAAATCAATCACTACATGTATTTGGCTTCCAATCACTGTTGTCTTCAGTCTGGTAGGCCAGAGAACAACCATATGTGTCTGCTTTGCCCAGGACAAACCCACTGTGCTTTTATCCCTCCGTATTCCTCTCCCGTTACTCTCACCGATGTCCCGGTTTGGACAGTAAATGAAGTGATTTTCTGAGCCATAGTACTACTATGTCTTCCCAAAACTCAGTTCTTGCTGTTCAGGTAAGAAAGGGTTCAAATCACACAAATGTGATTTTATTGTGGCTAATTGTAAGAAAATCAGATGAGACGCACTTATTGATTTTTTTTTTTTTTTTTTTTTTTTTTATGAAAGCAGTCACCAGAAATGTATAAAGGCAAAGGCTATTTTTCTGCTTTGAATAAATAATGTTCAATTAGGAATAATCAATGTTTATTGAATACCTATCATGGTTTAGGCACCATGTACAGGTTCTCAACTTTCTTGCTCTTATATATAAGCATTTATTTTTTAGTACTTTGATTCAGCCTGCAATAGTTGTCCTGATTTTTATTGGCCTTTATATTATTGAGATTTTGTTTCCCCTTCCCTCCTTTAATTGTTAGAAATAGAATCTCCCTCATTGTATCTGTGCATCGTTATTCTGCTTGGGTTCCATTTGCATGAGCAGAAGACAGGTTGGAGTCTGATCTATGATATATCTGATATATCATATTGTTATATCATAACAAAGATGTTGACATCCATCAGATCTAGAAAGGAGGGAGCTTCTAGATTAGAGGATGTGGTTACAGTATTTTTCCTTGCAGTGTGCTCGGAGCCACGAGGGGACCAATGGAATGAGCGGAGGAGTTAGGGGGAAGTCAACGGGAGCACGGATCTATGCCCGGGCACCTTCCCTGCCCTGTCCACCCAGCCCAGCTGAGGACCCTCAGAGGCCAGGCCTCCGGGAGAGCTGGCGGGCCCCTCGTGGGCACAGAAACAGCACTGGGTTCCGAAGGCCTTTTGGTCTGGGAGGAGACGAGAGCTCTCCTGATAAAGGGAATGTGTCTGGAACCGAGGCGGAGGCGAAGAATGACGCGGTTGAAGAACGCAGCGGTTAGGAGCAAGTCAGGTGGTCTTGGGCCGCCTGGAGTGAGAGGAAGCGGACACGGCTCTGTCCACTCCTGGGAGACACAGGCACAGGGGCCAGATTTTCCAGATCTTGCCCCTCGAACAACTATTTGAGCACACTTCACTCCTCTATGAGTCTTCACTTGTTTATGGGGTCTAATTTGTGCCACAGCATTAACATAGCACATAAAATACAGAGTATACACGAAAATAGGCCTTAAAGAAATGAGATAAACTGCATGTATAAAGGAGTTCTAATATTTTCCCCTTTCACCCGTCAATTATCTTTCTTTTAAAAAAAATATATATATTTTTTTATTGATTTCAGAGAGGAAGAGAGAGATAGAAACATCAGTGATGAGAGAGAATCATTGATCAGCTGCCTCCTGAACTTCCCCCCGCCACATACACACACTGGGGATGGAGCCCACCACCTGGGCCTGCGCCCTGACTGGGAATCGAACCGTGACCTCCTGGTTCATAGGTTGGTGCTCAACCCCTGGGCTGGCTGGGCAGTCAGTTATCTTTCCAGGAGGAGCAGAGAGACCAGCCAGAAGAGGGGCCAGGATGTGCCCGGGCCGGCTTTGTCTCCAGGAGAATTGCTATTGGCCTCGGTCCTGGAAAAGGCAGCAGCAGTGTCTGCTTCCAATTCCTGCTGAATCTTATCGGGCCGGCCAGCTGACTTTCCCGGGCCCTTTCCTGTTGACACTCGGAGGAGTTTCCAAGGATGGGCTCGCTGAGGGGAGGGCTGTGTGGCAAGCGGCAGGGGTGGGATAAGCACGGAAGGGCATGGTTTGGAGTGAGTGTATCACAGGCGAGTCACAGGCCAGAAAAGACGTGGCAGCACTTGATCTTCTCGTGAGAAAGAGCGTCAGGAGGTGGCAGAAGGCCTTCCTCTCCTCTCCCTCTCTCTCTCTCTTTCTCTTTGTAGAGAATGGGGTGATCATGCTTCTTCTCTTCTTCTAAGTAATTAAAGACCCATAAGCCCATGGGACAGGCAAATAATAATCTTTTGACTGGTGTCTGTCTGAGATCCGGTCTGTGCCCATTGGACTGGACAGAGGAGTGGACAACCAGAGAGAAGTCTGCTTCCTTTCGATTCCTCATTTCTCTGTTCTGTGTCCTGATCCAGGGAGTGGTTTAATCGGCACCTTTGGCCAGGACGGATCCTCACTCTATTATGCATTTGAACACATGCTTGTTTACCCCACTCATTCAAGAACGTCACTCCCTTCATTCATTGCCGGCTGTGTGGGATGCTGCGACACTCCCGGAGCCGGGACACCAGGTGTCAGTGGCCAGAGGCCTTGTCTTTCTAAGTGGAACGCCTCCTGGGTGTCTCCCTCGCGGAGAAATTTTCCCAGCGCGGCCCACTCGCCAGCCCGCCTTGCTTCCTACTGGATTTTCAGTGAAGCACACACAGAAGCACGTGTGCACACATTGTTTACAACGTTAACCATTATTCCCATAGTGGACTGCAGGTGGGAAGGGTGGGGTGATCTTTGGTGCATGGGCCCCCCTTTGCTTATTTCTTCCCACCAGCTCCCTGCCCCTCCCTCTGGAGGCCCCCGTTCTAAATGGCTAACGGGTGCCCTTGAATGGGTGGGTGGGTTTTGTAGAACGTGCTGCGTGGCTGTGGCTGTGTTTTTCACTTACATCAGCGACGTCACACGACCCTTTGTTGCGTTTGTGCTGCTTTCTCTCGGTCCTTTGCTGTTGCTTACTGTGCACACACGTCCATGTTTCCGAATGCACCGCATGTTTGTTGCTTCGAAAGGAAGCAGATGAAGATGGTTTCAGGGTGTGCGGTGCAGCCCCGATCTGCTGCCGGTTCTTTTCCCCTCCGTCAGAAAGAACGTGTCGGATGAGGACAGGGACCAGGGCGGGCCTGCCAGACCCGCCAAGCCACGCGGGGCACGCGGGGCTGTGACTGGAGGGCACTGGGCAGACGCCCCTGCAGAGGCTCCGCCCCTCCCGTGACCAGGACGCTCAGCGCTGTCTCGCTGTGGGAGAAGCCCAGGCTCCGCTGCAGGCGGCCATGTCCTCACCAAGCCCCGAGGAGGGCCGGGGCCGGAGGGGCAGTGCCATCGTCCCCGCCGACGCCCGTCCCGGTCCCACTGGGCCCCATTAGGACAGCGCTTCCAGGCAGAGCGGGGGCACCTGGGCCTTTGTGAGGCTGTGAGTCCATCTGCTTGGGTTCGGGAGGGGCGAGCTTCCTTTCACACCAATCTTCTCCTAATTCTCTGCAGGCGTGTGCCCGGCCTTCCCCTGGGCAGGCCTTTCTCGATCCTCTGGTTCCACGTCCTTATCCTCCCTGATCCGTGCCCTGGATATGCCCGGGCCGGACTCCCTCCCTTCGTGTTGGCTCCTGCTGGGCGTGCCTCCACGTCCTGCTTCCTCCTCTGGCTTCCCGGCGCCCGCCGGTTCCCTCCCCCCAGGCCTCCCAGGATGGGGTCGGCAGGGGAGCCGGTCCTCCTGCAGCATCGGGATTAGCGCCCCTGTGGCGGCGGACGTGGCTGTCCTCCGGGGTCTGTGACGCTGGAGCTTCCTGGTTGGCTCCCTTCTCTGTCCTGAATGTCTGGCTCGCCTCCTCCGAAGGCGGGAGCAGAAGCAGCGTGCTCCACTCGGAGCAGGAAGCAGCGTACAGTTAGTCTCTGAATGACAGATGTCAACATCTCAGCCATTCGCCATCATATCGCTGGAAGGGCCCTGGGCCGTCTGGCTGTCTTGCAGGACGTACTTTTTGATCCATCAGTGATATTCCGCTAATTTGACTAGATGCAGTAGGAGGTATCAAGCACTTCAGAAGCCGTGGTAAGACACGTGCTCAAGAGGGTACGAGAGGAACACGGTAAGGACTCAGGAGCTAACCCGAATAGTGGCGTCTCTGAGGCCCGGTGGTCCAGAGCCGCGGTCGCCAACCGGTGGCCCAGAGCCCACCGGGCCTTTCCACCCCGAAGCAGCAGCAGTAACCATCGCATCCACCTTCCCGCCACAGAGAGGGGAGCCGGGGTCTGTCTTCGGGCTCTGATAACCGTATCTTTCGCATGACAGACTGTCAGCTTCGCGTGAGGCCAGAACAGAGGAGAGCCTGGCAGCAGGTGCAGGCTGCCGGGCTGGCAGGCCTGCCAGGTGGGAGGCAGCAGCCAGCACCTCCTGCGCATGGAGCGATCTGACCCGGGAGGAGATGCCCTGGAGCAGCAATACGCCACCCACAGCGAGGGACGGCCTGCTGCTCGCACACCAGCTCCCGGCCGGCTCCTGAGCTGGGGGAGACACAGCTCCTGAGCCGGGGGGGACACAGCTCCTGAGCTGGGGGGGGGGGGGGCACAGCTCCTGAGCCGGGGAGACACAGCTCCTAAGCCGGGGGGGGGGCACAGCTCCTGAGCCGGGGGCGGGGGGGGGGGCACACAGCTCCTGAGCCGGGGGAGATGCAGCTCCTGAGCCGGTGGGGACGCAGCTCCTGAGCCGGGGGTGGGGGGTGGGGGGGACACAGCTCCTGAGCCGAGGGTGGGGGGGTGGACGCAGCTCCTGAGCCGGGGGTGGGGACACACACACACACACACACACACACACACACACACACAGCTCCTGACCACGAGGAAGCTGAGAGCTGAGCCCGGTTCCCAGGGAGAGCGGCCTGGCGTATGTGTCAGCTGTGGTGCTTTAAAAACATGCCTGAACACTGCCTGCCATTCCGTGACATTCTTTTGACCCCACCCGAAGATGAAGCCGAGTGCTCTTCCCCTGGGACACAGGCTGGCCTCGGTAACCTCTGCCTCGTCCTGTTTCCGAAGCCCCAGACGGAGGCAGAGGAGACACGGAGTGATTCCAGAGCGGAGTCCTGAGAGGTGTTCCATTTCCCTCCCGGAATCTTCTCCTTCTTGAGAGGCTTTCTCTTTGAACCCAGCCACCGCGGTCTGAGGAAGCTAAAGAGCCAGATATTAGAGGCCATGTGTCGGTCTCCCAGCCTCACAGCAGCTGCGGGCCCCGCCAACAGCCAGCTCCCCCCGGCACACGTGTGAGAAAGGAAGCGTCTCCCAATCCAGTTCCCAAGCTTTCAGCTGCTTCCCTTGTTCTCAGTGAGCCCCGCTCCAGTGTCAGATGTGTGAGAGGAACAACTGTTGTTATTCTTGTAAGCCACTGCGTGCTGGTTTTCCTAGCAACAGACAACAGGGGCAGAAGCTGCACACAGCTCAGCTACAGTCACGTGGGGAAACCCTCCGAGTGGGCGAGATGTGGGGTGACACACCCGGTCCTCTTCTTTATCTAGGCACGGAAGCGGCCCAATGTCTGAATGTATATGGACTTGCATAGGATAGCAAAAGACTGAGCCAGCCCATCCGGGGCCTGAAGAGGATGACTGGAGAACTGGGAACGAGATCTGGCAGGTGGGTCCGTGTGTGGGGATGAACGTGACGTGTGACACTCTCACAGCGTGCTAACACCCGGCAGAGAGCATCCACCACGAAACAGGAAATGACGAGCAGACGCCATCCATGGCCAGGCGGTGTGAAACGGCCTCCGTCCTCGGCCATCCTGGTGCTGGCACGATGGACGCAAGATGGAATTGACCTGGTGAGGAGGACGGGGGCTGTGCATGGGTCCTGGAGGCTGGACTCCTGCACACGAAGGCTGGCCCAGCTGCTGTCACCCCTGAAAGTCCGAATTCCCAGCAGCAGAAGCCAACCCCGACCCCCTCCCCCATGTGACAGGGTCTCTTGAGGAACCCCTTGCTAGCAAGTTGAGTATCTTGAACTTCTCCACCCTGAAAGGGACATAGATTCGTTGACAAAAAGCCACAAACACAGATAACATGATTGTATGTATCTACGAATAGACTTAGAATCCACAAAGTGTATAGTTTCAGGAGGTACAGTGTATAGTGTGTGAATTATATCTGAGTAAAGCTGTTCAAACAAATAAATACATTAAGAGTTTTGGGATGCAAAAGAGTGAGGTCATTAGGTTAGTCCTTCAGCCAACCTGACTGGTGTTCTTGCAGGAAGAGGAGATGAAGACCTAGGCGAGTCCACAGGGAAGACCCTGTGAGGCCACAGCGAGAAGGTCGCCATCTGCCACCCCGGAGAGAGGCCTCCGAAGGAGCTAACCCTGCTCACTGCGCCTTGATCGCGGGCTTCCAGGCTTCAGAACTGGGGGGAAATGCATGTCCGCTGTCTAAGTCCCCGTCTGTGGCCCGTTGCTATGGCAGCCTTAGCAAGCCAACGCCACATGATAATAACGGAAAGCAATCTGTGTAATGGGAAAGGATCAATGATACCCACCTCTTCATGGCCGAAGCTGCTCCATCAGTTTCAGATGGCCTGGCCTGGCGTTTCCATGGAGCTTTGCTGAGGGCCCGGGGACCCCTGCGATAGGAACATTTGGATTGGAGTGGGCCGACAGCAGAGAGGAGGCCATGGTGCAGGTCAACCGAGAAGACGTGGACGTTGTGAACGGCGGGCCCTCTAAGTCCTGGTTTGCAGGATCGCGGGCGGAATGGGTGTGATCTTGTAAGCCATGCTTTCAGACAGAAAACGCGAGAGGCGAATTTCCACATCAGGCAGGTGGCTGAGCACAGGTGGGAGTCTTTCTCTTCGGCAAGATATTTCGGGAAACATTTAAAAGAGAAAGCCTTCCTAGTCAATCCTAGAAGCAGGAGGGAGGGCTCCCTGTGGCTGGAAATATGAGTCACTCTGAGAAGATGGCCGTGGAGGGTCAGGTGCTGCTGACAGGCTGGGCTGATGTCCGTGCTCAAAGGTCCTGCTGGGGGAAGGCCACCCCTCCAACACCATTGCCGCCCAGGGTACGGGATGGAGGGGCTGCTGTGTGGCCACCTCCAGTCCCAGCTGCCGCGGCCCTGGAGGGCGTCACGCGCATCTGGACACAGTGAGCTGGCCCAACCGTACGGGCGTAGCTTCTCTGCCTCACACCCCGGGCCTCCCCCAAAACGAATGGAACCCTGAGGTCCAGAGGCCAACACAGCCCACAGCCCGAGGCAGTCAGCCCTCCCCCGACGGATGGGGGAGGGGAGTCCTGCACACCATTCTGAGGGGACCCTACAGGCTCCTCGGAGGTCCGGGGTGAACGAGCCACCTCTAATTGCTCCCTGTACTGCCTTCGCCTGCTTCCCCGGATCTCTGTCATCACTCCTTGGCTTTGTTCCTTGGGATTTAAAACAAAACAAACAAACAAACAAATAGCCACAGACAGCGATTTCTCAGACTCTGTTTTGAGGAAACCTAAAATAAGACCGCAGATTGCCAAGAATTACCCAATACCTGAGGATGGCCCATGACATTGAAAGGGACACTGCTACTATCACAAATTTTATCCCCAAAGAACAAGAATATAAGTAATCCAAAAAAATGATTTTAGGAATATGTGGTGTCAGAGATAATAAAGGAGGTTTTTGTAAATGTGATATGTGACTAGGAGATTGTTCAAATAGAGGAAGTGCTTCAATGACACGAGATTTTAGAAATGAGAAACGTGCTGGTTGAAATAAGAGCTTCATTAAGCGGGTTGATAGCTACTGCAGGTGACTGACAGGACCATCGGTGGGTGTAGGGGAGGCAGACGTTCTCTGTAACTGTAGCCAATGGCATTAAAAGGCGGCAAGATTTATGAAAGGGAGATCTGTGAGTTTTGCCATTTATTGAGTAGCACCTGCAGAAAAACTAGGATTAGGATATCACAGGGGCGTCAACACGGGAAGAAATAATTCTAAGGAACATCTTGCAGGAAACTTCAAATTGAGAATTCATCACGTGCCAAGGAGAATGAAAAATAAACAAGGAAATGTGTGCATACATGAATGAACATTTCAGGGACACCAGTTTGAGCAGCTTGGCTTGCTTCACTGTAGTGTTATTTATGTTCTTGTGGTTAAAAGTGTTTTTCAAATATGCAGGTTTTGTTTTTATTCCTGAGAAAAGGTTCTGTAGATAGCAACAGAGGCAAAGTGATGTGAACGCTCCCGTCACGTTTCAGTAACTGCCCTGACGTTTTTAAGGGCGATCTGGTTCATTCTGGCCACCCAAACTCTCCCCCTTATCTTCTTTATTTAAGGATCGGGCCATCAAAACACCTGCGCATTAATGGATCTGGTCCTCCGAATGGAGGAAAAGCAACTTCCGAAAGGATCGCGGCTGGCGACCTGACTGATTATCGGGCCGGGTACAGACGAGGGAGGCCGGCTCCGCGGAGCAGACCGGCCACCGGAGGCCACACCGCTGCAAATGCAATTTGCTTCCTGCGTCCATGTCATTTTCCGTCCTCGGCCTGTGAAACGGAGCGCGGGGCCCATGCCGCCGGCTTCAATGGCTCGTCTTCGGGTGCCAATTATTTGTGCGGCGGCTGTGCCGACACGATCCGGAGCCATTGTTCCCTCCGGTTACAGAGAGAGCGGCCCCCGGCGAGCGTGTGCAGACAGCACCTGTGTGCGGCGGGATGTGTTTGCCCTCCGATTGTCTGCCTGGACTCTGTGCGGGCAGAGCCCGGACGTGGCCCCGCGGGGCCGTGCGGCCACTGTGTCTGCGGGGCGGGGCGGGCCGCCTTCCCTTTGTGCGGGGACCGGCTGCTTTCACGGCTTCGCACACCCCTGCGGCATTGTCTGCTCCCCAGCTCCGGCCTGCCGCAGGAGAGTCCTATGCTCCCGCGCCCACCTCTCTCTCTCTCTCTCTCTCTCTCTCTCTCTCTCTCTCTCTCTCTCTCTCTCTCTCTCTCTCTCTCTCTCTCTCTCACCTGCGATGTGGGCCGGGCCTGGAGATAGGTCCCGGGGCCCGCCGAGCTGAGCGCGCAGAGGTGGCGCCCGCACTTGGCTGGTCTTCGGGGAGGCGGCAGTCTGTCGGCGGTGGTTGATGGCTCCCTCTGTCTCCACACACAGGTCTCTGGGGCCCACTCCGGCCTCTCAACGTGTCCCTGTTTAGCTCCGCTCCTCGCTTTCGGCTGCTCGGGCTCGGCTACCCACGCGGCGGCGGCGGGGCTGCGCGCCGGCGATCTTAAATCATCCTGCTCCTCCCGGGCCCCTCGCCGCGCTCGCACGGAACATATGGCGGTGTTATGTCTATTTGAAAAAGCCTTCGCATCATATGTTTATACAACTGCTCCCCATCCCAAGACAAAAATTCCTTCCCTGTTATTGCCCATTTGCTGACTAAAGAAATTATCCTCTTTATGTGTTCTGGTACTTTACCTTGATATCTGACATGTTTAATTATGTAGCCCTTAGTCCATAATCTATATCTTCATCATCTCAGACCATTTCGCTTCTGTGAATCCAACGCTTAACGGTACGCTGGGAGAGAAAGAGAAGGTATTTTAAAAAACGCTTCCACTATAACTCTTCCTAAGATTTTCTAAATCATAGAATCGAGAGCAAGAGAGTCAGTGGGGAAAGACCGGGAAACTCTCAGGTGTTTCTCCCACATGCCTCCTGTATGCTGCTGCGGAGGAGGATGATACTTGAAACCTTTCACACACAATACGCTGATGCAGACTGCACAGACTATGCACAAGACGGTGGGAATATCTGTTTACCCTACACACCCAGCCACCGGAGGCCACGCGGGGAGCGTGCCACCGAAGGCCACGCGGGGAACGTGCGGGCACCTGCCCACGTCCGCGCCGATCGGGAGGAGGAGGTCAGAAGAGTCTTGGGAAATGCAATTAACCTGAATGCCAGGACCAGCCACCCTAGGGGCCTGGCAATCCCAGGCGAGTCCTGGGCGGGGCTGCCAGGCCTGTGGGCATCGTCCTGAGAAGTGAGACTCACAGCTTCCCCCGGCCTCATGGAAAGCCCTTCACTGTTTCCGGGGATGTTTCTCCTTGGAGCGCCTGTGCCTTTGACCAGCGGCTCTCAGCCTTCCTAACGCCTCGACCCTTAACCCAGCTCCTCCCGGTGTGGTGACCCCAGCCATAACATTATTTCCGTTGCTACCTCATCACTGTAATGTTGCTACTGTTAATGAATCGTAATGTAAATATCCGATATGCAGGGTGTCTTAGGCGACTCCTGGGAAAGGGTCCTTTGACCCCAAAGGGGTCGCGACCCACAGGTGGAGAACCCCTGCCTTCGACCATGTCACAGCCGAGCGCCCGGTTCTAACCGGAATGACTCCTGCTCCTATGACACACCCGTGCCTCTACGGCGCTGATGGCACCAGGCACAGATCACCTAGCACCCTTTCGTTTCCCTTCCCGGTGGGCAGGCTGGAGGACAGAAAGGAGCGGTCTGAAGGGCGAGTTGTCTCTGCTGTGACAGACTTGGTGCCCGTTCAGGAGAGCTCCTCAGCGTGCTGGGGTGCGAGCAACACAACATGGAGATATCTCAAGGTTGAAAGTCAACCGTCACCCGGCCGTCCAGCACATTGCATGTGCTTTGCCAAGGGCTCCGGTCAGAGTGAGCTTGGGATGCGGAGGCTGAACTGGCTGACCCGGCTGCTTCCTGAGCGAGAAGTCCCACCACATTAGCTAACGCAGTGAGGCTGGCCTGGACGGCATCGCGCTTTGCATGAAGACCAAAGGTATCGAATTTGTGGCTTTTGCCAGCTTTGCAGAAAAGGCTTTTTAAAAATACATTTCTTAATAGTGCAAAACTAGCAAAAGCCACAAATGGAACGGGCCTGCTTCGCACGGAAAACCTTTCGTGTCCTGAGCTCTGCGCGCTCGGCAGCACTTTGCGGTCTGCGGCTCCAGACTCAGGAAAGGGCGCGGGCCTCTGGCTCCCGGAGAAGCGGCCGAGCTCCACGCCGCCCGCCGCGGTCCACGGCTGCTGCCCATCCCGCCGGCCGGCTAATGGCCGTTCCCCCCGCAGCTTCTCGGCTCCGTCAGAGGAGGACCAAGAATCACAGCCGGGAATGCAATTTGTTGGTCCCGGAGGGGAGGACGGTGGGAGCGCCAGGCATCAGTGTGTCTACAGATGGATCCCACGGCAAAGCGAAATGGATCAATCAGCCGAAGGGCAGAGAGTGGCCGCTATTAGAGGCCATGGCCATGATATTTGAAAATTCATGCAGCATCCATTACACTTGGCCAAAAGTGCCCAAAGTCTCTAACAGCGGGAGACAACTCATCTCTCAGACTATCTACTTTCTGCCTCCAGTCTGCCCACCAGGAAAGGAAATGAGAGGGTTCTAGATGATCTGTGCTTTCATCTAAAGAGGAGAGCTAGAAACAGAAAAACAATAGTTTTTGTTTTTTTCCTACTCCATGCTATCGAGAGTCCTAGTCTGAAGTCTGGAGTCACCTTTGATTGCACTGTGTCGCTGGCCTTCACCTAACCATTGGGATTCATGTTCTGTCTCCCAGGGAGGACCCTGCCTTCCTCCTCCGTGTTGGTGGCGCGGAGTCAGTGTTCGTGCGGAGAGAGGACGCAGTGGATGGGAACGGAGAGAGGGGGCAGCGCAGGGAAGCGAGTTCTGTCCCCCTCTCCCTGTGTACTGAGGAGAGCAGGCCTGCAGCGAGGCCGGCGCTTTAGTTAACACGCGGCCTTTGGTTGCCTGTGGATGTATTGATCTGTGGGTGTCTACGCAACTGATTGACCATTGGCCATGTGATCGCCATGCAGGCATGTGTTAGAGCCTCGTCTCTGTGTAATCAAAGGCTGCTGACTCCCAGAAGGTGAACTATGCCGTGGGAAGGGGCCACAGGCTGTACACACTCACAGCGCCTGGGGGGAGAAGGAGCCGTCACGGAAGGAAAGCCTGGAGGTGCGGTTCCCGGGCTGGGTGGGGTGTGTGTATGTGTGTGTGTGTGTGTGTGTCCTGGGGATGAGGAGCCCCCAGCTCACCCCAGAGTCCACCTGGAACTCTTAAAGCGATACCTCCAACCAGGGCCCTCCTCCTCACGCCCCTCTGAAGAGGTCCCGCTGCCCTCCCCCAGAGCCCGCCCTGCAGCCGGCGCGGGAGGTGCCGCGTTGTTAGCCACACGGAGCTCGTGGCTGCCACGTGGCCGGCTCCCGTGGTTCCGAGTGAGGAGCCGTCCGGTCTGTAAAGCACAGAGAGAGCGGACTGACTTCTCGGGTGTTGGCGGGGCCTGGGGTTAGGCCTCAGGGGCCACCCACTGGCGCGGGCTGCGGGGCGCAGGCGAGGTCATGGGCATGGAAAGCGGGGACTGGATTAGACCCAGATCCTGGGCAACTGCTCTGCTGCAGGACACCAGGCGTGACAGCGCCAGGCCGCCGCTCCAGGCACCCCTCCTGCCACTCCCGTGGGCTGGGTCCACGTGGAGAGGTGACGTGGGAGCCACCTCCTTCTGCATTTCTCCTTTCGGAAAACCTGTGGACAGCGGCTCGCACAGGCGTCCGCACTGAGGAAACAGCACGGCAAGACGTGTGAGAAAAGCAGTCACGCACCTGTAATGCACTCCTTCTGCCAACGTAACCACACCATTCAGCTCACTCTCCCTCTCTGAGACTAACAGTGTTTGCTTAGAGAACACATGTTTCACGTGACGGGCTCCGTGTATACTTCACGGGAAGTGAGGAATAAGAGGCAACATGCTGGCGCAGGAAGACTGTAGCCTACTTTTTCTTTCTTTTTTCTCTTTTTTTAAGTGTGGTTTTAAATTTAGTGTGTTTGTCCCCACACTTAAAAAACACCCACCTTCCGTGACGCCAGTGAGTTACTGTTTTCATCCATGTCTTATGGCATGTAAACTTCCCTGGGCGGATGGATAGACAGGAACGTTATTCTTGAAATTTGTTGACAACATGGGTACGATTTTTCACTTCACCTGTTCTCAGGGAATTCCGTGGAGCCATAAATTCAAGTTAGCTGGCTAGAATGTTTCTAGAAAAAAAAAAAAAAAAAAGAAAGAAAGAAAAGAAAGAAAGAAAACCCAAGTTTGACACAGAGAACTACTTGATTCCAAAGGATCCGGTGGCCGTGGAAGATGAATGCACTCCAGCTGCCCCTGGAGGACAGGTCTGAGGGCGGAATCTGAGCCTGCCCACAGGGGGTTTGGCCCCAGGGCCATCTGTGCTGCCTTGCCTGTTGCTTTAAAATTTTGTGTGTGCACATGTGTAGTGGACAGGGGGAAACTATAGAACTGGATGAAAAAGAATATTCAGGCCTGGCTGGTGTGCCTCAGTAGTTGAGAATCAACAGTTGAGCCAGGAGGTCATGGTTTGATTCCTGGTCAGGGCACAGGCCCCGGTTTTGGACTCCATCCCCAGCTGATCCATGATTCTCTCACATCATTGATGCTTCTGTCTCTCTCTCCCTCTCCATTCCTCTTTGAAATAAGTTTAAAGAAAAAGAAAATTCTGTAAAAAAAAAAAGAAAGGAAGGAAGGAAGGAAGGAAAGAAGGAAGAAAGGAAGGCAGGCAGGCAAAGAAAATAATATTCTGGACAGGGTTTTTCACAGAGCAAAAGTTTTTAATTTTCATGAAGTCCAACTTATGAGGCTTTTATGAATTCTGCCTTTGATGTCGTGCTTAAGAACTAGTGGCCTCACCCTGGTTCCCAAAGCTTTTGTTTTCTCCTGAGAGCTTTCTCGTTCGAGGCTTTGCATTGAGACGTGCGAAATATTGTGAATCAATTTTCAAATAGTTGAGAGGCTTCGGTCAAGGTTCTTTTCTTTCTCCTTTCCACCTATGACAGTGAAAAGAGCTTAAAATTGTTTGTGGAAAAGATTATCCTTTTTCCATTGACTTGCTTTAGCAGCTTCGTCAAAAATTAACGGGCTGTACCTGAGCTCTATTCCTTAACTCTCTCCTGTGCTAAGGTGTGCGTTTCCATCCCGCCGCTCACGTCACACAGTCTGGATTTTTGCAGCCACGAGGTGCGTCTCGAACAAGGCAGTGTGATTGTGCCTAGCGTACTCTCCTTATTCGCGGTGGTTTTGAGCACTCTGGTTCCTTTGATCTTTACAATCTGTTTTAGCATCACCTTGTCTGTGTCTACGAAGAGTCTTCCAAGAATTTTCATAAGAATTACATTGACTTGTTGTCTTCCAATTCATGAACACACTGGTTCCATCTCTTTATTTATTTACTAGAGGCCCAGTGCACAAAATTCATGCATGCGGGAGGGGCGGTTCCTCAACCTGGCCTGCACTCTCTCCCCTCTCGCAGTCCAGGATCTCTGGGGGTATTTCGAACTGATGGCGAAGGCCCACTAAGCCATCAGACATCCTTAGCGCTGCCATGGGGGCGAGAGAGGCTCCCACTGTGCTCGCCAGCCGTGAGCCCTCTTCTGACAATGAGCACCAGAGGGCAGCTCCTGCATTGAGTGTCTGCCCCCTGGTGGTCAGTGTACATCATAATGACCAGTCATTCCACCATTCGGTCATTTACATATTAGCCTTTTATTATATAGGATACGCTGTAGATGATGGCCTCTAGAACCATAAGAAACAAAGAAAAACATTCACTGTTAACTCATTCTCAAGTTTCCCCCTCTTACAATCACCCCCCCCCCCCCCCACCTTGTGGGGCTTGTGCTGAGCCTCGGGAAGCCCTGGGCTTGGCACTTTTTCTCTCGGAGCTTCATTTCTGAACACACACACATACACCACGGGAACTGTGATCTCTTCTCCGCCTCCCTCACTGGGCTGTCATGAGGAGGTTCTGAGCTGATAAACCTAGAAATGTTCCGTCCAGTAAGTGATGTCTAAACTGGAAGGGATTGTTATTTTTAAGCCCATGGGTACCCTCGCAGGGAGCAGGTGCTGATTGGGGGAGGAGGTTTCCTGGGACTGTAACTATGGAAGCTTTGCAGAGGGTTCAGCAGGCCTGGGGGTGGGGGGGTCTGGCCAGTCGCCCTGTAGCAGTGGTCACTTCTGGAGGCAATATATCCAGCGTGATAGCAGAATCTCCACAGAACCCCCAGAGACACCCACCAATAGCAGGTGCTTAAAGGTCAGACTGTTCCTGCCCCTTACATCCCTCCTGCCCACGGCTTCAGTTCTGGGCCTCAGGACACCACATTGAAAGGGGAGCCAGTGGAAAAGCCAGGTGGGTAAATGGGTACGGGGTGAATTCTTCCAACTCCCCTCCCCCAGTTCAGGTCTTTGTCCTGCATCCCCCATGAGCTGGGGGAAAGGTGATGCTATAAACCAGACCGGGGTTTGGAGTTTTGACATTAGAATGGGTTGGATGTTTCATTATGTGAACATTGAGATTGTTGGATGACATTTGAGAGAGATGGAGGAGCTCCAAGACTTCAGCAAGGCCAATGGCGTGGGTTTGTGGGGCGTGGTGCAATGAAAGAATACAATTGGGTTCTGCTCGCATCTTCGCGAGTTGAGCTACTTCAGTAATCCAGTGACAGTCACTTGAGTCACAAGACGTCTAGGTACCCAATGTGCATGTGGACTTGGAGGAGGTCAGGAGAGAGACATCAATTTTGGAGTTCAGACTCTCTCACTCCATTTAGAATTAATTCAACCTATACTTCCTCAGTGGTATGGCAATACACAATTTATTTATGAATGAGTCCAGTCAAAGTATCCCACTAAACACATACATGCAAAACACACACACACACACGCACACACACACACACACACACACACACACACGTGGTGTCAGCGTGATTATAGACTAGGACGCTCCAGCCCTCTCTCCCCCACAGAAACACCAATTTAAAAAATATATGGACCAAAATATTGGTATAAGAGCTCCAGAATCTAGTTAAGAAGCTACAGGGCCCTGGGTGAATTCAAAGCTGAGTGCAGTGATGCTGAAACAGGTCAGAAGAGCAATTTCACTTTACCCGTGTCTTTTCCTCCCTGAAGCAAGCGTGGCTCAGTGCGGAGAGAACATATCACTGCATGACTTCTTCCTCCGGGTGAAGGGAGAGTGCAGCATTTGTCCGATGCTCTGGCTTTTCGGGGAGCTGCCCAGGGGACCCATCTCTGTCTTGTCTGACCCTGGCTGCTGACATGGAGTTGGCACACTAGGACATTGGATGCCTGGTGGCTGCTGGGAACAAGGGTGGGGAGGTGCTTTCTGCTGTAGAACCAGGGAACTTGCAGTGCCACAGACAGACGCCAGAGGGAGCAAGAGATTATGAGCTCCTGAATTGAACGTGGAAAACCTCTGAGACATGGCAGACACAGACCAGAAAAGACGCATCACCCCCAAACAGTCTCAGAGGTGCCTGGACACTCCAGCGAGGCCACATTGGCGAGTGCCTTTCCCTGTAGTAAACTTGAGAAAGACTGGGAAAAGTGACTGGGCTTCAGATGCATGGATCCCAACACAGAGTTATGTCACATGAAGAAACAGGGAAACATGGCCTAACAAAGGGAACCAAATAAATGTCCAGATCCCAGGCCCAAGGGCAATGGAGGTATACAAATTACCTGAGAAAGAACTGAAAATGTAATGCTCTCCACGGTTAAGAAAATGACACTTGAATAAAATGAGAATATCAACAATGATATAGATAGTATAAAAAAAGAACCAAAAGAAATGTAGAAGCTGAAGAGTACAATAACACAATTGAAAAATTCACTACAGAGGTTCAAGAACAGACTCGATGAAGCAGCAGAAAGAATCAGTGAACTCAAAGACATGCCATTGGAAGTTATCCAGTCAGAGGAACACAAAGAAAAAAGGATGAAAAGGAGTGAAGAAAGCCTAAGGGACTATGGGCACACCCCCAGACCCAGTAGACACATTATGGGAGTCTAAGAAGGAGAGGACAAACATAAAGAGATAGAAATAATGACTGGAAACTCTTAAAATCTGGGGAAGAAAGTGAATATTGGGTTCTGTTCGCATCTTCACACAAAGAGCTACAACCAAGACGCACCCAAAGAAATCCATAGTGGGACACGTTATAGTCATATTGTCTAAAGACAAAGAGAATTTTGAAAGCAGCAAGAGGAATGAGACTGCTCACATACAAGGGGGGAGAGGGGGATCATTATATGACCATCAGCAGATTTCTCAGCAGAAATCTTGCAAACCAGATTTTAAAAGTGAAGGAGAAATATTTTTGAGATAGACAAAAATGGAGGAAGTTCAACATCATTAGATAGGCCTGACAAGGAATGCTCAAGGAAGTCTTTCAAAGTGAAATGAAAGGACACTAAACAGTAATCCATAAACATATAAAAATATAAAGCTTGCTGGTGGAGGTAAATATACAGACAGGTACAGAATATTATACACTATAATACTGCAATACTGTGTTGGCGACATGTAAATAAAAATATAAAAATAACTATAGCTATAAAAATGTGAATACATACAATGTAAAAAGAAGCATCAATATTCGAAGCATCAATAACAGAAAGTATATATGGAGGGAAGTCAAAGTGTAGAGTATTTGTATGCATTTTAAGTCAATTTGTTCCTCTGACTTTAGTTAGCTTAAAATAGATTGTTATAACCATGAGATGTTTCATGTAACCCTCATGATAACTACAAAGAAAATACCAATAGAAGATATACAAAAGAGATGAGAAAGGAATTAGAGCATTTCTATAAAACACAAAAACAAACAAAAAAGGAAGGGAGCAGAGGGTGGCCACACTTGTATCAGACAAAGTAGACTGTAAGTCAAAACTGTAGAAAGAAACCAAGAAGAACCTTATTTAAGGATAACAGACCAATTTACCAGAGAGAGATGACAATTAGAAATACATACGCACCTCCTAGTACAGAACCCAAATATATGGCCTAACCTTGGGCAGAACTGAGGCAAGAAACAGGAAGCAGTACAATGGGAGTAAGGATTTTAATAACCTGCTTTCAATAATAGATGGGCCTACGGACAGGACATCAACACGGTGACAGAAAGCTTGCACAATGTCATGGGCTAGAAGATGCAGTAGGTGTGTTCAGAACAGGCTACCCACGAGCAGTGGAACTCACATCCTTCTCATGTGTACACAGAACACGTCCAGATGTCACATGCTAGGTCACAAAACAAATTTAAGAAGATTAAAGTTATATCAAGTATATTCCAGACCACCATAAAATGAAAGTAGAAATTAATAGCAGAAGGAAAATAGAAAATTTTATAAACTTGTGAAACTTACATTGTTGATCAAAGGTGTGATCAAAAGGGAAATTAGAAAATATCTTGAGACACACAAAATAACAACAACCATACAACATACCAAAACTTACACAGCAAAGCCTTTTTAGGAGGTAAATGTACAGCTATCAATATCTACATTATAAAAAGTTTCAAATAAACAACCTAGCAGCACCATTAGAAAAGGAAGAAAAAACAAGCCCAAATTTAGCAAAAAGAAATGATTTCAATTAGAGAAGGAATAAACAAAATAGAGAATAGAAAGAAAGAAAAAACACACACAACAAAACTAAGAGACTACTATGAAGAGTTATACATTAACTAATTGGATAGTCTAGAACAGTGGTCGGCAAACTCATTAGTCAACAGAGCCAAATATCAACAGTACAATGATTGAAATTTCTTTTGAGAGCCGAAAACTGACTTCTGCACATGGGTCACAAAGTTTCAATCGTACTGTATGCGCATGCCCGCACGTGGTATTTTGTGGAAGAGCCACACTCAAGGAGCCAAAGAGCCACATGTGGCTCACGAGCATCAGTTTGCTGACCACTGGTCTAGAATAAGTGAATAAATTCTTAGAAACATACAACCTACCAAGACCAAATTATGAAGAAAGAGAAAATCTTAACAGATCTACAATAATTAAAAAGATTGAATCAGCAATAATTTTTTTTAAAAAAAAAAACCTTCCCAATTAAGAAAAGGTCAGAACCAGATGACTTTATTGGTGAATTCTACCAAACATTTAAAGAAATCATGTCAATCTTCTCAAACTCTTCCAAAATATTAAAGAGGAGAGAACACTTCATTTCATGAAGCAAGCATTATCCTGATACCAAAACTAAAGACACCACAAGAAAATAAAATTACAGGCCAACACCCTGATGCATAAAGATGCAAAATTTCTCAACAAAATGCAACAGAGTTCAATAGCCCATTATAAGAATAACACACAATAGCCAGGAGGTTTTATCCGCAGAAGCAAGGATGGCTCACAATATGAAGGTCAGTCAGTTTGGTGCAGCCACTGTGCAAAGCAGTATGGAGGTTCCTCAACA
This sequence comes from Pipistrellus pygmaeus, assembly GCA_949987585.1. Taxonomy (NCBI): domain Eukaryota; kingdom Metazoa; phylum Chordata; class Mammalia; order Chiroptera; family Vespertilionidae; genus Pipistrellus; species Pipistrellus pygmaeus. The sequence goes on from OX465308.1 coordinate 88,383,776, forward strand.
GATTAAGAATGGAGCTACGGTACCATCCCACAATACCACTTCTGGGTCTCCATTCAAAGGAATTGCGTGATCCCACTTACCTGAGGCATTTAAGTAGTAAAATTCAGAGAGTCGGAAAGTAGAACGGAGGTTGCCATGGACTTGAAGAAGGGGGAAACGGAGAGTTGATGTTCAATAAGTACAAAGTTTCAGTCCGAAAGCTGGAAAAATTCCACAGGCCTGCTGTACGCCTGGTGCCTGCAGTGAAAAACACTGTGTTTTACACTTAAACGCATGCCAGAGGGTAGATTGTATTATGTTTTCTATCTCAATTTTAACAAAGCACAAATGATGCCGCATTTAGTGTTCTCGTCCAGCCCTCCCCACCTGCCTGGGGGCATCCTTATGGAATGCAGTCCTTGGATTCGGGCGGCTCTGAGCTCCAGCCTCGAATAAGGATTATAGATTCTCGGGCAAATTACTCTCTGATGCTTAGCTTCCCTTGACGAGTCACAAAATGGTACCTTCAATTAGTTAATTCTAATCAGTAGTTTATTCCTTTATCTTGTTACCGAACCACATGCAAAATAGCTGGGAGGCAGCATTTGGTTGCATGCACTTGTGATCCTATCTTTACTCTATTCTTTCGGGAAACTACACTTGTGTGTGTGTAAGTTTGTTCTTATATGTTTTTTCCTTAGATCTTATTGCTTCTCTAGAAACACTGGTCTCTATAGGAATACTCTGATTGTCATTAAATCTTTTATAAAGCACCAATTAGGTTTAATGATTGACTTAAATAGATATGAAACATTTCTTTCCTTTAAAGGTCTTAAAATCTATCAGCAGAAGAGAATGTATTACTATTATATTATTCACTAACTAGAGGCCCAGTGCATGAATTCATGCATGGGCGGGGTCCCTTGGCCTGGACGATGATAGGGGTTGGCTGGCTGAGGAGAAGGACTGTGGGAGGTTGGCTGTGGGAGTGCACTGACAACCTGCATTGAGCGTCTGCTTCCCAGTAGTCAGTGCATCGTCGTAGTGACTGGTTGTAATGGTTGCTTAGGCTTTTATATGTAGACTAGTGGCCTGGCACCTGGACATCCCCCAAGGGGCTCCCTCAGCCCACCCTGCACCCTCTCCAATCAGATACCTTTTGGGGGAATGTCCAACTGCTGGTTTAGGCCTGATCCCTCTAAATCGGAAGTCGGACATCCCTCTCGCAATCTGGAACTGCTGGCTCCTCACTGTTCACCTGCCTGCCTGCCTGATTACCCCTAACCCCTCTGCCTGCCTGCCTGATTACCCCTAACTGCTTTCCCCTGCTAGCCTGATCTCACCCCCAACTGCCCTCCCCTGCCAGCCTGGTTGCCCCAAACTACCTTCCCCTTCTGGCCAATTTGGTTCTGATTGGTCAGTTTCTATGCCAATCAGTGTCAAAAGCTCCGCCTCCTGGGCAGCCATTGGCTCCTCACAGTTCATCCAGATTTGGTTCTGATTGGTTGGTTTCTATGCCAGTCAACATCTCTGCGCCTATCTCCACGCCTGATTAGAGAGGCGGGACTAATCAGCAGTCCCTGCGGAGGCTCAGAGAGAAACAGAGATGCAACTACTGGTGAAGCCCAGAGAGAAAGAGAGAGGCAATGGCTGATCAACAGCTGCCATAGAGGCTGTGCATCAGACCCTGCCTCTCTCTTCAGGCCTCTCCCCTCGGCAGTCAGTGCTGGGTCACTGTGCCCACACCTGTGGCCGTCACAGCAATCCAGCACTGACTGCAGGACTGACTTCTTGTGTTGTGTCAAGTCTTTGGTCAGTCGTTATGGACCCTGAGTTTTTATATATTAGGATAAATAATAATTTTATTAAATGTAATTTATTAATATTATTTATTGTTAATATGATGATATTAAAACTTTTAGCAACCAGTCAAGCTCATCAATGTTGACAATCCAAAGAGAGAAATAGACAGAAAAGCGTTCAGGAGTCAGCTGATCGGGAGACACAACTATCCGTGAAGGCTGGACCACAGGGAGGATGTACCAAGAAGCTGGACTTGGAGGGCAGCAGGGAGATCAGTGTTGCTCCTGGTGTGGGGCACACACTGCAGTGCAGGCAGCTGGTTTCAGATGCATCTGCTGTGCCCACGGTGCTCTGTGAGCATGGCTCACACAGCAGGACCCATGCTCACGCAGGCAGGGTGGGGCCGTGCTGAGCCAGCTCCCATGAGAATGCCTGGGTTTGAATCCTGGCTCTGCCACACGTTGAGTAAATTACTTAACCTCTTTGTGCCTCATTTTCCTCATCTGTCAAATGGGAAAACAGTAGTTCCGACTCACAGGGTCATCATGAGACTTAGATGAGTTAGAGGTTGTAAATTCCTAGTGAGTGCTCTGCATTTATTAGTTAAATAAATGAATATGTACTGGTAAGTAAGTAAAGAAACCACCCCATGGTGGGAATTATTTCTTACTCAATTCCCTTCCAATCCTTAGGGATGAAGGCGGGAAGAGGGTTTCACTGTCCGGGGTGGGAGTGACTCAGACCTCTCTGGCCTTTGCCAAGGTCCCCCCACAAAAGAAAGAAAAATACTGTAGGCTCCGGGCTTTTCCAGAAAATAGAATCCAGGCAAGAGCACTTAATAACATGGTTTTCCTTCTCATAGTATTTATTTTTATATCATCTTCCATTTGTTTCAAGTGATTCTACTTTTTCCATTTATGCTAGTTGCCCATAGTCTTCCGTTAATATTCACTTTAGTAAAAACTTTGAATCAATTGAAAGAAAGTTGATTCTTTATATTTAAAGAAAACAAATAGTTAAATAGATCACCACAACAGAACGAGGAGGCTGGGCGGCTCTGAATGGGAGCAAAAGCAGAGATAAGAGACTCGGAAGGAAGGCGAGTGTATGTTTGAGCATCCTGTCTTCCCCGTACTTTTCATACCTATTGGCCTGCAGCCCCTCCTTCGTCCCCTGGACAAAGTGCGCGGTCCTCTCTGCTTCCTGAATCCCCTCTCACCCGCCTGGGGGATGCTGTTGGGGAGAAGTGGGCAGGGAGGGGAGGCCCTCTGCCTTGGGTCCGAGTGGACTCTCCTGTCTGCCGAGAAGCGTGTGGTCGGGCCGTCTGAGGAGTTCTCCTAACGGCCTCACTCGGTGGCCTCCACGCAGAAACAGCACTGAAGTGCATCTGTTCAATCCTGGGTGCACGCAGGCTTTAATGGCAGACAAAGACAAACAAGCTGAAATGGAACATTTATTTTTTTTTATAAACTTTCTTAAATTCTCATTGAAAACAGACAGTAGGCAATTTGTGCTTTTCAGCAAGATGGAGTCTTTTTGAAGTTGCAAATGCTTCTGAGCCATTTAGCAAAGTTTAAAAATGTTTTCTGTGAACGATGATCACTTTCGTCATGGGCAACAGCCTGGCGTTAGCTGTTTTTCCAGCATTTTCGCCCTCTTTTCTTCCCAAGGAGTTCTCCGCCGGCACAGTCGTTCTGGACTCGCACTGCTCCAGCTCCCAAAGGGCCTCGGACTGGTTGCCCAGGCCTCGCCCAGGCTGATTTCCTGCCGGAGCACCCTCCTTCCTTCATTTGCATGCGCTCCTGAAAGGTCACCCAGGCTCTGCCTGGACCGCTGCTGCCAGGAGCAAAGCCAGACCTTTGGGTCGCCTGCCTCTCTCCGAAGCCCTTTCTTTCTGGGCCAGGAATAGCTATTTAAAGGTTTATGTTTGTGTATTGTCAAGTCGTTAGATTTAAAGCTACTAAGAGCAGAGACCATCCCATCGTACCTGGTGGGCCTTGCGTATGAGAGGTGCTCAACAAATCGGCTGGGTAACTAGTCACTTGTGTGTTTTGCTAATTTGGTTTTGTAAAACGATCAGTTGTTACTTTGGACAACAAGTAGAAGCTTCTGATTTGTGGAAGAGTTTTTAGGAGACAGATGGTCTATTATAAGAACTGTATTTTTATGTTTCCCTGAGTTTTGAGCTTGGATGGAATGTAGAAGAGTGGTGAAAACAGGAGGTGAGGAATAAATGTTGAAGAAAAGAATCACCGGTGAGTGGATGAAGCTTCTAGAGTTTGTGTTTTGGTTCTTGGTCTGCTCCTTGGTCACCTTGTAGGTGAGACCTCTCTGTTCTATGCCTGTGACCCTAAAATGATGTATTATCCTTTCACATCTTAGCTTTTGTGATTACAGCAATCCTCAGATCCAGGCTCACATTTGTAGTTTTAGAAAAGCCTTCAATCTTTATCACCATTGCAACTGAACTCATAAAAGTCTGTGTGATCATATTCCTGGGATTGTTACTATCTCCTGCAGATTTGTATTGAGGGCAGTAAAAATCCAGTTACCGTGTTTTGGGTATGATCAGCTATTTAACTTAATTCAAAGATCCATGTATGCTCACTGCTGGCTGAAGAGCACTCTCTTAGATCTTTCAAGATGTCAAGGTGGAAATAGGAAATAATAAATTTAAAAGATTCAATCCTTTGGTCTCATAATTCTATTTAATAAAAATAAAAATAATTATGAATTTTTAAATGATTTACCTCTGAGAATATTCATCTTAGCATTGTTTTTTTAATACAAATATTTAGAACAAACACAAATGTCTGATCATAAATTGGACAAGTGGGGTCAATCATATTAGACAACCCCTTACAATGGAACATATGTACTCATTAAAAATAAATGGAGAAGTTTACATAATAATTAATGAAGTGGGAAGAGATCCATGAAAACCTATATGGTTAAGTGTGTGTGGGAGGAAACATGTGACAAAATGGCATCTAGATGATGATTCATTTTAATAAAATAAATAATAATAATAATAAATGTGTAGACGCCAACATTTAAGAATAGTTATGCCTTGCCGAAACCGGTGTGGCGCAGTGGATAGAGCGTTGGCCTGCGGACTGAAAGGTCCCGGGTTCGATTCCGGTCAAAGGCATGTACCTTGGTTTCGGGCACATCCCTGGTAGGGGGTGTGCAAGAGGCAGCTGGTCGATGTTTCTCTCTCATCGACGTTTCTAGCTCTCTATCTCTCTCCCTTCCTCTCTGTAAAAAATCAATAAAATATATTTAAAAAAAGAAAGAATGCAATTTGTGAAAAAAACTATATATATACTGGACTAAAAAGTCATTAAAAAAAAAAAAGAATAGTTATGCCTGGTAGGTGGAATATGTGAGAATTTTCTTCTTTTGTGAGTATATTTGCATATCCTAAATTTTTAGATTAGCAATGCAAGCTCATCTATGTGAAAAAATAAATGAAAGGATGTGGGTGTTCATTTAATGTCTCTCATCACGCACTATGTAACTTACTCTCGGCTTACCATGTCGTAAAATGGTGTATCTGTTACTAAACAATGTTCTGGAATGAAGACGGTGGCAGCGACTGCTGTGACTTACTCCTGAGAACTGGCTGTGCCCGTAAAGAGAGTCATGAGTGAGCAATCTTAGGTGGGTCAGGCGGTCAGCCTTAGGAGACAAAAAGATAGTATGAGCACACAGGCGTTCACTTTTCATAACGCGGTCCGTACTGCACCTTTGTAAAGGAGAGAGAGAAACAGATCCTTAAGAGATGATTCCGGCAGAGGATCCTGACACCTGGAACAAACTCACTCTGCAGCTGCTTCCTGTTCCGGATAGAAGCCCGGGGGCTCCTCTGGGCATGGGCGGTGGCCATGTTCCACCGCCCGGAGGGCTGAGAGACATAGGGGGTTCATTTATTTTATTTTATTTTATTTATTTTATTTTATTATTATTTTATTTTATTATATTATTTTATTTATTTTATTATTTTATTATTTTACTTTATTTTATTATTTTATTTTTGATTTGATTTGATTTAATTTATTTTATTATTTTATATTATTTTATTTATTTATTTTATTATTTTATTATTTTTTATTTTATTTTATTATTTTATTTTATATTATTTTATTTTATTTATTTTATTATTTTATTATTTTATTTTACTTTATTTTATTTTATTTTGCAGCGCAGGTATTGCCCATGCACCGGCCGAGAACGCACACGGCGGTGCCGTTGCTCTCCTCCCTGTGGAGCCCCCCCTCGGAGTCTTCTGCTTTCTGGGTCTCTCCTTTCCTCCCGCCCCTTCCATCCCGGACCGCTGCAAACGACGAGCTCAGCCCCCGGAGGGGATGTTCACGCGTGACTAAGACAAGGAATTACCCTCCTTTCCGCCCGATCTGCCGCCGCCCCCCAGGTGTGGGCGGAGGGCCGTTCCCAGTGAGCACGGGGGAGGGCTCTCGCTCCTGCTGGGGGACCGTTGGGGGGACCCTTCAGCGGACTCGGTATCCCTGTTCGTGCTGAGCCCCTCACCCCGTCCGGCCTGGGGAGCGGGCGCCGGGGAGGCCTGTGTGACCATCTAGGGCGGCTCCACTGGGGGAAAACGGGGCCACAGGGAATCCCCGTGTGCATTGAAACGCAGTGACGTGTAACGTCGTGAAGGTTTAAGGCAGCGGCCGGCAAACTCATGGGTCAACAGAGCCAAATACCGACAGCACAATTATTAAAATCTCTTTGGAGAGCCACATTTTTTAAACTCAAACTTCTTCGAACGCCACTTCTTCAACACGGACTCGCCCAGGCCGTGGTGTGTTGTGGAGGAGCCGCCCTCAAAGAGCCGCATGTGGCCCGTGAGCCGCGGTTTGCTGACCCCGGGTCTAAGTGATAAGGCAGAGTGATTGCATACTGGTGTAGAGTGCAACATGTTCACCAAACGAGGGTAGCTGCCACACCCTTCACCTCACGTAACTCCCCTGTGTTGTGGTTGCTATGGAGAGAACAGTTAGGATTAAATCTCATGGTAACTTCGAGCTCACAGTCCTGCCAGCTACCCACTCTCTCTCCATGCCTGCTGGCACACCCCCTCCCGGTGGAGCTTGGCACCCATTCCTGCTGGCACACCCCCTCCCGGTGGAGCTTGGCGCCCATGCTTTACGTGTCCCCCGTGAGGGAAAGCCTGCAGAGGTGGGAGCTGGGCAAAGCAGCAGGCTCCCGGGACCCCGTCCTGGCCTGTGGGACCAGTTCTGGTCACAGAGAGGGGTGCGTGGCCCTGCGGGCGGAGCAGGGGGCTGACGGGAGAAGCCTGGGGGCACTCCTGGAGCCCCCGGGTGTGAAAAGTGGGGAGTTGGAAATCGCCAGCCGTGCAGGTGCGGGCACAGGGCGGCATGCGGCCGTTGCTTCCCCGGGGTCCTTGCTCCTCCTGGTGCCGTGGACGCTCGGGGGCGGCGGCGTCCGAAACAGGAACCGCACACGCAGCCGGGCCCAGTGCTCCGGGAGCCCGGTTCCTCGGACCCGGGGCCCCTCGCCGTCTCCGGGATCTGGCTTTCCCGCTGCTGAACCTCCACCACGCCGCCGTCCGCGGGGAAACTGGGGCGCTGTGCCCGCCGGCGGAGCGGCTGCTCCACTTGTGCAGCGGCCGCGTGGGCCCCGGGAGGGTCCCCGTGGGCCGGCAGCGCGGGGCAGCGCCGTTTGCATGGAGAATGTGCCACTTAGCCTCGGTTCCATCTCCTCACTCAGCAGGCAGCGGCTGAATGAGGACATGCCCCGAAGCTCCCCTTCCCGGAGGCCGGCTGGCCTTTGAGGGTCAGTCCGAGTGGGCTGGGGAGGGGTGTGCCCGGCTCTGAGAGTCCGCTCCTTCTCCGCCTGCACCCTGCGGCTCTGAGCCCAGGGTGAGGGTGCCCTCATGCAGGCAGGGCAAAGGACACAAGGAGACAGAGTGCAATGCATGGTGCCAATGCTCAAACGTTATTTTATTTAAAAAAATAAAAACACACCCAGGTCCAATGTTTGCCATCGATCAATGACTGGTCAGGGCCACGCCATCCTGTCCCTGGGGCCTGTGCTGAGAATGCTCTCCTGGCCCCGGGGGCAGGGGGCGGGGTGGGGGGGGATATACTTCGAAAGGGCAGTGGCCTCCTGCCCACCCCGTCTCCTTTTGCTGAGCCTCCAGGACGTCGAGCATTGGATCAGGGCATCTTTGGCCTTCAGAGCGCAGTGAGGGCCGCTGCTCCTCCTGGGCCCGGGCCTCACAGTGCTCTCAGAAGCTCGAACGTATTCATCGCTTTAGTCTTCCTCAATACAAAGAGGGCACCCTCAGAGAATGGACTGGGCGAGTGACTGGCTTATTCTAAAACCCAAGACGGGCAGATTCCCCGTGAAAATTCCGAGTGTGCTCTGGTGGGTCTGTCCCCGAGCCCCACTCCCTCCCGCAGGACAGATCCACGCCGCAGACGAAGCAGACCAGGCCGATGGGGTGGCATTCGGCGGTGCCCGGCGGTGTCTGGCAGTGCCGGACACAGGCGGCGCTCAGCTGTGGCGCGGGCTCGCTGGCGTGGGCCTTGGCTCCGCAGTGCTGTCTGCCAGCCCTCTGCCTGCCCCTCCTGGCCGGAGGGCGCTGGGCGAGCCAGGAAGACGTTCCGGGCTTCGGTTTATCGCTCCAAAGACCGGGGGGCTCCGGGGCTGGGCACCAAGCTCAGCAGCTCTGCATCCCAGCCTCAGCGAGTCCTTTCAGATCCTCCGCTGTGGGGGCCCCCAAACCCTCCACTGCACCTGTGTGCCAGCACCACACGCCTCACAGACCCGGGCTCTGCACGGACACCAGGCAGGGAGCACGCAGCGGGCTTCATGCACAGCACGCGTGTGCTGTGCGGGCTGATATCCGTGTTCCTGAGGCTGTCCTTCCGCCACCCCTGGGGGGAGCCGTCCTTAGACACCGCCCACCCCGACTCTCCCAGCCTCACTTCTCCCCGCTCTGCACCGTCCTCTCTCTCACCCCACGTCACTCAGGCTCGGATGCTGGATAACGTGGCTTCTGAGGCTGCTGGTAAAAGACGGGCTTTGGAGAACACGTGGCCTGGGAATGCTCTTTATTCCAGCCCCGGGCTCACTCATCATGCATCCTCCCCCCCCTCTCCCCCCCGCAGTTCCTTTGTGTCTGCAGTCAGCGTGCTGGGGACGCCCGTGGGCAGGTGCCGGCCGGGAAAGGCAGCGTATGTGGGGCTGCCTTTGGGTGAGGTCAAAGGCCATGCCGTGTGCAGCTCTGTGGGCGGCGACTCATTAGAGCAGGCGTGGGCCGGCCTGCGTGGGCAGGGCCTGCGTGGACGCTCAGAGGCGGGGGTTCACTCGGAACCACAGCCCCGAGCCTCTGGGACCCAGGCCCCTCCTCCGCCTGGGAGGGCTGCTGGCTGCCCCGCGGACTGAGGCCGCAGCAGTGCAGGGCCGGGCCCGGTGCTCCTGGCAGACTGGAGGCTTCTCTGTCCAGGCCCTGCGGCTGCCCCCGGGCGGGGGTGGCTTCCCTGCGGCCAGGCAGTGGGCAGAGGGGAGCGGGCATGGGCTGAGGGGCGCCCTGCGGGCCCCATCTGTGCCCGGCGCCCCGATGTCTCCTGTGAGGCCGAGCTGCGGGACAAACTGCAGGCTGGCAGCCTCCCTGCCCCCAGGCGCCTGCGAGGGGCCCGGGGAGAGGGTGAGGGGGTGCTTGCCGGGCCCCGCTCTCTGGGCGGACTCCTGGACGCCCCTCCGGCCTGGCTGTGCCTGCTGCTGCCTCTCCGCCGGGTGAGGGTCTGTTCTGAGCCTCCCTGTCCCCTGCGCATGGCAGCCGTCCTGCAGCCTCACTCGCTCACATCCGAATCGCTGAGTGATTTTCCCAATTCCTCCCTAATGGGCCGGATGACGGGCGAGGCCTGCTCTCCCGCGGGAGGCCAGCGCCTTGTCCGGGGCACGTGCATGCTGGGCACCGGCCTCTGTCCAGGGCCGCCCCCACCCCCCACTCCTACCACCCGACTCCTGACCCCCACTCCCGTAGCTGAGCGCCCCCTGCGCCCCTGTCCTCGGCCTGGACCCACGGGGGGCTCAGCTCCCTGGAAGGGGTCCCCCACCCCCCAGGCCACCATCCCTGCCAGTGAGGGTCTGTCCAGGGCTGGGTGTTGTGGGGCCGAACCCTGAGTTCAAAATAAGACCACTGGAGGCTGATGACTGATTAAAAAAAGCAGTCAGGGATTTATTGAACTGGCCAGAACGGCCGCAAGAGCACCACACGCAGGTGGAGTCCACACTCACGGCCACCCCATTCCAGGTGTAGGCAGTCCTTTTAAAGGTCCAAACCACAAGAATTTTCCTTTGTTCTAAATTCTAAATTCTAAATGCTGGGAATAGTCCGCAGGGTCGTTCCCAGCCACATCCTGCTAGACGTTGGAATGTGGCCTATCTTGCGATAGCAGATAGTACAGAAGCAGAGCTGAGCGGTTAGTCTCTAAAGGTTATCTACAGTTTCTACTCCTGGAGCAACTGAGTCAGTGGGAGTCAATCTCCTGTGCTCCCGGTCCCAGGCACGGGAAAATTGTCTTAGCCTCCAGGTCTCCACCCGGAAGCCGAGGCAACTATCCTATGTTTAAGCAGGCGCAGAAGCCAGAATAGCAGGGCTAAAATTCAAACAGCAGTTTTTACCCGGGTATGGTTGCTACCATACTTCATTGGGTGGTCCAGGCCAGAGCTCAGACCTGGGCCTGATGGGCACGGGCCCTGCCGTGGGCTCCGCTGGGGGTGAGGGGCGGCTGCGGGAGGTTCATTACGGTGACTGGTGACCGTGGCGGCTCAGGCGCCGATGTGGATGGATGGAGGGAGTGAGAGGCGGTGTGGAGAGAAACAACTCGCCAAAATGGCAGCCAGCGGCCAGGCGGGCTCTCGGCAGGAACACAGCCTCTGCTCTCGCCCCTGCTTCCCTCATAGACCCGAGAGCCAATGCCTTGCACACCGGGGCCTCCGCTCTCTGGGGCCCTAACACCCCCGCGGCCTGGACAGCACGGTCCTGGGCATCTCGCCTCCGCGGCTCTGCTCCTCGCCTGACAGTTGCTGCCACTCAGCTTGGATGCCAGGGGACGGGTTGCAGTTAAAGGGGGAGGAAAACAGGACGGAACTGTAGGTGGGCATTGTCCGAAGCCACGGAGTTCAGCTTGCTCACCAGCCCACGGCGGCTCCGAGCAGCTCCGTGTGCGGGAGGCGCCTCTGATCCAGTCGCCTGGGTTTCCCGCCGCAGACGAGAGAACGGAAACGGGGGGATTAATTGATAGTGATAATAATAGAACGCTGTTTCAATGAAAAATACAATAAAGTTAACATCGAATGTTTCTAGTGGGAGAGGTTAGGAAGAGAGGGAAGAATCCAAGATGCTTTTTAAGCTTTTCTCCCCCTCCCCTCACGTAAATGAATAGATAACGCGTTAGAAATGGGGAAACCGGGTTCTGAAAGCAGCTAACAGCTCACTCTGCAGATCTGGACTTGATGCGAGTTTTTCCAGGAGGTGACGTCACCCTGCCACGAGCAGGTGTGTCCCGCAGACCAGGCGCCATAACGCAGGGGCTCCCAGGTAAACCTGGGAGAACGCCTGGTGTAGGGCGCGGCGACAGGGGTAAGCCTCGGACTGACCTGCTGGCAAAGCCGCAAACAAGGCCCAGCTTGGAGGGCTCAGCCCTCTTAGCATAACTAAGCTTGACCTTATGACCTCCCTAGGTCCTTCCTGGGTAGCTGATGGGCTGTGGGAGGGGCAGCAGGTGAAGTGAAGCTCACAAGAGCACTGTAACTGTGGTGACCACTATCTTGTTTACCTCTGGCCAAAGGCTCCGCTTGCCCTCTGGATCTGTTCTGTGGCCTCAGCCAGGCACAGGAGAGCCACCTAGACCCAGCTTATTCTCTCTGTCTGTCTTTTCTCCATCCTTCACCGGCCTCCCTCAGGCTCGCCGACCCCTTGGCTGTGCTGGCGCGGCACAGTCCAGGACACAGGTTTTTGTGCGCGGGAGCGGAGCATCCGTAGCGGTAGAGAGAAAAGCAGAAGTGCAAGGCCTTGAAAATCACAGGAACAAAGAGTTTCCGTAAGAAAGAGGTGGGGTGGTCACAGGATTAAAGAGGAACCACTGAGCATTGTCTGTGAGGATGAGGACACGGGACAGAAACAGGGAGAGATGGATTTCATTAGAATGATGGGGCATAGACGTAATATGTCTGGTGTCTGGGAAAAGGAGCCGGCGAAAACATAGACTCTTTTAAGGGTTTGGGAAGCTACACGGAGGTAGTAGATGTGGCCTCTGTACTCATGGGACCGCTGGGCTCACATTTCACCAGAAATCGCGATTCTGAAGGGAGAGGGTTTTCGGGGGGAGCAGTGGAGGTGAGGGAGGGGAACAGACCTGAGACTGATGCGGGAGGAAGAATTGGATGCAGGAAGTCAGTAAGACTCCAGGATGCTCTATTTTAGCAGATTGATTGGTTGCATCTCATACTCAGATGACGAAAACCCCACGATGAATGCTCCTCACACTCTGACCTTCGTACTGCCATTACCAGGGGGCCCGGACAATCCAGCAAGATCCTTAAAGCTAAAAGAAGAAGAAGAAGAAGTTAGAAATAAGGAATAGGCCTGTGGAGGTTTATTATACACTGAATGGCCAGATTATGATGGTCTCTGAACACATAATAATCAGGCCACTCAGTGTATATCCTATATAATAAAAGGCTAATGTGCAAAGTGTTCCCTTGACCAGGAGTTCGACCAACAGGCAGGCTGGCCAACTGTCCATGTCCCCTCCCCCTGGCCAGGCTGGCTGGACCCCACCCATGCACAAATTCATGCACCAAGTCTCTAAAATGTATATGTATATGTATATGTATATGTATATGTATATGTATATGTATATGTACACACACACACACACACACACACACTGAGTGGCGAGGTTATTATGCGTTCAGGATTATAATAATTTGGCCACTCAGTGTGTTGTCTCAATACTTGTGAATACTTAAAAACATCTATACCAGAAAGTTTTTAAAGAAATAGAATAGCATGAAATCTTCCTTCTAGCCAATAAATACCAAACCAGGAAGTAGGAGTTCTTTTCCTCTTTTGAGATAAATACCCATGAAGGAGATTAACGTACTGGGTGAAAGGGTCCCCCCTCCATCAGCCACTGACATACCTTCAGGGGCAAGCAGCATCTGTGGTCTAACAGGTCCGCACGCTGTCCCCAGCTCCTGCCTGGAAGGGAAGGCATTAAGTGCAGGGGAATTAAATGGCTACCAATTTGTGAGGACCCAGTCCTAATACGTTTATTGATTTTGGGTTCCAGTTTAGTGGTTGAGCTGTCTCTATCCATCAAACTTTCCACAAAAGGGCATAGATCATCCTGAAGGGGGAAGGGAAGGGGGTGTGTGACTGCAGGGCTGGGGTTGGGAATGTGGAGACTGTGGGTTCAAATCCACAGTCCACGCAGATCCACGGGCACCTGGGGTCCCTCTCTGTCCGCGGCTGTAGTGTCCTCGATAAAGATAGACGTTCATCATGGAGGGAGTGCCTCATAGTGTGTTTACACAGCAGATGGATTCTGACGCCACAGAACCAAGGGACAAAATGGCACTCCACTGCTAGCATTGAGGAAAAACACACACAACACCATGTCCTCCCCAGCTTTCAGCTTCCTTTGCATCTCAAGGGAGACTTCAGGGCCCCCGGATGTGAGTGGGAGACTAGAGCGTCTCCTGAAAAATACAAAGGCTTCCTCAGGTGGGCTCAGAATACTCTGTGCAGTGAGACGATCCAGGGAAGTTCCCCACTCCGTCTTCTGTCTTCTCGTGGAAGGTCCGGCAGAGAGGGATTCAGGAAATCACCACATTAAGGGTAATTAGCGGAGATGAATCTCCTAATGAAAGAGAGTGATTAGAAATGCAGTGTGAAGCATTACTGCCATTTCCCAGGGCCGGGCTGTGATTACAGCAGTCAGTCTGAGCGGGGCTGGTCATGGCGGCGTTCCATTGGAGAGTCCTGTTCCGGCTGCCTCCGGGTAGGCCAGACGCACCTCGTGAGGTCAGGGGGTGTGACGGGGTGACTCCTTTGGCCACAGAGGAGTGGCAATATGCCCTGAGGGTGAAGCAGAAACATTTCTTATTTCCCACAGACACGGTTTGTTTGGGGTAAAGTATTTGACAATACATGTTAAGAGTCTTAAAAATGTTTTAAGACAGGTTACTCTTTGACCCAGTAATTCAAGCAATTAGAAACCAGCCCCAGATTTAAATATGAGGATGGCTTAATTAAGCATCATCTACAAAACACCCTGGTAACCTTTTCTGAGATTTCTAGCAGGTGACTTGTTGAACAAGTTATGGTGTGTGCAGCTAGTGGAGCACTAGGCAGTCATTAAAAGTGTTCCGTGAGAGTAATTACCGATTAATGACAGGGCCAACTGTTTCTGTTTAAATTATGATATTAAGTAACAACAGAAAGATGCCATAGTGTCATATATGTGAAGATATTACATAAAAAGATAAATATGTTTATAAGGATATCTATAGTTACAGAATATATGTGTTTTATATATACCTATATACATTTATTATATAATAATGTATACATACACATATGTATATATACACACATACACAAATACACATATACAATACATACATATACACACATATGTATGTGTATATGTATGTATTTGTGTGTGTGTGTGTGTGTGTGTATATATATATATATATATATATATACACACACACACTAGAGGCCCGGTGCACAAAATTCATGCTTGGAGAGGGGGTGTCCCTCAGCCCAGCCTGCACCCTCTCCAATCTGGGACCCCTTAAGAGATGTCCAACTGCCTGTTTAGGCCTGATCCTACTGATTCTCTCACAATCCAGGACTGCTGGCTCTCAACTGCTCGCCTGCCTGCCTTCCTGATTGCCCCTAACCACTCTGCCTGCCAGCCTGATCACCCCCTAACCACTCCCCTGCCAGCCTGATTTGTGCCTAACTGCTCTCCTGCCAGCCTAATTGTCCCTAACTGCCCTCTCCTGCTGGCCATCTTGTGGCGGCCATCTTGTGTCCACATAGGGGCAGCCATCTTGTGTGTTGGAATGACAGTCAGTTTGCATACTATTCTTTTATTAGATGGGATATATGAGTGGAAGGAACTATATCAAGGAATTTTGGATGGTAGAATGATGAATGAATTTTTCTTTATGTTCCACATTTTCCCGGAGGAGCACAAGTTGCTTCTACAGTAAAAATATCACTTTTATTGTAGAAGTAACGTGTTCATTCTGAGAACCTCCTGACACTACCAGGGAGCACGGTGTCACCAGCCCAGCTTGGGCCCAGCCACCTGACCGGTGCCACTCTCACCGGAGCGATGGCACATGTACCCGCGTGTGCTGCTTTGTAATGTCAGAATTTAGCGAGACAGGTGGAAGTCCAGCTTCGCAAAGCCAGCTCCACTCTAGTCCTTATTTGTGCGGCAGGAAAAGTGTGCGTTTTTCCACACCTGGGTCTGCGGTGAGCTGAGCCCCGCGGTAGCCTGGCCTCCCGGCCCCCGGCACCTCTCAGTGGGTGCCCGGCTTGCCGGGGCTCTGAGGTGGCCAGGGCACTGCCTTCTCTCTGCGTTACACACACGTCGATGATGCATTAAACTCCGTCCATGCAGCACCACCGGGTCAGATGTGGACGAGCCGCCTGGAATGTGTGCCATGGGGGTGAGCAGTGAGCAGACGTGAGCCGGGGTATGGTCCGTGGGGGCCCCTGGGGAGACCCCTCGCCTGAGGCTGCCTCGTGGCAGGACCTGGTTGCTTCAGGAAGGAGAAGGCCCCTCCACAGCACTTTCTGGAAACACTGCGGAACGCTGGGATGGATGTGTATTCCGTGAAGGTCATTCTCCCTCCGCGTGGAGGGCCCACCTCCCGCCGTGGCACCCCCGTGGCTGAGGGCCCCACAGAGGCGCCTGCTCAGGCCAAAGCAAAGGACGCCAGCATCCTCTGAATGCACACACCGCGCCCTCCATGGTCAGCACCCGGGAGCTCAGGCCTTCCCTCTGTGAAAGCACGCACACGCCATCGCTGGCCATCTTTGTTCACACGCAGCGTCCTGGCTCCCTGGAGGCCTGGTCCGTCCAGAAGGGACAAGGGAGGTGCCCCGCCTGCTGGCGGCAGCAGGAAGGGACTCGAGGAACGTTTTTGTTTTGTGTGCAACAGGCTCAGCCGGTCCCCACGTGGGCCCGGGCTCTCTCTCCTGGCGGACCCGTCTCCCCGATGCCCTGGTCCCAGCTCGGCTGCTTCCTGAGAGCTCTGACTTTAGCCCCTTCCCTGGGATGGAAGAAAGCGGAGGAGGGGGTGTGACTCCTGCTCATTCGCTCGGCTTGTCCACGGCCTGTGAACATCACCAGCCGCTGAGGCCCTGACCATGAGCTTCCCTCGGGGCGCTGGGGAGATCCAGAAGGGGCCCCAGCTTCAGCCAGACACCCGGCCGGCAGGCCCCTTCCCAGGAGCAGCGAGGCAGAGCCCTGCCCGCCCACAGAGGGTTCCTCCCGGGCCTCCTTTGTCTGAACGTAATATTCCCGGTATTAGGTCTCATAACCGTCGCCGAGGAGGGCTGCATGCTGAAGCATGCCGAGGCAATTAGGATTCCGCCAGGAAATCAGAGCCTCTGTGAAGCGGGACGGCTGCGGGAGGCGCCGTGTCACCTGATGATATCAGACCGGAAACCTATTGTCAGAGCCGATGCTCGAGGCCAAGTGTCTCTTCCCACAAAAGCCGCAATCCCCTCACCGCCTGCCGCGGAGCGGGCCGGAAGAATAGGCATAATAGGTGATTGTGCGGCCCTTCAATGGCTCCTCGCTCAGCCTGCTGGAAGGCCCCGCGCTGTGCGGCCACGACTCTGCTCTCCGCCCGGACTCTGCAGCACAGGAGGCAGGGCCTCCCCTGGTCTGTGGGCTCTGTAACCCCACGGCGAGTGGCCACACGTGACAGTCACCCCGTGGTTTCAGATGGAGAGGATGAGGAGAATGCTCAGTGGCTATTTAAATATATATAAATATATCGTTTATTGATCTCAGAGAGGAAGGGAGAAGGAGAGAGGGAAAAAAAACATAAACGACGAGAGAGAACCATGGATCGGCTGCTTCCTGCACACCCCACACTGGGGCTGGAGCCCACAACCTGGGCATGTGTTCTTGACTGGGAATCGAACCTTGACCTCCTGGTTCATAGGTCGATGCTCAGCTGCTGAGCCACACCACTGGGCACGAAGGCAGTCTTGATGGACAGTCACAATGGGCAGGTCTCAGATAAAGAAAAAACACGTTTAAATCAATAGGTGAGCACAGTGGTCAGCAAACTACGGCTCACAAGCCACATGTGGCTCTTTGGCCCCTTGAGTGTGGCTCTTCCACAAATACCATGGCCTCGGCGAGTCTATTTTGAAGAAGTGGCATTAGAAGAATTTAAGTTTAAAAAATTTGGCTCTCAAAAGAAATTTCAATTGTTGTACTGTGGATATTTGGCTCTGTGGACTGATGAGTTTGCCGACCACAGCACCAGACCTCATGTTTCTCCCTCTCCTGTAAGAACTGGTGGCTCACGGGACACTGTGCTGGGCTCTGTGTATGGGTCAGGCACGTCATTGGGCCGGCAGGTCATGGTACCGGCGCAGAGATGGCCGGTCCCATTGCTAGAATGCTGCACCCATGCACGGTCCATGTGCTGTGTGCTCGCTCAGAGCACACGGCTGAAACCAGCCCCTCTGCACGTAGCGTGCCAGCTGTTAGCAATCTTCTTTACGTCACCGGAGGCCACGCTGGCCCCTTTCACTTACCGTGATGGATGGCTGGACACAACCGAGGAAAATGCACGCGTGTGGCATGGACACTCGGGGTGCTCGCCAGGTTTAATCTGTGACGCACGGAAGCCCTGCAGGCACAGTCCCAGTGCCCAGCCCGGTGCCCAGCAAGGAGCGCACAGGCCGTGGCGGGCCAGGGGGAGCGGACTTAAACACGCCCGCCATGCGCTCCCGCCGGGTCCCTGGGCACAGGAGCGGCGGTGCCCGGCTCGGCTGCATGTTGATTCCCCCGTCCTCTCAGACGGCAGCAGGGAATTCTGTGACCTTCCCCTGTAAGAGGTCCAGGCTCCGCTGCCGCGCTAATGGACACCATTCACCACCCTGGAGCTCCCTGTCCCCTGGGGCTCTCCCAGCCGAGTCCCCGGGCTCTCCGGTCAGGCGTTGACAGGCAGCTGTCTGTCAACCGGAGATTTCTTAAAGCTACAGGCCCCGCAGCCAATAGAAGTGCTCGGTACCTACCATGGAGACGGTGGCTTTGCCAGCCCTCATGTGATTTCATGAGAATGCGGACCGGGAGCCGGAGCTTTCGATTCTGGTCCTCTACATTCCGTCCTCCTGCGGGCTGCCCCTCTGTGCGGGGAGAGCCCCTGACCCCTCTGGTGGGAGGTTTGGAGGTCAATGCCGCCCTACAGCTGGACTTGGCCATGGGCCTCTCGCCCTTGGGAGTCCTGGCCTTTGTGAATTGCTGTGAACATTAGACAACCAAAGAAAGCGTTTTCTTTTTTAATAAAAATATGTTTAATTGATTTTTTACAGAGAGGAAGGGAGAGGGACAGAGAGTTAGAAACATCGATGAGAGAGAAACATTGATCAGCTGCCTCCTGCACACCCCCTACTGGGGATGTGCCCGCTACCAAGGTTCATGCCCTTCACCGGAATCGAACCAGGGAGCCTTCAGTCCGCAGGCTGGTGCTCTATCCACTGAGCCAAACCGGGTAGGGCCAGAAAACATTTTCTAAAGCCAATTTGAAAGGTCGGCTCAGACACAGAGTGACGTGGGCTAAAGAGACAGCTCCCAGGACTAATGTGGTGGTTGTCCTTCCTTCGTGTCGGGGCAGCGTGCCACGGCTGTCACCACCCGTCCTCCCCGTGGTGCGCGTGGTGCTGAGCCAGGCTGTGCGGCGGGAGGCCTGGGCTCAGCCCGGGTGCTGGTACCGGAGAGGGTGCAGGGATTCGTGCAGGAGGAGGAGCAGGCAGGAGCACATTCCTCGGGGGCCTGCAGAGATGCCGGCCAACCGTTCTCTCCCCAACAGCCCTCCTCAGCCTCGGACCTGGGCGGAGGCTCCGGAGGCCCTGGCTGAGCTGGGGGTGGTGCTCCGTGGACACAGCGGTCACTCTCTCCCCAGGCCCTGAGAGCGCAGCCCTCTCCCCTGTCGCTTCACAAGCCTCCGTCATTCCGACCCGAGAATTTAGGAAAGGGGCGTCGGTGGGAGCCAGGGCGAGGGGACTCCCCGCAGAACAGAGGAGGGACAGGACGGACTGTCCCTCTGACGTGTGCCATGGACAGCAGGCAGCTCCGTGAAGGTCGTGGCCTGGTGGCCGATGCGAAGATTCCAGATAAAAGTCTGCATTTTAGAACAACGGAAACCGTCTCAGACTTACCGCAGGCTGCAAGACCGGCACAAATAATTCCTGACTGTCCTTCGCCCAAACTATGCTAACTTTTTACCACATTTTCCTTACGATTCTCTCTCTTCTTATAAGCTATTATTACTATCATTATTATTATGTATAGAGATATTATTTTTTTAATTATCCATTTGAGAGTACGCTGGCTTTTACTCTGAGGTGCTTTTATGCGCATAAAGAAAAAAGGACTTCTTAAAAACATAAGCACAGTGGAATGATCAAAATCAAGAAATGAACATTCACAAAATACTATCTCACCAACAGACCTCATGCATATGTGTTTCCATTGTCCAAAAAAAAACTACCTTATGCTGGAAAAGAGAAAGAAACGCCGGCCCCAAGGCCAGTCTGGGACCAGACACAGCATTCAGCCCCAGGTCTCTGAGTCTCTGTGGTCTCCCACGGCTCCTTCCTCTCCGTTCCCCTGGCCTGGCCCCGTCGGCAGACTGGCCCTCCCCATGGGGTTTCCCAGGGTTCCCCATCATTAGCCACGTGCCACGGGAATGAGATGTTCGAAGGCCACGTTTGGGGGGTGTCCGTTTTTCTTGGAGCACGTGGCATGGGGAGAGGGTGGTGTGCAGAGGCATGGCAATCAGGGCAGGGAGGGCCTAACTGCCACGTCAGGGGAGAGAGGGTCACCCAGAGAATTCTCTACACAGCTGGGTCTGAGCTGGTTCCCGACTTACCTCTACACACACACACACACACACACACACACGTACGTACACGCACACGAAACACACACGCACACACACAAACATGCACGCACAGATGCATACACATGTACACGCATATGCATGTGCACTCACACACACACACACACACACACACACACACACCTTCAGAGCACCACATGGAACTCGGTATGTGTCACGGCAGCAGTGAAGGGCCCTGAGCACCGGTGTGAGGGAGGGACTTGGGGGAGAGGGCGGCCGTGGAGGAAGGCGGGCTGTGCTGGGTTCCTGCGTCCCCTCCCGTTATCGCCGGACGGAGAAGTTAATGGCCCAGGGTGTGATCACCCATCACCAGCGCCCATTGCCGGAAAGCCCGTTCGGAGGATGATTACATATGTTAATGAGTGTCGTTATAATACGCTCCACAGTACATTACCTTCAATAAATATAATTGTTTATGCACGTTAATGAGGGCGTACAATGCCCCCAAACTAATGGTATTGACGGATGGTGATGGATGGCTCGGGAGCTTGGCCATTAGGGGAGGAAATCTTACAAAACCTCTTCTGTTTACCCAACTTTCCCTCACCCCCTGGCAGCTCCCGGCATCCCGCCCCCCGCGGCGCCAAGCAGAGGATAGCTGGAGGCGCTGCCCTGCCCCCCATGCCTCCCTCACCCCAAGAGCGGGGGTGGGCGTGGGCGCGCTCACAGGGCTTCCTGAGGGGCATCGCGTCCACCCGCGGAAGGTTAGTGCCTTATCTGGCAACAACCCCGACGCCATGGCAGCGTGTCGGCTTCAAATCAAACACAAGGAATGAAAATACCATTCGCGGATGAGACAATGAGGCCGGACGGCGTCTGGCCCAGCGTCCTGCCTCAGACGGAAGGGACAGAGCGAGATTCAGCTGTCCCTGCGTGCAGGCCTCCAGCCGGGACGGGGCGAGCGCGGTGCGGGCCCTGGAGGAAACTCCAACTTTCGGCGCTTCCTTCCTTCCCGCGGGATCTTCCCGCAGACAGCGTGGTCTCCCGTTGGCCACGACTAAAACACCCTCATCTCTGAGAAATAAAACGTAGTCACCGTGTGTGATGGGCACTTTGCTTTTTATTTTTTAAATGTATTGATTTCAGAAAGGAAGGGGGAGAGAGGGAGAAATAGAAACATCAAGGATCAGAGAGACTCCTGCGTCGGCTGCCTCCTGCAGATCCCACACGGGGGATGGAGCAGCAACCTGGGCATGTGCCCTGACTGGGAATCGAACCGTGACCTTCTGGTTCATAGGTGGATGTTCAACCACTGAGCCATGCTGGCTGGGTGGTCACTTTGTGTTTTAAATTAATATCACACTGAACACAAGGACGAGAGCCACCATGGGGACCTCCCTGGCCTGTACTGTGTCTTTAGTGGTCTTCATATTCCAAGCAGACAGGCTTCCTGTGGCTGTGTCCTGTGGCCGGTGTCCGGTGGCCGGTGGACGACATTCCTGAGCCCATCACGGTGGCCGTTCTTCCCCCTCCCCCGCAGCAGCACAGTCTCCTCCGGGGCATCACCTGGTCCCGGGTTTCATGTGGTGGCCACCAGCTGGCTTCCAGCTTATCTACCAGCCAGCGCTGCCCCGGGGTGCGCATCCCCACAGGGGCCATCGGGGTGACCCAGAGCGCTCGGTGCCACCTCCTCCAGCCCCCGACACAGGCATCCGGCGACAGCCAGCTCGCATGGGGCCTCCCCGGAAACCTCTGGAAACGGGCTTCTCTCACCTTCGGAGGCACATTTGCATGTTCCTTTTTTAAACATCTCCGTGACACAGCCTCTTAAAGGAGTTCCAGGAGTCTTTATGAATAAATAGAACCGTGCAACTTAACGACTGAGATTAATTCATCTCGAGGCTCCACCTGCCTGGAGGAAATGACGGCAGGAAGGCCTCCGAACAATGGCAGCTCCTCGGAGCCCAGTCCCAGGACGGAGATGCACTGAGGACTCTGCGAGGTTCCGTGGCGCTCCGAGTGGTTTGAAAGTCAGGAGCTCTGGGGGCGTGGAGGGAAGAAAGGACATCGGGATGCAATTTGTGCTAAGATCTAATTAATTTTTTTGCTCCTAAGAATAATTTATTATTTACACTTCTTATTATATATGTATTTTAGCTTCATTAGTCTGCAATGCTGGAAAAAATTATACCTTCCAGTCCTATTTATCAAATTAATGGTGCAGTTTCATAGTGACACATTCCAACATTCATTAAGGCAAGTACAGTAAGAATGCATTTAAATTAGATTAGTGTGATGTAATAAAGAGCCCGGTGTAGGGCGACGCTCTAGCTGGAGAGGAAGCCCGGGTTCGAGCGGAGAGGAGCTGGGCGGTGATGCTGCAGGATGGACTGTGGCTCCGGGCAGTGAGCGAATGGGCCAGAGTGACCCTCGCAGCCTCTGCTCGGCCGCTGCTGTGCGTCGCCGTGACACGGGGAGGGCTCAGAGCCCACAGAACCCTCCGGCCAGGGCCCGGGCTCTGCTCAGCCCACGGCGCTGGGTGGCGGCAGATCTGCACACGGTGCCAACACGGTACCCTCGGAGCCACGGATTAGCTCATGCCTACAGGGGAAAAGCCCTGCGCACCCCCAGATATCCCGTGGCCGTGCCCACGGCTGAGTTCGCGGGGATGGGGAAGGGCTGTGACCGGCGCTGGCTCCCCCTCGGGCCCCGGACATTTCCACGGGACACTTTGAGGGGCCGCACCCACGAGGGCTCCCCGTGAAGACACACAGGAAGGCACATAAGTGATCGTCCACAGACGCGGTGCCCCCGGCAGGCCTGTGCTGGACCGCGAGGCTGGGAGGCTCAAGAATGGCCGGTAACCGGGCTCCCACGGGCACGTCATGCCCATGGTTCTTCATGAGCACGTTCCAGGTGCCGGTGCTCGGAGGCCATGTGGGAGGTCCGGGAGCCACTGCTGGGTACAGGCGTGTGGGTGGCATGAGTCTGCCGGGAGCCCTGGCACGGCCCCCAGCTGGAGGCGGGCGGGGGTTGCTGCTTGGAATACACCCCCGGAGCCGCGTTCCGTGCTTCCTGCAGGCAGTGCACACACAGGCGTGTGGTGAGGAGTCAGGAGAGGGCAGCGGGGGCACCAGGCGGGCAGTTCGGGGCCGAGGGGCCAGCCCTGCTCCAGACAGAGGGGGGTAGCGTGGGCACACCGGCCTGGCGGGGCCTCTCTGAACCTCAGCGATGGGGGCTGAGCCCTGACAGGAGATAGGCCCCAGGCCCTCCTCGCTGAGGTTGGCACCAGGTAACCAGCCGTCTATTCCCCCCATCTCGGTGGCTTTTTGTAGTGACCCCCTTCTTTGAACTCCCCAGTGACATGAGGGTCCATCCCATGTGGCTGGTGTGAGCCCACAAACCTGACATCCACGCCCTCCATTGCTGACATGCAATAAAATTGCTCTTTCCTTCTTCTCTCTTCTGTTTTGAATTGTTGGCCCTATCGTCGAGGCCCCAGCTTGAAGAGAAGGTTCTAGAAAGAGGCCGCGGGAGGGAAGTGACAGCTGGACAAAAGGGGGTGACACGGAGCGCACACGGAAGGAGGGTTCCCGTGTTAGAGCGTGCGTGCGTGTGAGGAAACGGAGCCAGGAGAAGCCGAGGCTTCCGAGGGCCGGACGGGCAAACAATGATGTCAGAGCAAATTGAATCCCGGCCAACAGCCCGTCCGCAGAACAGAGGAGAGCTGGCAGCTCCCGGGGGATCGGGGCAGTGTAGACAACCAATTTGAATAATTGACATAAAAATGTTTCTGGCCAACCAGCATCATACAGATTTTTCCATTTACGCTGTCAAACCACCTAACGCATTGCCAGCTGCCTCAGCCCTGCTGTCCGAAGCCCGGGAACCCCGGTCTGGAGGTGGGGCGGGGCTCGGAGGATGCTGGTCTGCAGTCCGGACTTGAAATCAACATTTCAAATTAACGTCGAAGGTTAGCATTCCCTTTGGTTCAATTTGGTCTCTCCTTTTGAAAAGAAAAAAATCATGCTATAAATTGCCATACTAATATGGACATTAAACAAAAGTGTAGTTTGGTGAATTTTAACACACGTGACCTCCACGGGGGGGAATCAGGATAAAGAGAGCTCCTTGTCCCTCCCCCACCCCAACTCCTTTGCTGTTTATATAGTCATCCCCTTCCCTCACTTCATCTGATCAACCGCTGATGCAATCTCCAACTAGAGATTTGTTGCATTGAAAAAATGCCACATGCATGTAATCATGTAAATGCCACATACATGTAAGCACGCGACGTTTGGGGTTGGCTTCTGTTATGTGGAATCCTACTCAGATTCATCTACGTTGCTGGGTGTATTCAGAGTTTCTGTTCCTTTTCATTGCTGAGGAGTATCCGTTCTATGGGTAGAACGTATTTACTTATCCCACATTTACATCCAAGGGTGTTAGGTCGATCCCAATTTTTGGCAAAGATGAATAGAGCTGCCATGCACATTTGTAAACAGACTGCTTCAAAAATACGCATGTTTGCTTTTCAGAAGTGGGATTGTGGGAGTCAGATTAGCTGCTGGTTACGTGCACACTTTGGTTGCTGAACTGTTTGACAATGGCCGTATGTTCTTGGTTCCCAGCAGCCATGTGGGAGACCTGTGCTGTACCAGTGTCATGCTAATAGGTGTGTCTCCTTAGAGCTTCTATTTGCATTTCCTTAGTGACTGCTGATGTTGAATGTCTTTCCATGTGCATATTTGTCACCTTTTATCTTTACTAGAGGCCTGGTGCATGAGTGTGTGCGCCGGTGGGGTCCCTCAGCCTGGCCTGCGTGGATCGGGCCAAAACTGGCTCCCGGAGATTCCCTGGGAGTCCTGGATTGTGAGAGGATAGTTCTTGGGTGATGCACTCCAGAATCGGGCTCCCTCCTCTCTGGTTCCAGGTGTGTCACCCAAAAACTGCCGCTGCCAAGACACTGCAGCTCGGCAGCTCCTGCACTGAGTGCCTGCCCCCTGGTGGTCAGTGTGCATCATAGCTATCAGCCAAATGGTTGACAGTTGCTTAGGCTTTTATATATATAGATGGGTGATGGGTCTATTCAAGTTTTTTGCCCATTAAGAAAAAATTAATTGAATTTATTGGGGTGACATTGATTCACAAAAGCATACAGGTTTCAAGTGTACAACTCAACAAAAGGTCATCTGTGCCCTGCATCATTGACCCATCGCCCAGTCTCTTTCTATGCCCTTAGCCAAACTCCACCTAATCCCCACCCCCCTTCCCTCTTGCTAACACTACCCTGTTGCCTGTGTCTATGTGTTTTATCTATCTGTCTACCTAGATAGATAGATATAGATAGATAGATAGATAGATAGTTATAGATATAGATATATAGATTTTTTTTCTTAATCCTTTTATCTTCTTTCTTCCAGCCCCACAACTCCTTTGAAAACTTTTTCCTGTTCCTGATTTTAAGGAAAATGC
Source organism: Pipistrellus pygmaeus (assembly GCA_949987585.1). NCBI lineage: Eukaryota > Metazoa > Chordata > Mammalia > Chiroptera > Vespertilionidae > Pipistrellus > Pipistrellus pygmaeus. The sequence continues at coordinate 88,409,204 of OX465308.1, forward strand.
TTTTGTTTTGTCCCATTGTGCATGATGTTTAGTTGTGGGTTTGTCATACATGGCCTTTATTACGTTGAGGTATGTTTCCTCTATCCCCACTTTGCTGAGACTTTTTATCATAAATATATGCTAGTTTGTTTTTTTTTTCCCCAAATGCTTTTTCTGTATCGATGTGGCCATATGATTTTTATCCTTCCTTTGCTTATGTGATGTTTCATGTTCATTGGTTTGCAGATATTGAGCCAACCTTGCATCTCAGGAATAAATCTCAGTTGATCATGCTGTATGATCTTTTTAATGTATTGCTAAATTTGGTTTGCAATATTTTGTTGAAAATTTTTGCATCTATGCTCATCAGGAATACTGACCTATAATTTCCTCTTTTTGTGTGTGTGTGTGTGTGATGTCTTTGGTTTTGGAATAAGGGTAATGCTGGTCTCATAAAATGAGCTTGGGAAACTTCCCTCTTGAGTTCTTTGGAATAGTTTGAGAAAAACAGGGGTTAGTTCTTTGTTGAATGCTTGGTAGAAGTCTTCTGTGAAACTATCCAGTCCAGGACTTGCTCTCTGCAATTTGTTTTATTATTGATTCAATATTGTTGGTAGTTATTGGCCTTTCAGATTTTCTGTTTCTTTTCAACTCAGTCTTAGGAGATTGTATTTTTCTAGAAATTTATCCATGTCTTCTAGATTGTCCAATTTGTTGCTATATATTGTTCATGACATTTTCTCATAATATTTTGTATTTCTGTGGTGTCAGTTGTGTTTGACATCATGGTTTGATATATGTATATATTGTAAAAACAATTATCATATAAGTTTAGTTAACATCCATCATCTCACATCATTATAATCTTTTATCTTGTGGTGAGAATTTTAAAATCTACTCTCTTAGCAACTTTCACATTACAGTATTGTTAACTATAGTCACTATGAACTCATACAACTCAGCAGAAAACAAAACCAGATAATCCCATGCATAGCAAAAACAAGACTTTAAAACAGACAAGAAGTTAACATGTAATAAAAGGGATAGTCCTACACACTCTATGAATGAATAATTACTCAGTAATTGGTTTTTCAGACAATTTTTTTTTGGGGGGGATCAGCTCCCTACCCAACATGCCAAATAAATTCTAGAAGAATTAAATATTTATTTGGTAATTGAGAAAGAGATGGTGTGGCTCCTAAAATATTAGCCATCTGGCCCTTGGCAATCGTTTGCCAAGTTCTGCTTGAGCCAGGCTCCGGATTATCTGCCTAGCTCCACTCTGTTTCCTTCTTGAGGAATCTCTTCTCACTCACAGCCCCTCCTGAGCAGGGTACAGCCCCTCCTGAATGGGTTCACCCAAGTTCTGTCCCTTTCTCCAGGTCATGACGATTAGAATACAGAAGGACCTAGACTCTGGTTGACTCTCCTTAAACTGGGTTGTGACCTACCACTCACACGGCAGCCAAGTGCCTCTTTCCGTGTTGGGACACCAGAAAACAGTTAGGATTGGTCAGAGATGCTGCAAGTAGAACCCCCAGGCAGTCAGTCTTAGGTCTCAGTTACATGCAAACTGGACTGCAGAGCCGTTAGCCTGGGAAAGAGGGGCAGATCCAATGGAAGCAGGAGATGAGAAAGACCACATGGTCTGAGAGGAGAGAGAAGACCTGGGTCCCACCTGTACAGTCTTTTGGGTTCGTGTCTACAAAGCCAGGGTTACCCTTTGGTTCTTTCTTAAAAAAATATTTTTATTTTATTTTATGTTATTCTTTTTAAAATTTTTATTGTTTAAAGTATTACATATAATAGTACATATATCTCCTTTTTTTCTCCATTGACCTTCCCTCAGCCTCCCCTACTCCCCGTCGCCTGCCCTCATCCCACCCACCCAGTGTCTTGTGTCCATTGGTTGTGCTTATATGCATGCACACAAGTCCTTTGGTTGATCTCTACACTTTGGTTCTGTCAGACTCACTATTTATTTCATATTTAAAAAATTATCCTCGTCTTGAGTGAGGGTTGAATATAATCACGCAAACCTTGAACCAGACACTATATACTCAGAGATATATTAGGACCACATGGAAAAAGTTCACTGTTTCTATATAATAAAATACTGTACACCCATGATAAAGAACAGTAGGTAATTTACCTACAGGACACTGACTTTGTATGTCATAACAACAACAAAAAAAAACACAATAAATATTATTTCATTAGAGGACTGTTGCACAAACATTCGTGCAAGAGACCTTCCATCCCCTGGCTGCCGGCACTGGTTTTCCTCCAGTCTTTAGTCTTCTCCACTCCGGCTGGAGCACCGCTTCTATAGCGTCCTCCACCCCGCATCCTCACCCTCATAGCAGGCATCCCACCCTACCTGGCCACTCTGCACCTGTGTATGCAAATCAACCTGACATCTTTGTTGGGTTAATTTGCATATTCACTTCTGATTGGCTGGTGGACATCACGGATGTTTGGTCAGTCTGCATATTTATCTTTTATTAGTGTAGATTACAACCAATATACCATTTTATACCATTGTATGAAAGTCCAGTATGTGCATGTGAATGGTGCAGAAATAGGAGAGGGTAGTGAAGGCCATGGACATGCATAATGATGTCATTACGATGTCATTGGTGAAGCCACACCTGCACCAAAACCTCGACGCTCAGCCTGCGGGAGTCAGTAGCCCCCCAATTTCTCATTTCTTCCCTCCTGATCACCTGGAGCATCACGTCTACCAGAACTTCTAAAATCCTTTTTGTTTATTCCCTGTATGGTGCCAAATGCACTCCCTTAATTGGCGCTGCTCTTTGTCTGTTCCTTCCACAGCAAATTCGAAAGGGGAGGAGAGGGATTTGGGATGTGAAGATGCAGCTGTTGGAATTGTAAAAGCACAGATAAAAGCAGAGCCGCTGCTCAATAAAGGGGACGCGAAGGGCTCACCTGAGAGTGCGAGGAGGGTTTGCCACGGGCGCCGTGATGTTTCAGAGGCAGGCGATGGTCATGGTAAGGCCATAAACAAACCCGCAGGCGTGTTCCCAGTGTGTGTGTGTGTGTGTGTGTGGGGGGGGGGGTTATACTTGTGTGTCTGAGTGTGAACAGTGGAGCAGGGAAGAGAGGATGAGCATGGATCACGTATATTTACATGGCTGCTTAATTTTCCCTTTTCGAAGACGTGCTTATGATGGAGAAGTTACCATGCGAGGGGCCCCGGTGAGCGTGTGAGTCAGATGTGCTCCCTGCCTTCGGGGAACGTAAAACCCGGCCACTGAGATGCGTACGCGATGAACAGGTAAAGAGCGATACGTGGCCTGGCGCACAGCAGGCCAGGGAGCACAGCGGAGACCATTTATTGTCCTAATGAGGTGGAAGGCGGGCGGTGTTGGAGAGAAGTCCTCAGAGGAGGCGTTCGGGGATGATGGAGACTCCGCTTGGCCCAGAAATGGGGCACCGTTTGTGTGGAGCGAAAGCCCGGTTCAGCTCTGCCTCGCAGCATGGTTGGCTCACTCTGTGAACGGTGGGTCCGCAGTCTGGAGGTTTGTCAGGAGGTGCAAGGCGATGGGGAAGGAGAGCAGGTCCAAGAGGAACAGTGGATCAGGGAAGAAGTAAGAGTCTATGGGGAAAAAAGGAGAGCAAAAAGCACACCAACAACCAGCCCCAAAGCTGACTGCTTCCATTCCTTTCTAACACCCTGAACAATGGAAGATCCGATAAACATACGTAAAACCCCAGGATGCCCTGGTTAGATTTGAACATGGGAAGATGGAGTGAGCCACATGACACCCTCATGATTCCGTGATATCCCTGTACTTGTGATGCATGGAAGGAGAGGAGGCAGACAACTTCTTTCTCCCACAGAAACCTATAGAGCACCTACTGTGTGCAGAGATTTCTCCTGGAAATGGGTCAAACAGAAACAAACCAGAGAGGTGAGGTCCAGCTCAATGGCTCAAAGTGGGTATGGGCCGCTCTGTAGGAACGGGTCTATATCTTGCACCCAGACCCACAATAACAGAGAATAAAAGCTGTGTGCAGGTGGGCACAGTGGAGAGATGAAACCACCCTAAACCGGAACTAAACCTTATCCTAGCCTTATCCCTAACGCTATCTCTAACCCTATCCCTAAGACTAACCCTAATCCTAACCCAAACTCTAACCCTATCCCTAACACTAACCCTAATCCTAACCCAAACTCTAACCCTATCCCTAACACTAACCCTAATTCTAACCCAAATCCTAACCCTATCCATAAACCTAACCCTAACCCTAACCCTAATCTGAACACTATCTCTAACCCTAATCCTAACCCTGTCACTAACCCTATCCCTAACACTAACCCTAATCCTAACCCTATCTCTAACCCTATCCCTAACACTAACCCTAACCTAACTCTAGTCCTAACGCTATCTCTAACCCTAACACTAACCCTAATCCTAACCCAAACTCTAACCCTATCTCTAACACTAACCCTAACTCTAACCCTAACCCTAACCCTATCACTATCCCTATCTCTAACCCTAACCCTAACCCTAACACAAACTCTAACCCTATCTCTAACACTAACCCTAACTCCAACCCTAACCCTAACCCTAACCCTATCCCTAACCCTATCCCTAACACTAACCCTAATCCTAACCCAAATTCTAACCCTATCCCTAACACTAACCCTAACCCTAACCCTAACCCTAACCCTATCACTATCCCTATCTCTAACCCTAACCCTAACCCTAACCCAAACTCTAACCCTATCTCTAACACTAACCCTAATCCTAACCCTATCTCTAACCCTATCCCTAACCCTAACCCTAACCCTAACCCTATCACTATCCCTATCTCTAACCCTAACCCTGGGTCTCGTCCCTCAATCCCCTTCCTGCTCAGCCAGCAAAAGGAGGGAAGATAATGAGTCCAATGCAAGCGGTCGCAGCGTTGGCCGCAGGAGTTCTGACAAGAGCAGAACTTTGTCCTTGACCCACGTCAGAACCCTTGCATCAGACGGCACAGTGCCGTCCGTTGTGGGAGCCACGTGAGGCCTTCAGCAGGGCCAGCAGCCTGGCAACTCGCCCTGGACGCTGGCGGGCAGGAGAGGCAGGAGAAGGTGGGTGTCACGGAGAACCACGAGGCCACGGAGCGTGTGGGAGCCCTCGGCGGGGCCTCAGCACGGTCTCCGCGGCACTGCAGGCGGCCTCTGTGGTGGAGGAAAGCGGGGAGCAATGATTCGGAACAACTTTTGGGACCGGATTCTGATGACCCCAGCAACACTGTGAAGGAAGTTTTGGGACTTGTGGCCCTAGACGAGAGGGTCCAGGGAGCTGGCTGATGAGGTGGTTGGATGGGTGCTCACGCCGATCTGTCTGATACCCTTTTACCACCTTTTTCAAAAAACGGTCCTCATTTTAGCAACGTGTGTCACGCAGAGTGAAGAAGAATGCCCGAAAAGCTACCCTGAAGCATGAAGAACCAGCCCACGCCCCTGACCGGGCCGTCCAGGGCCTGGTTAGTCCGGTGGCTGGAACACAGTGGGCGTTCAATGGCTTTTAAAACTCTGTCCACGGGTGTGACCTCCTCAGACCGGCCCAGGCAGGTGCCCGGTCCCTCCCTCCATGCAGGGAGGCCCAGGCCCAGGGGGCCTTTCGGGAAGCGAACCCCCACCTGGGTCGGGGTTCCGGGGCCAGGCTTCTGTTCTCCCCCCTTTGAGCGCCACCTTGTGGAGACCGAGAGGGAGGGCGGAGTCCTGGGCCTTTTCTGTGTGGGTCAGGCCACTTCATTTAAAACAGACCCAGGCATCGGCATGATTGCCGGGAAGTATAGGTTTTCACAATGGCTTCAAGGTCCACGCCTGGCCGTTGTGAGCCCCTGATCCCATAGTCGTTTCTCCAAGAAGGACCCAGGCACCCCAGAGGGGGGGACCGCACAGGCCTTCAGTCTCCACTCCACCCGTTCGCACCGGCGGGTGGAGCCTCCGGGGCTTAAAGAGAAAGTCTCAGCTGTGGGTGGCGGGCAGCTCACACGCGCCACCTGTGTAATTGTATCCACGCTCCTCTGAACTGGTTTCCAGAGACCTTCTTCCTCCTCCTGCCGCCAAGGAAAAGAGCAAAGCAGGGTTTCCTTTCAACTCGCTTCTCTTTGGGAACGGTTTTCAGACTAAGGAGAGGCGGCTGGGGCTGGGGCTGGGGCAGGGCGGGGGTGGGGGCAGGAACATCTCCTGCGAGGCACCAGCCGCTGTGCCCGGCATCAGGAAGAATCTGAAAGCTTCGGCTCAGAGGAGGGGGGAGGTCGCGCGGTGTGCGGACAGCTCTGACGCCGAGGGGGCATCTGTGCGCCCCATGTGAGCCCGTCCGGGGGACCGCACAGCCCCGGTCAGCGCTGGGCCTTTCCTTCTGGGTGCAAGGAGGGTGGGAGCCGGCCGGGAGCACCGACTCCTTGGGTGACCGGGACCAAGGCTGCTGCCCCCTGAGAGGCCGCTCCGTGCCCGCTGCCCCCGCAGCCGCCAGCCAGGGGACAGGGTGGCACTGCTTTCCGGCTTCAAAGGTGCCCTGTTCAGTCCTGACCTCGCTGTGTGGCTGGCCGGGCTGCTGATGCCCAGGTGCGGGGGGCCGTGGGGCGGGATGTGTCTCCCCCCCACCCCCACCCTTCTCCACCCGGCCTCGCCCCCTGCCTCTGGCCATCATCACGCTGTGGTCTGTGTCCGGGTGATGCATGTATGTTCTTCAGCTAATCCCTCCCTCAGATTTGAGTTGTTTCAAATCAAATCTGAGAGCTAATTACGGCCGCTCGCACCAGCCCCTGCTCTTCCTGCCTTCCCCTCTCCTTCCCGCTGCTGGCAATTTCCTGTCATTAGCACTCGCCCCAGAGGCTGTGGAGGGGACGGCGGAGGCCATGCCTGGCCGGGCCTCGTGCTGGGCACCCGTGTGCAGCGCTGCACGGCCAGGGGTCAGGCGAGGGGCCGCCCGTCCTGGCTCCGGCCCAGGAGTCAGAGCTGTCCCTGGCACCGCCGTGCGATGGCGGGGAACCTGCGGGCACAGGCTCCGTCCGGGCGGCCCCACCGCAGTGCTCTCTGGACGGGGTCTCACTTTCCGGGCTCTCCGGGCCCCAGGAAAAGGCCCCTGTGAGGGCTGCATTGGTTTGCCCCACCAGGGGGGAGCGTGGGCACAGGGCTGCCCTCGGCATGGGCGCAGCTGCCAGCTCACCATCACGTCCACGCCGGCGGCTGGCGGTGGCGGGTTGGATGGAACAGAAGTTGCTCCGCGCCCTCCGTCCATGGAGTCAGACATGTCAGTCCCTGGAGGCCTGGGTGGGTGCGGGGCAGTGAGGAGAGGCCCCCACAGGGAGCCACAGAGAGGTGACTGACGAGAGAGAGGTGACCGCAGACAGAGGTGACCGCAGACAGAGGTGACCGCAGAGAGAGGCGGGGCCTGCTGTCTTTTCAGGGGATGCCTGGCCGCTGCATGGTGTGGCGTGGCGGCAGGTCCCTGGTTCGGGCCGGGGTCTGTGCTCCTGCTGGAGGGGGGCTGAGGCCACGCAGGTGACCCAGCACCATGGCTGCTCCGTGTCCCCGCGGGGCCTTACGGACTCCCCGAGGAGCTGGGCTCACCTCCGACGGGAGCGGAATCGGGGCTCCGCACGCGGATGGCGTGAGGACTGGGCAGCACAGAGGCTGCTGTCTGGCCGCACACAGCATCCTGTGCCCGGAATCCGCCCCGACACACACGCAGCCCCTGAGGACACAGACGCCCTTTCCAAACCCCAGCAGGGCCAGCCCTCCCAGACCCCCTCTCCGTGCAGCTTCCCAGGAGTCTCCTCCGCTCGTGTTTGCGGAGAAAAACGGGTGGAGCCACGGCAAGTCCGATCCCGGGGTCTGTTCCCACACACGCCGCCCAGCCGTTAGGCAGAAAGGGCTTCCTGGGAGCTCGTTTGGCAAAACAGAACCAAACCCCTAAACGGGAGCATATTCTTTGGCCCCCAAATTCTACCTTGAGGACTTTCCCCTAAGGCAGGGTTTCCCAAACCTCTCTCATGATGAGAATCACCTGGTGGAGTTGTTAAACTACAGATTCCTGGATCCCAACTAAGAATGCTAAACTAGAATTTTGGGGAACATGGAGGTAAAATTGTATACTTAACTAGTGCTCTAAGATTGAAGTTTGGGAAACACTGCCCTAAGGCACTGGTCCTCAATATACCGAAAGGCTGGATGATAAGAACGTTTATCCGGGTGACAGTTGCATGTTTCCCTTTTAAGAAGAGCTATGCACTCTGGCTGGATGGCTCAGTCGGTTGGGGCATCGTCTCTTACACCCAAAGGTTGCGGGTTCGATCCCCGGTCCGGGCACATGTGGGAGGTGACTGACTGATATTCCCCTCCCACATCCACGTTCCTCCCTCTTCCTCACCCCCTGCCTCTCTCTCTAAAATAAATGGAAACATACCCTCGGGTGAGGATTCACATGTTTGAGAGTACGCTCACACACTGGAATGCTGCGGCCATGGAAACAAGGAATGCTTACACTTTGCAACAACATGGATGGACCTCCCTTCAAGACACACCCCTTTTCCATCGCCTCCGAACGCCCCGTAGGCCCTTCTCGTCAGCATCCCGCCCAGGAGCCCTGCGGTCTGATTCCTTTCACCGGAGTTTAATTTTGCTGGTGAGAGACGGCACGGTGAGTGTTAAACGAACAATTTAAAAACCTGTGCTCCGTCCACAGGAGCCCAGCAGCCCTGGCAGCTGACTCCGGGGAGAGCCGGCGGCCGGGCAGGAAGGCAGGATGGGAAGCAGCACTGCGGGTGCCCTCCTGGGCTGTGGGCACAGAATCCGGCGAGATGAGCCATAGAGCTGGACCACCCGAGAGGGGAGGGTGTGAGCAGCGGGGGCCGTAGGAAGTGCCCCCAGAAGCAAGCCGCCCTCCGGCCAGGGGGACATCAGCAGGGACCACAGCGGGCTCGGGGACCGTCCCCTGGCTCACAGAAAGGCCGCCGCCCCTGTGTCACCTCCGAACGCTGCTTCTACTCTGCACACCCAATTCCAGCCTGTAGCCAAGGACCTGCTTTCCTCATACAGTTAGTTCCGTGGTTGGCAAACTGTGGCTCTCGAGCCATATGTGGCTCTTTAGCCCCTTGAGTGTGGCTCTTCCACAAAATACCACAGCCTGGGCGAGTCTATGGTGAAGACATGCATTAGAAAAAGTTTAAGTTTAAAAAATGTGGCTCTCAAAAAGAAATTTCAATCGTTGTGCTGTTGGTATTTGGCTCTGTGGACTAATGAGTTTGCTGACCACTTAGCTCAGTGTTTCCCAACCTTCTCTCATGATGAGAATCACCTGGTGGAGTTGTTAAAACACAGATTCCTGAATCCCAACTAAGAAGTGCTAAACTAGAATTTTTGGGAACATATAGGTAAAATTGTATACTTAACTAGTGCTCTAAGACAGATGTTATATACAGAGCACTAAGTTAGGTATGCAATTTTACCTATATGTTCTCAAAAATTCTAGTTTAGCACTTCTTAGTTGGGATTCAGGAATCTGTGTTTTAACAACTCCACCAGGTGATTCTCATCATGAGAGAAGGTTGGGAAACACTGACTTAGCTCATCAGTAAGCCCCTCCACCTGTCTCTAGCCCAGCTACTTTCCTTCCTCTTTCTTCTCCCGCTGTGAATTCAGAGGGCAGCTTTCCTTACCTGCCCGGCTCCCTCCCTGGGCTCCCGGCTCCCGCTCTGGACCTCCCACCCCGCACCTCCCACCCCCTCCGCTCAGTGGAAGCGCTGCCTCTCCTAGACTAAAGCATAGGCGGTCTCCAGCTCCTGCGTGTCCATGGCTTGCAATCTATTACCTTCCTCCCCATTGTGGTGCTCACATGACCCCAGGTTCATTAGTGGCAGCCTCTTCACATGACTTCACAGGTGCCTCGCCAAAAATAAGCGTGTGGACAGTGGCTCCCCGTCCTATGCCGTCAGGAAATAGATTTCCAACCACAACGAGGCCCCTCTGCACACCTGTTGGGACGGCCCCGTCTGGCCCAGCACCATCACCAGCCCGGTGAAGAGGTGGAGCAGTGGGCACGCTCACTCATGGCCAGTGAGAGTGAAAAATGGCACGGGTGCTTTGGAGGCCAATTCAGCAGGGTTTTTTTTTTTACGACACAAGGCCCTCCTACCGTGCGGCCCAGCACGCATTATCCATGGTGTTACCCAAAGGAGTAGAAAAACACCTGCACACAGCTGTGTACATCAGGTTTATTCATAATTCCCAAAGCTTGGAAGGAACAGGATATCTTTCAGTAGGCAAATGGATAAATGGACGTGGTATATTCAGACAATGGAATATTCTTCAATGCTAAACAGAAACGAGCTATCAGGATAGCTCATGAAAATATATGACGGGAACTTACATGCATATCACTAAACTAGAGGCCCAGTGCACGGAGTTCGTACATGGAGGGGGGCAGGTCCCTCAGTCCAGCCTGCACTCTCTCTAATCCAGGACCCGTTGGGAGATGTCCAACTGCCAGCAATTGGACATCACTCTCACAATCCAGGACTGCTGGTTCCTAACTGCTCACCTGTCTGCCTGCCTGATTGCCTCTAACCACCTCTGCCTGAATGCCTGATAGCCCCTAACTGCTTCGCTGCCAGCCTGATTGCCCCTAACGGCCTCTGCCTGCCAACCTGATTGCCCCCTAATTGCTCCCTCCTGCTGGCCTGATCGCCCCTAACTGCCTCTGCCACTGTGGCTTTGTCCAGAAGGACGTCCAGAAGATGTCTGGTCCAATTAGCATAGTACCCTTTTATTGGTATAGATGAAAGAAGCCAACCCAAAAAGGCTACATACTGTATAAATCTAACTATGTGACTTTTTGGAAAAAAACAAAACTACAAGACAGTAAAAAGATGGGTAGTTGCTAGGGCTCAGGAGTTTGGAGAGGAATGAGTAGGAAAAACAGACACTTAGGGCAATGAAAATACTCTGATAACGATGGATACATGTCATCATGCATCTCTCCAATCATGCAGAAAGCACACTAAGGGTGAACCTCGATGTGAACTGTGGACTTGGTGATTATGTCATCACACAAATGCAGCACTCTCGGGGTGAGGGAGTGATTGACAGTAGGAGAGGCTGGGCATGTGTTGGGGGAGGAGGTATAAGAGGGAATCTGGACCTTTCCTTCAATTCTTCTGTGGATGTTAAACTCCTCAAAGAAATAAAGTCTTAATTTAAAAAATGTTTTGATATGCCACTTCTAGTAAACATGGGACTGCAAGTCCTAGTCGGTGAAGTGAGACAAGGAGAGTAAATATGAGACACGTATATTGGAAGGAGACGCACAGGAAACCTCCTGGGAATCACAAACAAAACAAGGCAGAAACAGTCACACCGGTAAGCAGATTCAGTACGGCTGCAGAATACAAGGTTAACATATAAAAACCAACCGTATTTCTACACACCAGCAAAAGCAAATGGAAAATGAAACCAAAAGACTTATTATAGCAGCAAAACAGTAAATACCTAGGAATAAATCTGTCAAAAGATGTGCAATCCCTCTGCACTGAACACTACAAAGCATAGCGAAGAGATACTAAAGATATCACTCAAAATAAAGATAATGTTTTTAGATTGGAAGACTCAATATTATCAATATATCAGTTCTCCCCACATGGATCTAGGGAGTCAACATCATCTCAATCAAACACCTCAAAGGGTGTTTTAAAAATTCTATGAAAGTACAAAGAAACCAGAATAGCCATAACCATTTTTGGAGAAGAGCAAATTGTTGATATCAGTAACATCTGCGTCAGGACAATAGGAGTTGGTTGGTGTGAGAATAGACAGAGAGGACATCGCTCATTCTGGAGCTGGCTTAGCGGTGTTTCTGACTTGGCTTTCATCACCGGCCTGGTGGGCTCAGGGATGGGATATGATGTCCAGGTGAAGCGACTGGCGTTCCTGCCAACGCCGTAGCAGGCATCTCACAGCGATCCTGACACCGGTGCTTCGTCAAACGTGAGGCTCTTGTGTTGTAAATTCAGACCTGGTTCGGGTTTCTTATGACAGGAAATGATCGCCTTCCAATGAGCACACACGAGTGCTCCAAATGTGCTCGAGTTGACTGTTTATGTCGTTTAGCTGGAGTGAATTAGTTTCATCATCTTAGCAATGGGTATCCTACGGGGTGACGCCAGGTGTATCGGAGAGAAGACAGCCGCCATCTGTTCTGTGTCTACATGCCTGGACCGGCACCTGATCGAACAACAAAGAGGAACAGTGGCCTGGGTCTGGGATGGAGAACCGCGTCGCTGTAGGGACAGAGACAGGAAGGGCAAATTACTGCTCTTCCACGCTTCCCACGGCCACGTCACGGCCACTGAGCCACGGACAAGCAGGAGCAGCCCCGGGGTCTCTGTAACGGTTTCCTCCGGGGAACAGTGGTCCCTTGGAGGTGGGGAGGTGGAAACCAGAACATGTCGCACACTTCCTTCACAGCAAAGCCAGCACCTCAGAGAAGACGCACTGACACAAAACCTTTCAAAACCGGAAAGGCTCTTTCCATACTAATTTGGGTCATGAGTCCCTGCACATCTGAGCCTCAAATTTAAACGTTTGGACTCGTCTGTCTTTCCCTGCCAAGTCCTCACCGTGTGTGGGTTGCAGTCTGCCTGTTGTTGCGTGAGGTGTGACTGGTGTCAGGGTCGGCCGCCGAGACACATCAAGTGACCTGAACAGGTGACCGGCCCTCTGACCTGCGAGTCCCGAGGCTGCCGTGAGCCCCGCTCCCGGGAGTGACGCTGTGGGCCTGAGGTCCGTGCTTCATACTCAAAGGCAACTGAGCAGAATTTAAAGTCCATGTTTATTCCTCCAAGAAACCTGGGAGCGCCCAGAGGGCTGCTTCTGCCTCTGCGCGGTTTCTGGGCGGAGAGTTCCGCGTGGGAGGCGCTGAAGGCGTGTGATTCACCCGCTCGCTCGCCGCACTGGGCAGCGTCTGCCCCATAACAAGCACGTGCCTCCCTGGGCAGCGGGCGAGGGGAACACGAGCTCGAGAGCTGAGGCTGGTCCTCGAGGACTTTAGTTCAGTGGAATTAAATAAAATGAAGCTACTGGAGACACGCGCACACACACACACACACACACACATGCACACACACACTCACAGGCAAACACAAACACACATGCACACATAAACACACGCAAACACACACTCATATACACACAGATACATACACAGACAAACATACACACAAATACACAGGCAAACTCACACACACATTCACAGGCAAACACAGACACACACATGCACACGGCGAACGTGGGTGGTAGCGCTCTGGTTGTGTTGAGGGCTTGGAGGAGAACAGGCAGGTCTGAGAGCCCGTCCCTGTGAGCTGGGATTGGCTGGTCGTTGGCCGTCTTGGAAAGACTAGAGCAGAGTAGCCAACCACGGTCTGTCCTGGCTGCTCACTTCCTCGGATAAACCTTTCTGTGGAGTCTCTTGTCTGGTCTCTCCATATCCCAGGACATGTTGGACCATGGCTTTCTGGCTGCTTTGTCCTGCTTCTCCAGAGCCCGGAGCTGTGAGGTCACGTGTCCCTGTGGGTGCGTGTGGATGTACCTGTGGGCAGTGAGCATGTCCTACCCCAGCTCGGGGCGCCCGCTCCGTGGCCAGCCTTAGGGAACTCTCTCTCGATCCCGCACCCATGTTCCCATGGTCCCCCCTTCAGGCCGCCCTGGACCTGCCGCTGCCGCTGCCGCGGAGGCACTTCGCCTGAGGGCTTCCTCTCCTCGCGCCGCGCCGTTACCCACCTGCAGCCACACGCCCACTGCAGCCGCAGCCGGACCGGTGGGGTGGGTGTATGGATGCCCAGTCCTTCACCTCCTGCGTGGGAGAGCGCCGGCTCATTCCCAGTTCTCTCAAGTGGGTGCAGGCTTGATCACACCCCCTTTCCTGGCCGCTGCCGTCCCTCGCCTCCCTCCCCGATGCCTGTGGTGGCCTGCATCTCCCCGAACGCCGCCCGCTGAGCGCCGCTGTCCCAGGCCGGCGCTAGGAGAGCCCTCACTGGGACGCAGGTCAGGAGGGAATGGGACGTGAAAGCTTGGTTTCCAAGGTTTGCTAGAGCGGAGGGGCCGAGTGTTCGGAAATGTTAAGTTTTCTCTCTAAGGAGAGAGGGGGTGACGGAAGGTAAACCCAGCCCGCAGCGCTGGCCCCAGAGCGACTGAGACGGGGCGTGCTGGCCCTGGGGGGTGGGGGTGGGGACTGGCGTGTGCACTGGGCAGTGTCTTTAGTGTCTGGTAAGGGGTAAGGCCTGGGGCGACTTTGCAGCTCCATTTGTCCTCAGCTTCCCCTCCTCCGGGAAGAGGGAGCACCTGGGTGCTCTGAAGGGTTCGTACAGGCGGCCCTCATCCCGGGCCCCAGGCAGGCGGTCCCTCTCCGCCTCCCACGGTGTCACTCCCCGTGCTCCTGCCGCAGCAGCTCGGCGTGGGGAGCGGCTCCCAGGCTCCCAGCTCCTTCTGCGCAAGGACCCACCGCCCGGCCAGCCTCTTCCTGGGAGACTTTCATTCCTCCCGCGGCTGGTGCCCGTCTCGGGTCCCACTTGTTCTTCTCTTTCCCGAGTGAGGACGGTGCTGGGGGCCGGGCCAGTGTCACCGTAGCCTCCTGTGTGCTCGGCAAGAGAACAGGGCAGGGACTCAGGAGTTTGTGGAGCTGCGTCCTGTGTGGCAAAGAGCAAGGACCCAGCTGGTTCTGGTTACCGCCGATTCCCGGTAAAGAACGGCGGGCCGCCTGAGGAACCTGTGAGCGAAGGGCTGACTGCGCGCCAGTGTTTTCCCTCTCACATGGGCGCGTCCCGGCCGGAGGCAGGCGGAGCCGCCGCGCTCGGCCTGGGTGTCCGCCTGGGGGCCGCAGCAGTGAGCGCAGAGCACGCCCGCAGAGCAGCAGCCGCCTCGTGCGCGCCAACACACATGCAGTCAGCTCTGCATCTGCATGAGCCCAGGGGAATCAACACGGCGAGTGCAATTAACCAAGATTCAAGCTGGCATGTGTCTTTTAAAAAATACTTTTATTTCAGAGAGGGAGAAAGGAATAGAAACATCAGTGATGAGAATCATGGATCGGCTGCCTCCTGCATAACCCTCTTTTCTTCCCCACTGGGGATCGAGCCCATAACCCGGGCATATTCTCCGACCTGGAATCAAACTGTGACCTCGCAGTTCATAGGTGGATGCTCAACCCTGAGCGATGCTGGCTGGGCCAAGCTGGCACATGTCTCCTAAATGGACGTGCCCACTTAAAATGGCGAGAGCCAGCGGATCCTCTTTGTTTTTCAAGAAGGCACAGTTCTTGTACTTGTCAGTCACAGCCGATCAGATCGCCCAGTGGCTGGAGCTACAGACAGGCGGCGGGAAGTGCAAGGAGATGCCATACATGTACACATCGGCCAGTCACTCCTGCCTGTGGCTTTTTTAAATTAGTTTTTTCCATCGCAGTTCACACTCGGGATGATTTCTGTGTTTGCTTCAGGTGCACAGTATGGTGGCCGCTCTTCTTGTGTAACACCGATGGTTAACCTGCTCTTCGTTCCGGGTTTTTACGGGTGATGCTTAGACATTCCTTCTTCCCCAACACGACTGTAATGCTGCTAGGGCTGCCAGAGGACTGTTGTCATGATACGCCGTACGTTCTGACAGGCTGTGTTTTCATTTTCATTCACTTTACGCTAATTTTGGTATCTTTTGTGATTTCTTCTCTGACCAATGAGGTACGTATACACGTGTCATTTCGCTTCAAAATATTTGGGGAATTTTCCAGATTTATTTAATAGCTTTCTAATCTAATTCGCTGTGGCCAGAGAACATTCTTTGAATGTCTTCAGCCTTTTTAAAAGTTATGGAGGTATCGAGACCCAGTGTGGTCTATCTTGCTGAATGGCCCATATACGCTTGAAAAGATTATCTATTGCATTGTTACCGCAGGAGGAGTGCTTTATAAATATCAACTAGGTCAAGTTGATGGGTCGTGTTTTTCAGTTCTTCTGTATCCCCATTGATTTCTCTCTCCTGGTTCTGTCAGTCCCTGCAAGGGGAGGTTGAAATCTTCAAATTTAATCACGGCCCCCTCTGCTCCCACGTCCATCAGCTTCTGCCTCGTGTGCTTTGGAGCTGCTGTCAGCTAGACAAACACTGAGGTTTGTTATATCTACCCGATGAACTGACCCCTCTACTACCAGGTTCTGTCCCTCCGCACATGTCATAATATGTGTAGCTCTGAAGTTTACTTGGGTTGATATAAAAATAGACCATCTGTCTTTTGATTAGTGTTAGATTAGTATTCCTTTTTTTAAAAAAAATAAATCTTTATTGTTCAGATTATTACAATTGTTCCTATTTCCCCCCCCCCCCCATAGCTCCCCTCTACCTGGTTCCCACCCCACCCTCTGCCCTTACCCCTCCCACTTACTGTCCTCATCCATGGGTGTACGATTTTTGTCCAGTCTCTTCCCAACCGCCCCCCCCCCTTTCCCCCAAGAATTGTCAGTCCATTCCCTTTCTATACTCCTGATTCTATTATATTCACCAGTTTATTCTGTTCATCAGATTTTTTATTCACTTGAGTTTTAGATTCACTTGATAGATATGTATTTGTTGTCACTTTGTTGTTCATAATTTTTACCTTTACCTTTTTCTTGTTCTTTTTCTTTTTAAAGAATACCTCTCAGTATTTCATAAAATACTGGTTTGGCAGTGATGAACTCCTTTAGCTTTTACTTATCTGTAAACTCTTTATTGGACCTCCAATTCTGAATGCTAACTTTGCTGGGTAGAGTAATCTTGGTTGTAGGTTCTTGTTATTCATCACTTTGAATATTTCTTGCCACTCTCATCTGGCCTGCATAGTTTCTGTTGAGAAATCAGCTGACAATCATATGGATGCTCCCTTGTAGGTAACTAACTGTTTTTCTCTTGCTGATTTTAGTATTTTCTCTTTGTCTTTTGCTCTTGACATTTTAATTATGATGTGTCTTGGTGTGGTCCTCTTTGTATTTCTTTTGTTTAGGGTTCTGTGTGTTTCCTGGACTTGTAAGTCTATTTCTTTCACCAGGTGGAGGAAGTTTTTGGTCACTATTTCTTCAAATAGGTTTTCAGTATCTTGCTCTCTCTCTTCTTCTGGAACCCCCATAATTCAGATGTTGGTATGCTTGAAGTTGTCCCAGAGGCTCCTTAGACTATCTTCATATTTTTTTAATTCTTTTTGTGGGTTTTTTTTTTGTTTGTTTGTTTGTTTGCTTCTTTGTATTTCAAATCTTTGACTTGATTCTTGTGATCATGTAGTCTGCTGTTGGATCTTTGTATATTATTTTTTATTTCAGTCAGTGCATGCTTAATTTCTAGTTGGTCCTTTTTCATATCCTTGAGGGTCTCGCTAAATTTATCAGCCTTTTCTAGAAAATTCTTGAAAAACCTTATAACCATGGTTTTGAACTCTATATCCAGTCATTTTTTTTCCTCCATTGCTTTCATTTGTGACCTGTTTCTTTGTCTCCACATTTTGGCTGCTTCCCTGAGTTGGTAGAGTGGCTTTGTGTACTAGGTGTCTTATAAGCCCAGTGGCTCAGTCTCCCCAGTTACCTGAGGTGGACACTCTTGATTCACCCATTTGTGGGCTATGTGCACAGTCTTGTTGTATAATAGTTAAGCCTTGATTGTTGTTGGTATCATTGGGAGGAATTAACCTCCAGGCCAGTTGGCTGTGAGGATCAGCAGTGTCTACTATGGGAGAACTTCTGTGCCGGAGTCTGCCTCTGAGTGTGTCCCTTATGGATCTGAGGAGTTGTAATCTGGATGGTCCCACTCTGACCTCTGGGTACACTGGCTCTTGTATCTCCGAGGAGGTGCTAGTTTAGCCTCTGCCTGAGGCCACCCAGCAGGAGCTACAGAGAGTTCTGCAGATTCCTCTTCTTTGTTTGGTTTGGAGGTGCACAACTGAGGCCCAGCTGTAAAGAAATGAAAGCTTCTGTGGGGCCTTGGACCTTCTTTTGGATGTTCTGGGTTTCAAGCTGCAGTTTGTTAGGTAAGTTTATATTTCAAAGGACCAGGCCATTTATATGCAAAAGCCTCTGTGCACAGCTTGGATGGGGCAGAGTCTCAGGGTGGAGCAAACAACAATGGCTTCCCGTCAACCCTGCCCTAAGAGGCCCCTGGAACCCGGGGTAATAGCTACAAGCACCTCTGAGACAAAGCCGCCCTTGAGTTTTGCCCGCAGTTTCTCCCCGTATGAGTGTGGGTCCCCAGAGTCTTGCCCGGAACTGGAGTTCAGAGCACTTGGGAGCTTGTGTCTCTCTCTGGCTTGAAAATGCTAACTGCATCCTCAGCTGCCAGCCCTCTCAGCGTGCATGCCTCCGTACCTCTGCCTTCCCCAGCTCCTGTAAGACTCAGTGTGCTTTTCTCTTTCCCTCTAGTTGTAGAATTTCCACTCAGCCAGCCTCCCTGTGGTTCTGGATGATGTCTGTTTTGTTTTTAGTTGTAGTTTTGAAATTGTTGTGTGAGGCAGCTGTTTAGGTGTTTACCTATGTCACCATCTTGGTATCTTTCTAGTATTCCTTTCTATCTTTGCTCTTTAACCTCTCTATGTATTTATATTTAAAGTTGTTTTCTTTGTGGTCAGCATAAAACTGGGTCCTACATTTCTTAATTGAATGTGATAATTCTGCCTTTATTTGAAGTGTGTGAAGATTTTAAAACTTTGTTGATACAACTGCTATATTTGAATAGCCGGAAACTTTAGGTATAAAGACAGATTGTGCCTTTTTATCTTTCTCTTTTACGTAGAACAGAGGTACATAGTAGGTGCTTTGTAAACATGGAAGACTAGGCAACATACAAGCATAATTATATATGTATATTTTTTTACTTCTTTTTTTGTCTCATGCATCTTCCCCCATGAGAATATAACTTCCACAAAGGCACAGACTTTTCCTGTCTTACTCACCACAGTAGCCCTAATGCTCAGAACCATGCCTGGAATGTAATAGGCGGATCAATAAACACTTACTATAAAGGGAAAGAGGGAGGGAGGGGAGGAGGGATGGAGACTCAGAGAGACCATGTAGAACGGACAGCAAACTGAGCAGGGCCTCACCTCGGAATGAAGCGATTGGGAGAGAGAAGGCAGGGTCTTTGTGGAGAGGATGGGTATTAGTGCAGTGCCTCCGGTGAGGGCTGCGGGACTTGGCCATTTGCCTGGACTATGTCCTTGTCACTGGACATGAAGGAGGAAGGCCCAGCCACAACAATCTGGAGGCGTGTGTGGCTGACCTGTGGGTGGCTGTGTCGGGCTGGTGTACAGGCCAGAGGCGGGCGGGGGTTGGAGGGCCTGGGCTGGGGGCCCCACAGCTGGTCCTGGAGGCGGGTGAGAACAGCCCGGCACCTATTCTGGCCTCGTTTTCCCATTGCTCCCGCCTCAGCCCCACACAGAAACAACCTGACACTCAGCACAGTCTTCTCTTTAAAGATTACAAACGACGGTGTGTGCCTAGAGTTTAATTTTATATCAGCTTTTATTCATGAATCACCGTTCCGCAAAGACATCAATCCTCACTCGTTACTAAGAGCACCGTCAGCTTGATAACCCACCGCTGTGCTCCTGTGCTTCGTGTTAGAGCAAATAAGCTCCCTAATAGGTGGGGATGGCATCCGCTCCTTCAAACTTTCTCACCGAAATGAACTGAAGTGAAGGAGGAGCCCCCGAGGTGTGCGGTCACCTCTTGACCCCGCCCCGGTTCTCCTGAGGCCTGATGCTCTGTGTGTGTGTGTGTGTGGGGGGGGGGGGGGGGGGTGAAGCACGCTGCTGACCAAAGGAGAAAGCCCAAACGGGAGGGAGAGTTTGCTTCTGCATGGTGGGCACCTTTGGAATTTGGTTTCTAAAATAAATCTGCCGATGCCCTCCTGCTGCCCAGCAAGGACCGTGGTGGCCAGCTCCTCCACCGCTTACCTGGCCTCGGGGTAAGTCCTCAGGTCCCGGCAGAAAGGGAGGCCAGGAGCCCGGCTCTCTGTTCTCACCAGGACAAACCAATTGGTAATTTTGATTACAATTTCCTCCTGGCTTTTGTGTTTTGTAGGCTTTCAAGCGTACCTGGGTCTGACGTGAAATACATTTCCCTCTAGTAGATTATTCCATAGAATGATGGATCACAGGTGAATATAAACACGTATATGCTGTTACAAGGATGCTCATTTTGGGGATCTTTTAAGAGAACAAAATGGAAATAGCCTAAGTACCCAGCAGTAGGGGAATTAGGGAATATGACGAAGTGCGAATGCTTTCCTATGCGTGCCATTTATATTAGGTGGGGGAAAGGTTAAAATCATAGGTAGCTCACTGTCCTGCTTTTATGAAAGTGATGTCTCTGTCTGGCTGTGTGTATTTATAACAGAACTACAATGGTGCTTAGTGCTTGGAGTACATGTTATTTTATTTTTATTTTCTTCTTTGAGTTTCTGGATGTTTTCACCAACCTATGTTACCCTGAGTATGATTTTTGTGATAAACTTAAAAACAACAACATCGTGAGAGACGTCTTCACGAGGAGCCCGGCTTCCGCCCAGTATTTCCATAAGAAGAAAATGCAGTTTGCCGACCACAGGTAGCCCAGTGGTCGGCAAACTCATCAGTCCACAGAACCAAATATCAACAGTGCAACGATTGAAATCTCTTTGGAGAGCCAAATTTTTTAAACTTAAACTTCTTCTAACATCACTTCTTCCACATAGACTCGCCAAGGCCGTGGCATTTTGTGGAAGAGCCACACTCAAGGGGCCAAACAGTCCCTTGTGGCTCGCGAGCCGCGGTTTGCCAACCACGGACCTAGGCTATTGTTCATGAAGTGCAGGTCCTAGTATCCGTTCTTTCTAAGAACGACTGTCTCAGACATGTGCTATCATTTGTCGCTGCTTTACAGGAAACTGAGGCCCACCGCTGGCCAGGGACTGGCCAGACCCCTGAAAGCATCTAGCAGCTACTACATGCCTTGCCTGTGCTTTCCAGAACAATACAAGACAAAAGGTGATTAAATGTGATGTGATGTTATTAAGCGAAGAGCAGGCCCTTCCCCAGTGCCGAGCCCTGGGCTGTGTCCTCAGACCGGGAGCCGGAGGACAGTGTGTGACCGTGACTGAGCGGTGAGAAACGCCGGCCCCACAGCAAACCCGGGGAGAGCTACTGGCAAACAGGGATTGGGAGGCACTGCCTGCTCCTCCTGGATGTTTACACGGCGGCTCCGCCGCTCAGGGCGCCAGAACACGGAACACAGGAAGCCGGGCCGGGCCGCGGCTGCTGGGGTCTGGGCGGCCTGATTGACGCCGTGTTGTTCTGCCCGCGGCCCGCCAATTACCTTTCTAAACAGCAGCTACTGTTACTGCCTCCTTCTCTCCCAGGAGCTCACAAACAAGTTTTTAATTTTAAGGTCAGCGTGGAGGTCACTCTCAAGGTATGGGAAACTCCGCTCCCAGGGCTGCGTCTGGACGGTTTCTGTCCCTGGGGCGCCCTGGAATGTGGCTCCCCGCGGGCCGGGGCCGCGGGGCGCAGAGCCGGCTGCAGAGGTGTGTGTATGTGTGTGTGTGTGTGGGGGGGGGGGGGGGGGGCGTTCCTCAGCTTCCAGTTCCACGGGGAAAGAGAAAATCCGGAGAATAAACACGCGGGAAAGTGCCCCTTAGAAACGTTGTGGGTGGAGAGCAGACTCTCAGGGTGACTCACACAGGGCCTCTGCCTCGGGCTCACACCCACACGAGGGCCTCTCTGCAGCCGGAGCCGGGCGATGGCACTGCCAGAGGCCAGACGGGGCGCGAGCCGGCGGCTGGGCCCGGCGTGGCTCACACGGGGCTGACATTCACCCGGCTCAGGGCCGCCTGGTCCCAATGGCTTCTGGAAAGATCTGAGGGACCTTAAACCCTTCTACCACCCTGCCTGCCACCCCACCGCCTCACCCCGTACCCCCTGTGACTCTGGGGAAACAGCTCTCTTGACTGTCGCCTCGGGGCCCGGAATGCCCGTGGGAGCAGCAGCCAGGCCACCGGGCAGGGCTGCCCCTCTCTGAGCCTCTAACACCAGGGCCTCCTGGGGCCGCACTGCCCACTGCCCTCTGCCCTCTGCCCTCTGCCCACTGCCCTCTGCCCTCTGCCCACTGCCCTCTGCCCACTGCCCTCTGCCCACTGCCCTCTGCCCTCTGCCCACTGCCCTCTGCCCTCTGCCCTCTGCCCACTGCCCACTGCCCACTGCCCTCTGCCCTCTGCCCTCTGCCCACTGCCCTCTGCCCTCTGCCCACTGCCCTCTGCCCACTGCCCTCTGCCCTCTGCCCTCTGCCCTCCGCCCTCCGCTTCCGCCCGAGGGGAGGCTGCATGGAAGCTCGCGTCCTTGGCGGAGCCTCCGGCCTCACTAAGCCGCCCTCCTGCGTGACCTTGCTTTGGGTCCACAGGCCTCAGGGTGACGTCTCCCAGACTTGAGAAGTGATCTTACCAACCAGGTGCTGACCCCTGACCCCGGTAAGGCCGAGCTCAGGTTTTCTTAGTGAAATGCCCCCCAGTTCCCTCCTTGCAGCCCCGGCCGGCTGTGCGCACTTAGCGCATTAAATAAAGCCCTGGCCAGCAGCGGGTGTGCGTCCTATTGGTGAGACGATGCGGGACAGGGTAGCAGTGCTACGGAGACAGGCTGTGCCCGGGCCGGAGCGGGGAGAGGGGGGTCTGTGCCACCCTGGGCCCTTGTTGTGGGCATGAAAGCGGAGCCAGGCCTTTGCCACGGCACTCACGGTGCTCCCGTGGGGCTGCTCCTCACACAACCGTGCCCCGGCGAGGCCCCGGCTCCCGTCCACAGCGGCCGGCTGTCCCGTCCTCGCCCTGTCCACAGCGGCCGGCTGTCCCGTCCTCGCCCTGTCCACAGCGGCCGGCTGTCTCGTCCTCACCCTGTCCACAGCGGCCAGGCTGTCTCGTCCTCGCCCTGTCCACAGCGGCCGGGCTGTCTCGTCCTTGCCCTGTCCACAGCAGCCGGGCTGTCTCGTCCTCGCCCTGTCCACAGCGGCCAGGCTGTCTCGTCCTCACCCTGTCCACAGCGGCCAGGCTGTCCCATCTTTGCGGCCACAGTGGAGACGCAGCTGCCGTGAGCGTGGGGCCTCGGCTGCGGTGGTCCGGTGCGGCTGCGTGTTGATCTCTAACGGGGGCTTCACCAGGCCCAGCTGTGCCCTCCTTCTCCGCAGATCGGGCCGTCTTCCAGCACTCACAGTGGCCCCGTTGTCATGGAGGCCGCCATTGTCAGCTGCGGCCACAAAATGTGTACTTTCCTCAGAGGAAAGGGCTCAGTTACCGGGAAAAAACCTCCCTCTGTTCAATCTGCCCCATAGTTACCGACATGCATTGGGTACATCTGTAGCTCCCGCTCCACACCCACCCCCCAACAACCAGACCCCATGAAACGATATTCGAGGGCCGTGGTTGGCAAACCGTGGCACGCGAGCCACAGGCGGCTCTTTGGCCCCTTGAGTGTGGCTCTTCCACAAAATACCACGGCCTGGGCGAGTCTGTGTTGAAGAAGTGGCGTTAGAAGAAGTTTAAGTTTAAAAAATGTGGCTCTCCAAAGACATTTCAACTGTTGTCCTGTTGATGTTTGGCTCTGTTGGCTCATGAGTTTGCCGACCACTGGGCTAGGAGGACCAGAGGCCCAGTTCCCGGAGGCCTGTCTCAGGAGGGCTTTGGCGTGTCCATCCACCGTGTGAGGAGGCCGCAGGAAGCACGGTGACTGGCCAGGGAATATGGCGCCCCCATCCCCTGGATCCACCAGAGGCGGGGAAAGGGTCCCCTGGCCGGAGAGAGGGGAAGGGGGTGCGGGCAGACAGGGGCCGCCCCCTCGTGAGATGTGTGTACTTAAAGGGAAGTCTCCATCAGACTTTCTTCTTGGATGGATCTCCGACATTCATCAGAGTAACAGCTCAAGAAATTTAGGGATATTTTCGCGTCATTTCTTACTAACGTGGCTGCCAGGCCTCTCGGGATTAGGAGAAAGCAACTGAAGGGTGTAAGCCTTCATGGCGTCCGAGTGCACCTTACCCGCCCCAGACCCCACCGCGCCTCCTCCACAGCGCGCCCGCAGGCCTCCTCCAGCCCAGGAGGAGAGGCTGCTCGTGCATGTGCGATAGCATCTGCCTCGTTCTGCCTCATGCCGGTCCCCTCCGCCCAGCAGACGGGCATGCCTGCTGATCCTGTCCGCAGTGCTGTCCACAGCGGTAGCTCAGTGCTGCTGATCCTGTCCGCAGTGCTGTCCACAGCGGTAGCTCAGTGCTGCTGACCCTGTCCGCAGTGCTGTCCACAGCGGTAGCTCAGTGCTGGGTCCCCACTGCCTGTGGCTGCCGTTGGCAGCTGATTCGCTGAATGCAGCGCCACGCCAGCCCACAGCACAGTGCCCGGCGTTAGGCAGCATGGGACAGCAAGGGGGCAGCAGGGAGAGCTGTGAGGTTCTAGGGCTCAGGAGGCGGTACCTGCTGGCTTGGGTGACCAGATTGGGGTGGGTGGGCTTGGGGGCAGGGTTTCTGGGAGAGTCTTGAGAACATATTTCTTTGGTGAGCCCTGAGGACAGAGGAGATGGAGTCTAACACGGGCTAGTTGAGTAGGAGATGCGTTTAGGGTTTGGAGAAAAGGACTTGGGGTACACTTCTAAAACAAACAACATAACTTGAAACCTCATCTTTTGGGGCAATGGTGTCCTGCAGTAGTCACGCCAGACTGGGAGAGTGAAGCCAGGTCACTGTGGACAGGGAGCTACGCAGCTCCTGGTGGCTTCAGCTCTTCGTACATAGTTGGACGGTTTCTCTCTAATTAAAATTTTTCTTTTTCTCCCTAAATTTAAAATTTCCAGTTTCACCCAGCCCCTTTGCAGAAAGAAAAATAAGCAGAGATCCTAGTGGTAGAAAAAAGAAGGCATTCCCTCTCTCTAAAATTAGACTTTCCAAAAATAAGCAGGGAAAGTATAAATGTGAGAGAGGGAGTAGGAATAACGAGGTCAGAGGAACAACAAAACGGGCCGATTTCTGGTCACAGTCCTGCCAACGCCCATCGTTGAGTCCGTTAAATAGTATTTGGAGACTTGGCGAGTGTGTGAAGGAATAGGAAGAGGACTAGTTTGATCACCGATGTGACGTAACACTGGGAAACAGAGGAGACCTGTGCAGGGTGTCGGTGAAGGATTCGGAGAGCAGAGATGCAGGCAAATAAAGAGACACCCACCCCTACCTACGCAGTCCTCCTAGGGCAGTGGTCGGCAAACTCATCAGACAACAGGGCCAAATACCAAACAGCACAACGATTGAGATTTCTTTGGAGAGCCACGTTTTTTAAACTTAAACTTTTTCAAAGCCACTTCTTCAAAATAGACTCGCCCAGGCCCTGGTATTTTGTGGAAGAGCCACACTCAGGGGGCCAGAGAGCAGCCTGTGGCTCGAGAGCTGCAGTTTGCCGACCGCGGGGCTAGGGTCTGTGTGTTGTGTTTGGAGATGACTAAGTCATGGAATCCTGGCACCTGCTCGGTGGGGAAGCCCTGGTTTGTAGTTGGCCAACTTCTGGGCATATATACTTGCCATGCCCACGTGACAGGACTGGACACGGCTGGGAAGAGGGTGCGTGCCATCGGCTCTCCTGCCTGCTGCCGTCACCAGCACCCCGGGCTGAGGCCCCCTGAGAGGGGCACGGCCACCCGCTGTGCCTCGGCCTGCTCCAAAGGGGCTGCAGCCAGCTCCATCCTCGGCGCTGGGCAGGAGTCCCGCCTGGAAGTTGTTCTGAGCATCCCCTCTGTCCACCACTGAGCACCCCCTCTGTCCACCGCTGAGCACCCCCTCTGTCCACCGCTGAGCACCCCCTGCCCGCCCCCCACCCAGGGTCGCCAGGCTGGGGCATACGTGCTCGGGGCAGAGGGGCGGTAGAGTCACCTCTCAGAGCAGAAGAGGCCGATGAGGAAAGGCAGGGAGGAGGGACCTGTGGTCGTTGAGGATGAGGAAGCAGGAGTTCTGCTCTCCTCTCTGAGTTTCCAATGAATTTGCCACGATGAAGAGGAAGGAGATGTTCTTATTGCGGTTGATCACAGTCTCCTCCCATCCTTCCACGCTGGGTAGAGGCCTAGGACCTAGCACCGTTGGCAAAGGATTGTGGATTCGCTTGGCTAATTTGCGAGGTAGAAGGGAAGACGGGGGTGGGTGTGGGGGTGGTGGCTTGTATTTCTCGCTGGAAACTTGACAGACTGTCTGTTTATCACATCAGTACCCCACGTGACGTGCTGCCGATGCCAGGATGGAGGTAAAGGGAGTGGAGAGCACGGAGGCCTCCTCCCATCACGTCTCACTCCCCTCCCTCCCGCAGGAGGAGAGCCGGAGGCTGCTCCGCCCTGTGGCCGCCCAGCACCCACGTGTCCTAGGGCAGCGTGTGGCAATGGCATTGAAGGCACCCTGAGCTTTCCCGCCCCGGGGAGCTGGGGAGCTCCTTGTGAGTGAGCGTCTCCCCAGAACCTAATGCCTGGCTCTTAGTTCTCGCTCGAAAAAGCGTTTTTAAATGACAGGTCACAGGCTGAGAGGGGGCCACGCTCAACTTTGACCCCAGAACTAGGGAACCTCCTTTTCCAGCCGCCGTGGGTTTGTGGGCACGTTTACCCCTGGGTGTGCCCATGGAGGCTGCACACACACACAGAGGCAGGTACAGATGTGTGTGGAGACAGATGTGACTGTGGCTTCACTCTCCCCGCCCAGGCTGGGCCCTGACCGTGAGGGACGTGGAGGCCGTGTGAGCAGCAGCCTTCCCTGCTCGGCTCCCAGGGAAACGGCCCTTGGGGGCCTGCCTGTTGGGGGGCCTGGCGTGTGGGGGGCAGGCTGGCACCTCGGGTCTGCAGCTGGCCGCCTGGCTGGTCATCGTCTGAGCCGCCCAGGAGCTCCAGGCTGGCGAGCCTGAGACCCTTCAGGGCAGACACTGCTGGTCCCGGTCCCAGCTGAGCCCATCGCACTGACCTCGCTTCCACCTGAGCCCGTTTGGGTAGAAGCCTCTTTATGGAGCGTCCTGCCCCCCTTCCTCCCCTCCCCCCAGGCCCCGTGTGTTTTGATTCGGGGACATGCACTCACTTCTTTGAAAAGCAGCTGCGTTCTCACACTTTTTCTGTTTTTTAAAGTAAGATTGCCATTGCATGCGACATCGTTTCGGGGGAAAAACACACACTCGATCCAAACACACAACAAGAACAAGAACAAGAACAAGAACAAGAACAAGAACAAGAACAAGAACAAGAACAAGAACAAGGTGTTTGGGTTCAGAATAACGGGCCCCTGCGAGGCAGCGGCTCTCGGAGAGGTTTCCTCGGGCTCCTCAGAACTCTCCGCGGAGGCCCCGGGGACAGCGCTGAGGAGCGTGTGCGGGAGCGAACAGACAGGTGCTCCATGCGTCACGGTAAGTGAGACAAACACGGCCGCTTCCACCCACAGCCCTGTCACGGCGGTTATGGGAGAACAATTCCGCGTCACTTTGTATGAATTCTTCCCTGGTGCGGGCAGACAGCGGCCTCGTTTCCCGCTCCCTGGATTATAAGTAAACTAGAGGCTCGGTGAGGTGGAGGTTTGTCCCTCCGCCCAGCCTGCACCGTCTCCATTCTGAGACCCCTTGAAGGATGTCCTACTGCCAGTTTACAGGGATTGGGATTAACCCGGCAGTCAGACATCCCTCTCGCAATCTGGGACCACTGGCTCCTAACCGCTCACCTGCCTGCCCGCCTGTGTGATCACCCCTAACGACTCTTCCTGCCAGCCTGCTCACCCCCAACTGTCCTCCCCTCCTGGGCTGATTGCCCCTAACCACCTCTGCTTCAGCCCCACCACCATGGCTTTGTCTGGAAGGTCTCCCAATCTAATTAACATGTTACCTTTTTATTAGTATAGATAGGATATTGAATGTGAAACTGGAAATGAAAAATAAAATTTCAAAAAGAACCAAATAAAATTTTAGCTCTGAAAGATTTTATATATACATATATATATATATATATATATATATATATATATATATATATATACTCACCTGATTAAAATTGATTTTTAGAAACTTCCATATGACAGAGAAACACCAGCAGGCTGCTTCTGCACCTGCTGACCCACCGGGATATGACCTAAATCTAAGTATGTGCCCTGACCTAGAATCCAGCAGGAAATCTTGTGGTTACAGGTTGAGAATCCAACCAATTGAGCCACCTGGCCAGGACAGATCTGAGAAAAAAAATAATAAATGTACCTCCAGGTCCTGGTCAGAGTGGATCAATAGTTAGAGTGTCCTCCTGGGCACCAAAGGGTCATGGGTTCGATTCCAGGTGAGGGCACTTACACAGGTTGTGGGTTCCATCCCTGTCAGATTGCTTGGGCAGCTGATCGATATTTCTCTTTTCCTCTCCCTTCCTCTCTCCCCAGAGTCAATGAAAAGAACATATCCTTAGAGAGGACTTAAAAGAAAACAGTGCTGGTGTGGTTCGGTGGGTAGTGCTTCTGCAGGCGGACTGAAGGGCTCCGGGTTGGATTCTGACCAAGGGCACGGACCAGGGTTGCAGGCTCGATCCCAGGCCCTGGTCGGGGATTCAGCAAGAGGCAACCAGTTGATGTCTCTCACACTAGTTTCTGTCTTTCTCCCTCCCTTCCACTCTCTGTAAGAAAAAACAATCAATGGAAACATGTCCTCAGTGAGGATTAACCAAAACGAACACCCACCCCGCTGTGACTGCTGAAGGCACACACGGAGTACTGGTGAGTGAACAGGAAGGAGGGGACTTCGCTTTCCAACTGCTTTAGCAACTCTGCGAGCCAGAGGGCTTATTTTTTTGTTTTAATTTTTATTGATTGATTGTTGTAGAGAGAGGAAGGGAGTGAGAGAAACACCGTGTGTTTTTCCACGTATTATGAGCTCTTTGGCTGCTTCTCGTCTGCGCCCTGAGCAGGGGTCCAACCCGCAACCCTGCGTATCAGGAGGAGGTTCTAACCACTGAGCGGCGGGCTGCCTGTTGTCTGGGTCCATGTGTGATGCCCATTTGCATGTAAGTTCTTCGGTTGGTCTCTTCCAACACCACCCCCCCACCCCCCGCCTTTCCTGAGATTCCACAGTCTGTTCCGTGTCACATGTGGATGGGTTATTTGAATTGTCTCCAGATTTTAGTTATTACGAGTAAAATTCTATGAATGTTTGTATTTAAGTCTTTGTCTGGACTTAGAAAGAAGTGGCTGGCTCCAATGAAAGGTATACGTTTAGCTTTTTTAGAAATTGCCCAAATACCTTTGTATCCTTAGTTGTGTGGCGTTTGCTCAGCTTGATCTCAGGCGGCTCTGGGGTGGTTTTCTGCGGTTTTGTTGTAGTGTAGATGTGGCTGTGAGAGGAGTTAAGGGCCACCTGGACCTCCCCTGACCTGACCAGACCCCCGTGCCATACATGTGGGTTCTCCCCCATCGTAGTCTGCAGTTAGAGGTCTGATGTCAGTGTTTTATGTAACTCCACCGTCTCTAACTTCTGAACAGATGGAGCCAGTTATAACACCTGCTTGGATTGCCCAGGTCTTCAGATCCCAGCTCCATCTGAATTTGTCCAGGTGTCCCTTCCTGGTGGCTCCTGTTTTCTTGCCTGAAGATTTCCTATTGGATGCCAGATAATTATGCAGTCCACCTTTTTTTTTTTAATAAGAGATATTTTTAATTCTTGTAAATAGGGTGATCTTTGTTCTGGGGTGCAGTTTAGTTGCTTGGAAACATGTTCATCCTCTCAAGTCCTGCCTTTCACATGTGTTAGGGGAGCCTGGTCTGGGGCTAACTCTTCTTTATTTTGAGGCAAGAGCAGCCCCCGTGCTTGACCCAGTGCCGCGTGGCCCTCACAGTGTCCCCGCCCGGCTGGGCTAAGGCCCCTCTCAGCCAGGCCTGAGCTCCGGGTGGTGGCCTGTTTGATTTAAGTTACTTTTCTTCTTGCTACCCCGAGCCTCCTTATCCGTGTTCTGCTCTGGGATCAGCTCAGTCCTCCTCACCACTCGAGGGAGGCCCTCTGTGGCCCTCCAGATGCCCACCTGGGCGGCCCGCTCCCTCCTCCACCCTCCTTTCAGGAGCCTCGGTCTTCCTGGGCTCTCTGCCGCATCTTGTGATTCATTTCTTACTGTTGACATGATGGCAGGTGTCCCCTCCCCTCCCCTTGGCCCACCCCGCTCCCTTCCTCCCCACACGCTTGTCCGTGTCCATAGCTGTGCACGCATGTTCCTCAGCTAATCCTCCACCTCCCGTGACCCATCGTTTCAATTCGGGGCTCCGCTGGGCTGCACCCCAGCCGCTCCCTGCATGGGGCCCGGAGACTCCGGGCAGCGATCGGGGCCGGCCCACGGCTGGATTTGGGGCCAGTGCTCCAGGCCCATCTTCCGCTGTCCGGTGCTGAGCAGGGTGTGGCGAGCTGATGGTTCCTCTTGTTGGTCCCTCCTTGGCTGGTTTCCGGGGAGGGTGACTGACCCCCGTGCTCCTCTCGGAAATGTGAGTCCTGGTTTCCTTCTCCTTTTCCTTTTCCTTTCCCGACGGGCGCGGGAGAGGAAAGCTCAGCGCTGGGCAGCGCCAGGGCCGCCCAGGCTCCGGGCTGCGGGCGGAGGGGGTGTTTCCTGTCCGCCCGATCTCCAGCCTGGCCCTGAGCTCCGGGGCAGCGTCCTGTCCCACACATGACGCCCGTATGTAGCGGCACTTACATGCAGTAAGTGTGCATTTTATAAGCAGTAAGCACAACCACATTTGCCTTAGGGATATCTGGAATAGATTTAAAATCACCTTCCCTAATAGTTTTTTAAAAAATGTTTTGTGAATCCTCACTTGAGGATATTTTTTAAATTAATTTTTAGAGAGAGTGAAGGGAAGGGGGAGAGAGAAACATCGATTGGATGCCTCCAACACACACCCTGACCAGGGCCAGGGATGGAGCCTGCAGCCAAGATACGTGCCCTTGAATGGGAATCAAACCCGGGACTCTTGGTCTGCGGGCCGATTCTCTATCCACTGAGCCACACTGGCTAGGGCTCCTGCTAATTGTTTATACTTTGGAAGTCTCTGTATTAAAACACTGTTTCTGGAATGAAAGTGGCCATCTGTGTGGCCAGGCAGGTCCTCGGGGAGGAAGTTTACCCACCTCTCCTCACACCAGCAATTCCAGCTCCTACTGGGACAGTCCAGCGCGGAGAGGAGGCCGTCCCTCCGGCCGTGTCGCTCAGGTGCCGGAGCCGAGGCCTCGGTCTCCCCGCGCCCTCGCAGCCCCCGCCTCCTGCGGGTCTGAGCCTCAAGGTGTCTCTTCCTGAGCAATCACACTTTAGAAATT
Source organism: Pipistrellus pygmaeus (assembly GCA_949987585.1). Taxonomy (NCBI): domain Eukaryota; kingdom Metazoa; phylum Chordata; class Mammalia; order Chiroptera; family Vespertilionidae; genus Pipistrellus; species Pipistrellus pygmaeus. The sequence continues at coordinate 88,440,546 of OX465308.1, forward strand.
AGACTTTGTGATTTTGCGTGGCTCACCGTTAGGCAGGAGATTGGTCTCCTAATGAATTCCGCCCGCGGGGAAGGCAGACCGCCGTGTCCGTTCACAAGAACGTTCAAGCCATGCCAGCCGGGAAATCTTCCTCCAGATTGATCTGAAACCTGTACCCCCACTCATGCTTCTCACTCGTGTGCGATATTTTCTAAGAGCTCCTCTGTTCCAAGGCCTAAATGTTTAAGTTTCCCCTAATCTGCAAAACTCGGGGCTGTGCCTTTTTCTGGCCAACTGTAGAGACGCGCCAGTGAAGGCATTGTAAACCCACTTTATCTATCAGACAGAACGTTAGTCTATCCTAGATCTACGAAAATGTGGGAAGTGCATACCAATTACAGAAAAGAGGGGAGAAAACTGCCGGTGTTTCTGAAGGCAGATTCAACCCCGCCAGGAACCTGTGTTCTCATGGACTCTTCTTGTTGATACTATTACACACATACCCCCCCCCCCCACCCCCGTGCCCAGATCCCACGTCTACGTGGATCTTGAAAATGTGCACGGCGTGTTCTCTAGCCGCCCGTCGCTGAGCCAGTGGCCATTTGGGAAAGAACGTTGGACTCCCGTGGTCACGATCGGCTCACACAGAGACAGAAGGAGCAGGACTGGCTGCGAGGCCCGGAACCTTCCGTCCAGGCCTCGCCTTGGAGACGGGGAGCAGCTGAGAAGGAGAGCTGGCGGATGAGGGAGGAGGTGCTGGCCAGTGCTAGGGGCTCTCACATCAGGGCTCCCGTCAGGGTGGGGGTGGGGAGGGAGGGTCTCAGGCTCTCCGCGGCAGGCCCAGTCACTGGTGAGGCCTCACTGCGTTGATGCAATATTGTGGCAGCCGCTGAATGATTTGTGTGTCCTCTGGACACTGATTGAAGAAATTCTTATTACATTTTACGGCGGCCCGGCCTGCGCCGAGAGCCAGGCATAAATCGGCCATAAATTGGCGGCTGTCAGAACCCGCATTGCAGGGCACGGAGCGCGTGTCACCGGCCGGCGTGGCGGCCACTCACCGTCCCCGGGCCCCACGCCCCTCCCCACCGGCCCCTCGCCGCCCCCAGCCCGGCCTCTGCTTTGGAGAAAATACGGCGACGGCTCCGGCAAAGCGGCTGTTTGATCCCGAGACACGGCACGCGTGACATTCGACAGCGACGGGGCGGTGGGGAGCGGGATTGATTGGCTCCAAGTGCCGCCTCCGCTCGGGTCCAAGGCGGGAGCGTGTAAATAAACACGCAGGCACGGCGGGGACACGCGGCGGCGAGCACAGGCGGTGCTCAGCGTGGGCCGGGCCGTGATTCATGGCAGAGAGGTGGCCCCCGGCAGGTCCGTTCTCGGGAGGAAGGTAAACGTGTCAGTTCAGCTCCTGCCATGATGGACTCTGAGCAGGAAATCAAACATGTCAGAGAGCGGGTTTATGTTATCAGTGAACACATGTGACTGTGTGAGTTAGCGGGGAGATCCAGGCTGTTTCTCCAAATAAAAATGCCTATTCCCATTGGAGAAGAGCAAGATTCGATGGCTTATAAAGGACACGGTCTCATTTCCTAACCGGGAAGTACACCATTTGTGTTAATAAATCCACTTTTTACTGCCCTTTGCCCTGGGTGACCACCGAGTGGGCTGGACGAGATGTGAAATCACCCATCAGGCACTTAGACGGTATCTCTCAAGTCAGTAATTCACAGTAGATGTTAAGGCTTCTTTGCTTCATTGGAAACCTTAATAGAATTAGAGCAATTAAAAAAAGATTTTAATAAAAATATTTCTACCTAAGAAACTTTAGAACCAGGTGGTTTATAGATGATTTCGTTCAATTTTCAAGCACTGGACAAGTTCCATGGAAAATGAACTGAGCATCGGAAGCTGTGGAGGACTGCTGATTTGTCAATAGCAACATCAAAGCCCAATCCAAATGTCACAACTCTCCCCTCTGCAAAGCCACCCCCTTTTCTACCATGGTAATGAACGGCCACCAAAATGAGCTTTAAATGAAGATCTAAATCTCCAAAGTTAACCATGAACTGTTAGAAGAAGAATAGAACCCTCCAGACCGACTGGAGAGGCCGGGCCTGCAATGCCGACACCGCCAGCCGCCAAGGAGGGCGGAGCCGGGGAGCTCAGCCATGGTGGAAGGCCGAGCATGGCGGCTCCTCACACTCAACACGCTTATGCCATAGGACACAGCACGCATGCTTCCTGGTGTTTTCCAAACGTGTCCACACCGAAGCCACGGCTCTTCACACATGCCGACACAACGCCCTTCAGTGCAGACATAGGTAAATAGTGGGCGTGTCCACCACGGAGGGCAGTGTGCCATCAGGCCAACAAAAGACGTGGAGGCACCTGGATGCAGGCTGCTCGGTGACAGAGGCCAATCTGTGTGAAGTCAGCTCCATGACATTCTGGAAGAGGAAAAGCTGTGGAGACAGTAAGAAGACCAGTGGTTCCGGGGTGAGGGTGGGGGACGGACGAATAGAGGGGCACAGATGATTCTTCTTGGGTGTCGACAATACCCTAAGGTATTCTAATGCTAGACGCACATCCTTATACACTGGCCAGATGATTATGATCTCTGAACGCATAATAATCTTACTACTCAGTGTGTGTGTGTGTGTGTGTGTGTGTGTGTGTGTATTAGAGGCCTGGTGCATGAATTCATGCATGGGTGGGGTCCAGCCAGCCTGATGGGGCGGGCGGGGGGCGGGGGGCGGGGGGCATGACATGGGTTGTTGGCCGGCCTGCCTGCTGGTCAAACTCCTGGTTGAGGAGAGAATTTGCATATTAGCCTTTTATTATATAGGATATACACTGGGTGGCCAGATTATTATGCGTTCAGAGATCATAATAATCTGGCCACTCAGTGTACACTTGTCCAAACCCTCAGAGTATACAACACCAAGAGTGAATTGTAGCATCATCTGTGGACCATGGGTGATAAGGATGGATCCATGTATGTCGATCGGTTGTACTGAATGTACTACATTGGAAGGTGGTGATAATGGGGGAGGCTATGCAAGGGGGTGGGGCGGGAGCATATGGGCCATTTCCATAACCTCATTTTAATTTTCTGTGAGCCTAGAGCTTCTCTAAAAAATTATCAAAAAAAGATCAATATTTAACATTGGTGTAAACAAGGCCTTTCTGAGCATGGCACTAAAAACTCAACTTATTCTAAAAGGATCAAAAAATCATGCTACATGAAATTAAAATGTTCTTAACAATTGAAAGGCGAGTGAAAAATTTGGAAAGATTTCAATGTCTATAATAGGGGTGTCGAACTCAATCAGAGAAGGGGCCAAAATCTAAAATCCAGCCTAAATCGCGGGCTGAATGGTTTACTGAACAGTCATAAACTGACAATGTCATAAACTGACAGCGGAGTGCAGTGATGACAGCGTGGTGCGGGCCACATTGCAAGGCCTGGCGGGCTGGATTTGGCCCGCGGGCCTTGTGTTTGACACATGTGGTCTATAACAAAATTTATGAAGTTCTACAATCTCAAAATTTTAAATAGCTCTCAGAAGTAATTTAGAAAACACCAATAACACTAGAGGTCATGAATAATATGCAAATGCAAATATCTGACATATTTTCATTTAACCAAAAGCCATGTGACATTTACGAGATGGGCAGTGAATTGGGGACAATATTGCCTGGCATCTTTGAGTGTCCACCCCATGAATGTATAGTGACCCCAGACTGCCCAGTCCTGGGTCCCTCCAGCTGGGCTAGAACCCTGAGCACATGGCATGAGCAGGGAGAGAAATGGGATCTTTCTGGGATTTGCCAGGCGGATCTTTCTGGGATTTCCCAGGCGGATCTTTCTGGGATTTGCCTCACGAAAGGACAAAGGGCGGGAAGGTGGGGACGCCAGGAGGACAGTGACCGGAGTGACTCCCTGTGGGATGTGCGCTGCGAGGGAAGGAACTGACGTACGGGAAGGCTCCCGGTCGAGAGAAGGAGAGGAGAGCTCTGGTGAAGCCCCTTAGAAGGCGGGGCTCCTCACCATCCCATGGCTCTCTGTGGTCGTCCAGTCAGCTGTCCTCTTCCCTCTTCCCTCTTCTCATCGCACACTGGCCAGCACGTCTCTCCACACTCAACCTGCCACTGTCCCTGCTGTGTCCCCCGGAAACGTTGTCTCGTAGCTGACAGGTGCCTCTGTCTCTTCCCGGGAAGTCCTGTTCTCCTCCCCCCGCCCTCCCCCAGGCAGCGGAGCCTCCGCTGACCTGCACGGTAAGGACTGGAGGTGGAGATATTGCAAAGAGGACTAATGCACATTGGAAGTTCCCCTTACCCCCGTCCCAAACATTCCAAATGGCGAGTTCTTGGTGCGTCCTACTCACTCCCCTCGGGGTCATAGGTCATACCACAGCCGGGAGCTGCTGGAGTCCCTGCTGGGAACAAGAAGCTGGAAAACGGGGATTCGGGTGACAGGCTCACCTCACTAGGAGTTTCTAACAACGGAGACATTCCAGACGACATCAGGGCAGCTATGGTCTTGACACATTTCTCAAGAGAGAGATATCTGACTTAAGTCCTGTCTGTACAGCTTTACATTTTTTTATGGTTTTGTTATTGTTGTTGTTGTTGTTGTTGTAGGAAAATCTTTGAGACTCTCCTTGAACGTTTTTCTTCATGTCATTGAAGAGATCTTTCCAGAATCTCATTTTGTCCGTGGTTGACAAAGAGGCTCCGTCAACGTGACTCGAGGTTCATGAACCTGTCTAATGAGTGAGGAACCTTCTGAAGAATTCTCATGAGGTACAGTTGTTCCCCAAGCTTTCCGCCCCCGAGCTTCAATGGGCCCCTCTTTGGAAATGTTTTGTGAAGGCTCCCTGGGGAATGGCCGAGCTATCCACCACCACTGTGTCCCTGACCAGAGCGGCTTTCTCAGTGGGTCTTCTCAGGGAGTCCTCTGAGCGCACTCACAATGTCCTGGCAGGAGGAAGCACGGCTGTGAGTCCTGGGGAAGACCTGACCCTCAACTCCCTCCACTTCCGAGCTTAGGCGGGAGTCCAAGTGCTGGACAGACAGGCAGGAAGCAGATGTCGGACAAATTGGGAGGGTGAATAAGGCAAGGCAAAGCACCTGCTATGTAAATATGTGTTGTTATTATATTAACATGATATTGTATTATTTAAATATTAATCCTCATATCTACATGCAAACATACATACAGTATGAGATATATCTTATTGGGAAAATGGCAAATTTCAAGGTGGTTTATTATTTCTACTAATAACTATCAAATACTGAGCACTTCATTTGGGATAGGAACTATTTTAAGTAAATAATTTACATACATTGTCCCATTACATTATCACAAAAAATTTATGAAGAATTGTTAGCCCGCTTCTCAGTTACGGAAAATGAGAGTTAGAGACTACAAGGAACCTCATGCAGCAAAGAGATGTCAGAAGGGGGAGGGAAGCCCAGACAGGGTCTCCGGTCCTCCTGGGGCCTCTCCCCTTCTCCTCACGGGTCTGCGCAGGGCGAGGACTCCGGGGTCACGGGGAAGCCAGGAGGGGGGTAACCGTACATTGTGTCTCACACACAGCCGCTCTCGTGCTGCTCCACATGAGTGATACGTGCATGTGGATTTAAAATGGACGGTGACGAGGAAAGAAATATTGAAAAAAATACCTTAAACATACCGTAGCAGCTGACAGATTACTGGGTGGGAAAAACGCAGCCACAGAAGACCGTTCTGAAAATAATGAAGCCACAGAACGTGAAGTTAATGAGACCGAGAAAATGAAAACAGGATTTACAGTCCTGTCACTTACACACACAGTTAGGATGTGGGCCCAGGCGCTGTGTCCTCGCTGGACGCGAGTCCTCGGCCCTGGTTCCCGGGGCAGAGCGCCTGTGTGCTCCGCGCACCGACACCGGGGGTTCTGGGGCCGACCTGGCAGGCAGGCCCCTCCAGGAACAGGCTGTCTGCACCCAGAAGAGCGCCTCAGCTCTAAATGAGACAAGCAAAGAAAAAAAAAGAAAAAAGGAAGAAAAGAGAAACTCCATTTGTTTGCCAATATTCCTCCATAAATCTTAATGACAGCGCGCTGATTTTATTTCTGTGCGTTATGTTGAAGGCTTAATGCTATATATACATTGTGAGATGTAAGGAAGCTGGCAGTCTTTTATTTTTTTAAAAATACGTTTTTTATTTTTGTTTCTATTTTATTAGTATTTGTTTTACGCTGATTTCACTCCTGGGCCGTATGTTTTTGCTTCTTCAGCTCCTTCCGGGATATCTTTCTCTTCCGGCTTAGGAGCCGTCTTCTCTGCTCCAGCACGAAGCACCCAGGTGCCAGGGAGAGCTGGTGTGGGTGCACCCGCCCCGAGCTCTGTACGTTAGGCCCGCTTCTGGGAGCTCTGTCCATCTGGATGTGCCGGTGACCAGAGAGTCCACATCTAGACCAGCGGGTCCCACATGGGCACACGCCCCCCAGGGGGCAGTTTGGCTTTTAAGGCGGGCGATTCAAGAATGAGTTATTAACAGTGAACTTTTTGCATTTCTTATGGGTCTAGGGGCCTCGTATACAGCATACAAATATAGACTGTGACATTTTTATGCATTTCAGTTCTCTATTATATGCTTTGAAACTTTATTTGCTGTTTTTTCACATCACTTCATATTATTATTATTTTTAAAAACAATTTCTTAGTGATGTCTTCCTCAGGACTTCCACCCTCCTTTCCTCCTTTTATTTTTCTCTTTCGTGGGTGCCGTGTTCTTGGGAAGCTTGTTCAGACCAAGGTCATGGCCTTTCAGGCTTCCTCCGCGTGGACGGGGGCTGAAGCTGACCCTCTCCCAGGCAGACGATGCAGGCTGCAAGGGAGACACCCAGGGCAGCGTCCGATGCAGCATCTGCCGCTCTCCGGGCCTCTGGGCGCCCCCATTCTCTGTCCACTCCCTCCCGGCCAGGCTCAGGCGCTCGGATCCGGACTGCAGACAAGGAGGGCCTGAGCCGCCACAGAGAGGACACCAGTGGCTCCGAGTTTTCATGGGCCAAGGGGTCTTTGTTTTACCTCCCTGACCCGGCAGAAGGTGCTCCTGCAGGGCACCTGAGTCACTGGAACGTGCTCCCCGGTTGTCCTTGTCGTTTTGAACTTGCAGGACAGAGGGCTCCTCACTCCCCCTGTCCCCGCCCGCCCGCCTCTCAGGGTGGCTGACTCTCCGGGCCACGTGGCCGGTGGGAGGCCCCTTCCTCTGCGGGACCCTCTGCACGTTCACCTGGTTGCCCACATGCACCCTCGCTGGGGCCAGGGCCGAGGCCAGGTGCTCCCGCTGCATCTTCAAAGTCATCAGAATGCATTCCTGCCCTCCCCTACTCCGTCCTCACAGCGCCCCCTGTGGGTAGAGTGAACAGCCCAGTTTTCAGAAAAGGCAATTGAGTTCAAGGAATATTTAATGCAGGAAATGTCCCAGGAAAGGCACCGTTCTGGGCACCACCGGGGATATAAAAAGGGACAAAAATCTGGAATAGGGGCTCACAATCTGGCAGGACACCTCCTGCAGAAACCACTTTAATCAGGCGGGTGCAGTCAGCAGGCGGGTACAGTCAGCAGGCGGGTACAGTCAGCAGGCGAGATGACAGGAGGGTTCATTTCAACCAACGGCCTCGGGGCAGACCATGGAGCGGAGCCTGGGGATGGAATAGAGCTGCTCCACTCACCGGCACTGGCCGCTGCGGGCGCGGGCGGGTCCGACAACCAGAATTCAAGGACAAGCCCACAGACGGAAGCAAAAGGAATGAACAGAAACAGACTCCTCTTTTCCAGCAGGTGCCTGCGGTCTGCGGTTGGGTTGCCCTAAAGCAGGGCGTCTCTTAAATTCAGTTCAGGTTAGAATGCTTCGCAAATCAACTTTAAACGCCTGGTGTCTTCCTAACCACCTTAGGCTGAGAGAGGGCACTGGGGCTGAGATACCTTCTGTGAACATTAACTCCGATGTCACCAGGGGAATGTGGGGTCAGCACGGAATCTGGCGAGATTAGAGAAGAGAGAGCTTTTCAAGTTTCCCTCTGGGCAGTCACCCAGGAAGAGGCTGAGCAGAGTTACGTGTCTTGCTCAGCTCAACAGAAGGAATTCGTAAGACCTTGTAAGTCTCTGTTCCAATTGTAGGTTCAATTATATTTATGTGTTGTTTTTGTTTTCCTTCAAGTTCATAATTAGCGAGGATGAAAGTGTGTGTGTGTGTGTCTGTCTGTCTTAGTTCTAAGATATCAAGGTATGTGCTATCCGACACGTGCAGGCATTGTACCCAGGTACTCTATCTAGATTTTCCAGATGCTTCTTAGGCAGAAATAAAGAAACCAAACCAAACCGCCTGGGAAGAGAGGGTGAGCTGCCTTAGAGGGAGACTCAAATGCTCTGCATTAAATCTTCCGCTAACGGCAGTGTGATTTTCCAGTGAAGTAAAACCCGTGCTCTCACAAACTCTCCTGTCTGCCCAGCGGATTGCTACAGCTCAATTCTGTGAATCACATTAGTTCTGTCACACAAGGGAGTTTTATCTTTTTCTAACTTTTGGATGGTGAAAGAAAATTACCTAAAGAACCTGAAATTGCCAGCATCTACAGTAATAAAAGCATAATATGCAAATGGACCGAGCAGCAGAGCAGGGGAACGACCACCTGGACACAGCCCGGGCTGGAGGCCCCCCCCCCCACCCCCCCCCTGGCCCAGGGCTCGGTGTGTGCGTACTGGTGCAGCAAGAAGGAGTTTGACTGAAACTCATGAGAGCAAAGAAATTCGGGATTAAAGTGAAAATGCATCATTTAACCCACCCAGGGTGCCCGTGGGGCCCTTAGAGCAGTGGGTGGTCTGCCTTCCAGATGCCCGAGACTCCGGTGGAGGGCCCCACCGCCAGCGGAGAGTCAGGCTTCAATCTGACGTGTTCCTCTGGGCAAGTGCAAGGATTCAGGTCAATGTCTGCCCACAGGGCCTGCCCTTCTCCGCTGTCCCTCCCTCCCTCTCCTCCTTCCCTCCCTTCCTCTGCTCTCTGCTTCCTCCTTCCTTCCCTCCCTCTCTCACTTCCCTCTGTGCTTCCCTCCCTCCTTCCCTCCCTTCCTTCCTTCCTTTTCCTTCCTTTCCTTCCTTCCCTCCCTCACTCTCTTCCTTTCCTTCCCTCCTTCCCTCCCTCCCTTCATCAGTTCCCTCCTTCCTCCTTCCTTCCCTCCCTCTCTCACTTCCCTCTGTGCTTCCCTCCCTCCTTCCCTCCCTTCCTTCCTTCCTTCCTTCCTTCCTTCCTTCCTTCCTTCCTTCCTTCCTTCCTTTTCATTCCTTTCCTTCCTTCCCTCCCTCACTCTCTTCCTTTCCTTCCCTCCTTCCCTCCCTCTCTCACTTCCCTTTGTGCTTCCCTCCCTCCCTCTCTCCCTTCCTTCCTCCCTCCCTTCCTTTCTTTTCCTTCCCTCCCTCTCTCACTTCCCTCTGTTCTTTCTTCCCTCCTTCTCTCCTTCCCTCCCTCTCAGAGCTGAACAGGCTTTGGAAGCCGCCCCTGGAAGAGCCAGCAGTTGCCTTGGGGACTCGAACCCCCCCCCCCCCCCCCCCCGTGTGCTGCCCAGACTCCTTTAGCGGCAGGTACCCCAACGCCTGCTACGTGACAGAGAAGAGGGAACAGCCACGCAGCCCTTTGGCCAGCCCCCTGCCTGCCTCTTGCATGGCGCTCACAGAGCTGAGCTGCAGCCTCCACCCTCCTCTGACTGAGGGTGAGCAGGAGGAGCAGGGCGTGAGGAGGGCAGGGAGGAGCAGTGAGGATGGGCAGGAGGAGCAGTGAAGATGGGCAGGAGGAGCAGGGCGTGAGGAGGGCAGGGAGGAGCAGTGAAGATGGGCAGGAGGAGCAGGGCGTGAGGAGGGCAGGGAGGAGCAGTGAAGAGGAGCAGGGAGGAGCAGTGAGGATGGGCAGGAGGAGCAGGGAGGAGCAGGGCGTGAGGAGGAGCAGGAGGAGCAGTGAGGATGGGCAGGAGGAGCAGGGAGGAGCAGGGAAGGGCAGGGAGGAGCAGGCCTCAGTCCTCTCTTAGTGCTCAGGAAGGGGAGCTGTTCTCCCTGCGGTTTGCCACGGAGTCGGGCGGGCGGGGAGAGAGCAGACTGAAGGGAACTTGGGGAGGAGGCGGAGGGCTGGGAAGGGGGTCACAGGACTCGTTTCCTCTCCTCGGTGTTTCTCCTTGAAGGAGATAACTCGATTTCCCACTTTACCGTCTTATTAACAGCGCGAGCTGGAGGCCTGCCACCGCTAACAGTGTCAGAAGGATTTAGGGCCACAGAACACAGGGTGAGATCTAATTCTGCTGACTCCGCCGCGGGCCGGAGGCAGATCCGAGCGCAGATTAAGTGTTCAGCGCCGGATGCTGCCGTGGGCGCTCCTGGCCGTAAATACCGCCTAGCCGGCTTCCGACGGCTCCCCCAGCGCCGGCCCCTGGCGAGGCCCCCTCTCCGAGGCCGCCCGTCTGTAACTCTCTTTACAGACTCGGCCTCGGCGGCCCTGCGATTCATTACCAGCTCCCTCGCCGTCGCTCTGCCCGAAGGAAGAGCCTCGGAGAGTGGGGAGCCGGCCTCTCCTCCGGACGACGGTTAATCTCCGAGCGGCCGGCCTCATAAAAGCGGGGATCGATACGGAGCCGCGTGGCCGGCCGACAATTTACTCACACGGCCGCTCCCGTCGCAGAACATCTGGTTAGGGCTCCAGGCTCCCCTCCTCTCTTCGTTACGGTTTATGGGTCTCTCCAGACGCCTCTTTAGGGTCTGAGCAGGCTTTATGGCGGGCTGGACATTTTCATCTTTTTAATGCGGTTATCCGGCTGCTTCGCACCCGCCGGCCCTCTCCTGCGCCCTCGGACCCGGCGGCGATGAGCTCACGTGGCCCCGGCCCCGGCCCCTCCGGGGCTAACCCCCTGCGAGGGCCCTGAGCGGCTGTGGGTGGTCGTTTTGGGGGGGCACTGTCTCTGAAAGCTTGGCACTGAGTCCCTCTTCCCACCCTATGACTTGGGGTACAGGAGGACCCTTGTAAGTCACGTGGCCAGGTCTGGACAACACCCTGTTTGCAGGGGGAGGTGTCTGAGGCCGAGGGTGCGCCGGGGAGCCTGGCTCTGGGCCCCGAACCAGATGGACACGGCGAGGTTGACCAGATGACCAGTGTCTGCAAGAGCCTGGCATGACTCCCCCACATGGCCCTCCGTGTGGGGCGCTGCTGTGGGGTTTGTCTGAGATAAATGTGCTTATGCAAGGGTGCTGTTTGGGTGGGACTCAGACTCCGGTCCCTCCCGAAGACACGTGAACGTAGAAGCGGCAGGCGGATGGAGCCCCACAATCCACAGGGCCATCCGACGACGTGGCCTGCGGCGCCAGAATTATTGGAAGCACGGTCTCACAGTCGACGTTTCCCCCGACCTGAGCCCCCTGAGACCGAGGGAGAGGGAGAAGGCCTGTGTGCAGGGCCCTGACCACATGTCGGCAGATGTAATTGTGTGATCGCCTGAGGTAGATCGCATCCAAACCAGGATTTGTTTCTTAAACACTGACTGCCAAGTGACACGCAGGCTGAGCGTTCATCCACCTGTGACGCCATTGGTTCCTGCCAACCAGCCCTGACCCAGGTGTCACTCTCACCCTCACCGGGCAGAGAGGAAGTTGAGTCATAAACTACGTAGCGGACTTAAGTCAACAGCCAGCAAGTGGCACCCTGAGGGTGCGAACCCCCCGTGTCTGATGGGATTGACTTTCCACACGACGGGCAGCGCGATCCTGGGAACTATACACAGAGAGGCCCGAGTTCTCCCCCACGGCCTCCTGAGACGCCGCTGCTCCCTCGGTGCACCGTCCCCTGCTCCCTCGGTGCACCGTCCCCTGCTCCCCTGGGCAGCACCGTCCCCTGCTCCCCTCTGTGCACCGTCCCCTGCTCCCCTGGGCAGCACCGTCCCCTGCTCCCCTGGGCAGCACCGTCCTCCGCTCTGTTGGAATGAGCCCAGCAGAGCCTGGAGGAGAGGAATCACATGGACTCAGCCAGAAGCAGCAGCGCCCTAACTCACTCAGCAGCACCTTCTTGAGGGCGGAGGTGGAAATGCAGTTTTAACCCAATTGCCTGGCTCTATTACCTATTACCGGGGCAAAACAGTCACACGCATGCTTCCTCTCTTTCTCTTCCTATGACAATGCCTAGGACACACTATGAACCAATGTTCCCCCCTCCCCCACCCCATTGCCACCCGGTCCCCACACAACCCCATCCCCACCCCATCCCCACCCCATTCCCTCCCCATCCCCACCCCATCCCCCCATCCTCACCCCATTCCCTCCCCATCCCCACCCATCCCCCCATCTCCACCCCATTCCCTCCCCATCCCCACCCATCCCCCCATCTCCACCCCATCCCCTCCCCATCCCCACCCATCCCCACCCCATCCCCACCCCATCCCCCCATCTCCACCCCATCCCCACCCATCCCCACCCCATCCCCCCCATTCCCACCCCATGCCCCCCATCCCCCCATTCCCACCCCATCACCCCATCTCCACCCCATTCCCTCCCCATCACCCCATCTGCACCCCATTCCCACCCATCGCCACCCCATCCAACCCCATCCCCACACAACCCTATCCCCACACAACCCCATCCAACCCCATCCCCACCCCATCCCCCCCATCCCCAGCCCATTCCCTCCCCATCACCCCATCTCCACCCCATTCCCATCCATCGCCACCCCATCCAACCCCATCCCCATCCAACCCCATCCCCACACAACTCCATCCAACCCCACCCCACCCCATCACCCCATCCCCACCCCATACCCTCCCATCACCCCATCTCCATCCCATTCCCATCCCATCGCCACCCCATCCCCACACAACCCCATCCAACCCCACCCCCACCCCCTCCCCCAGGTCAGAGAGGCTGGAGCGCTGGTCCCTGAGGTGGGCGGCTGGTCTGCTGTCCTCAGCATTGGCTCCAGGCACAGAGGGTGATTTAACAAAGCTGAGCTGTTCGCCCAGGAGCCGGGGGCTGTCTGTCTGGCCCCGCACTGCCTTGGCGCCCGCGAGCGGCTCACCTGTCCTCGGCCACACTCACGGGCGGGCTGTTCTGGGGGAGGAGGGAGGACCGAGGCCCCAGGCACCCAGCCCAGCACCCTGGCTCCCAGGCCTTCCCAGCCACGGGCCCAGGCTCATTGTGAGCCAGAAACCCCAGGGCTGGTCGCTGCACAGAGCAGCCGCCCCAGGGGGGACCCAGCAGCCTGGTGGCACCGGAGGTTTGAGGACAAAGAGGGGCGGAAAGCAGAGAAGGAAAGGTGGGCAGAGCTCGGGACAAAGGCTGGCGCAGCCGGGGAGGAGCAGGTGAGAATGAGCCCCTCTGAGCCCAGCCCGCCAGCCCCCATGGCACTGCCCAGCCGGTGGTGATGACACATCCGCCTGGACCGGAGCCCGGGCTCCGACAGCTGTGCCCGGAGGCATCCGTCCAGCCTGGCAGCTGCGGGCCTCCTCCAGCCCCGTCGAGGCCCCTGTGCCCCGGGGAGGCAGCGGGAGAGGGTTTCTGCGCTCCAGCTGGACCAGGCGCCCAGAGCCTCACTCACAAGGACCCCCCCCACGCACACACATGAACACACACACACACACACACACACAGCCACACACACACACACACAGCCACACACACACACACACACACACAGCCACACACACACACACACGCACACACAGCCACACACACACACAGCCACACACACACACACACACACAGCCACACACACATAAACACACACGCACACGCACACGCACACGCACAGCCACACACACACCCACACCACACACACACACACACACGCCCACACATCCATACACACACAGCCACACACACATAAACACACACACACACACACCACACACACACCACACACACACACACACACACACACACACACACACACGGGCCCACGCACCCACAGGACTTGGTCCTATCTAGCAAATGCATTGCCCATTCCTTTTTTTTTTTTTTTTAAATATATTTTTATTGTTGATCGTGTTCCATAGCTCCCATTTTCCCCTCCTCCCCCCACCTCCTCCCACTGCTACCACCCCCAGGTCCTCACCACGCCCTCGCCGTGCCCGTGGCTGTGCCTGTGGGTGTGTGAGTCTGGGTGTCTCTCTTCTCCCCCGCCCCCCATGGAGGTGTGTCAGTCTGCTCCCGCTGCCCCGCTCCGGTCCCACCTCGTGGTCCTTTCGTCTTGTTGGCCAGCTTCGGCTCAGGAGCGGGTCATGTGACACCTGTCGCTCTCAGTCTGGCTGGTGCACGGAGCACACAGTCTCCGGGCCCGTCCCTGCTGCCCCAGGGTCAGAGGCCCCTTCCCAGCCCATTCCCTCTGCGTTTGAGGGGAACCAGCTGTGAGCTCCCTCCCAGGTGCTTCCTCTCGGGCTGCACCCTCTCCGCTCCCCCTGAGAGACAGAGGCCACACTGAGCGCCGGGCCTGGGACCTGTCATGGCTCCTTCCAGGGGGTGGTGTCATGGGGGGGGGGGGGGCAGCAGGGCACACGCCCCAGAGCCGCCCGCCCATCCGCTGGCAGTGAGGAGGGGCCAGGTGTGCAGCTCAGGCCCCGGCGGTAACGGCTGGCATCCCGGAGTCCCACGGGCTTCTCGCGGCTTCTCCCTCCCTCGCGGGCTGAGCCGGTGGGTCTGCCGCACGCAGCCCGGGCCGCCCTGGGCTCCACACATTCCACGTCGAGACCGTTCCTGGACCATCCCGGAGGCTCTCCCAGCCCACGGACCCGCTGTGGACGGAGCAGGAAGCCAGCTCCCCGCCTTCCCTAAAGACGGCACCAGGTGGGTCAGGTCCAGCCCCAAGCGGCCGCTCCGCCCGCAGGGGCTTCTCATCCTGAGATCAACCTGCCAGCCTGCTCCTGCCTGGGCCTCCCAGAGCTGGTGCACAGCCTGTGTGAGGGGGAGGGGGACACGGCCTGTGTGAGGGGGAGGGGGAGGGGGACACAGCCTGTGTGAGGGGGAGGGGGACACAGCCTGTGTGAGGGGGAGGGGGAGGGGGACACGGCCTGTGTGAGGGGGGAGGGGGGACAGAGGATCTGAGAGTTGCTGAAGGGCCCAGTCCGCTCCCAGCTGGGCTGTGCCCGCCCACCCGCCCGCCCCCGTGGTCAGACACCTGGCCTCTGTCCGCTGAGACCCAGGCCCGCACGGGCACTTCCTGTTGACCAGCCGCCTCCCTGTCACCCCTCAGCGCTGCGGGGAGAGCAGAGCCGCCTGGGTGGGAACAAAGACGGAGGCGCTTTTCTTCTGCAGCAGCTGACTTGATTGGCAGCAGCACTCACACACACACACACACACTCACACACACACACACTCACACACTCACACACACTCACACACACACACTCACACACACACACTCACACACACTCACACACACACTCACACACACACACACTCACACACACACACTCACACACACACACACACACTCACACACACACACACACACACTCACACACACACTCATACACACACTCACACATACACTCTCACACATACACACTCACACACTCACACACACTCACACACACTCACACACACACACACACTCACACACACACACTCACACACACTCACACATACACACACACTCACACACACACACTCACACACTCACACACACACTCACACACACTCACACACACATACTCACACACACACACACACTCACACACACTCACACACACACTCACACATACACACACACTCACACACACTCACACACATACACACACACTCACACACACACACACTCACACACACACACACACACGCACACACACAGGGTTTTTCTTTTAGTCTAAGCCGGAAGCACGTGTGGAGTGTTTCCTAAGACTCCCTCCCCCCCGAAGGGTGAGAGCTCCTCACAGGAGGCTGGTCGCTGGCGGGATGTTCCCAGTGGACGAAGGTGGCCGTTCTTTCATCCGGAACATTCTCCCCGCCAGGTGCACGCGGCCTCGTCCTGCAGACTCTGCCGGCTGCTTGCTGGGAGCCCAGGAGGACGCAGGCGTGCAGGGGTGGGCATGGCCCTTCCCGCGGGGGCCCCCCCCCGCCCCTGGGGGAGCGCTCAGAGGGGAGGGGAGCGCTCAGAGGGGCTGTCCGGCCGGGACCCTGGCCCTTCCCGCGGGGTCCCCCCCCCCCCGCCCCTGGGGGAGCGCTCAGAGGGGGAGCGCTCTCAGGGGCTGTCCGGCTGCAGAAACGCCAGGAGGCGGCTCTGTCCGCGGGGCCGGTCCTCCCGGCGGATTAGGCCGCTGCCGGTTCCCATTGAAATCCTCCCTGCGTGCGGCCGTCCTTTGTGAGCCGGGAAAAGGAGGCCTGCAGCTGGCCCTTCATCCTGGCCAGTCATGCGGACACAAAGCCCGAGGCCGCCCGGCCGGGCGCCCCGTCGGGCTCGCAGGACTTTGTTCTGGGCTGTGTGCTCGGTGGGCACTAAGCTCCCCGGGCTCCGGAGGCAGCGGGCTGTCCTGGGCCCGGCACCGGCCAGGCCGGCCCGGGAGCCCGGCCCTGGGGAAGAGCCGGACCTCCTGCAGCTCCGGGCCTCCTGTCCCAGCCCGGTGCGGGCGGCACCACCCACGTGCTCAGGGCGGGAGTGGCAGGATGGCCCGCGGGGGACGGCCGGGTGACGGCGGGGCAGCTGCCACTTGACCAGCTCCTGGCAAACGATCTGCCGCGCTGGGAAGCCCACTCTCCTCCCAGGATCCTCTCGTTCCGGCAGAGGACACCTGCGCTCGGAGGCTCCTTGAATTAATGGAATTCTCACCAGGATGCCTCCTGCCTTCCCCTCCGCCCGCCGTGTGTGGCCGGAGCTCAGGGTGGAGTGACCGGCTCACCAGCCAGCCCACCTGGCCCTCCATCCATTCCCACAGCCCCAGCTCCCCCTCCGCCCGGCGCCCAGGCTCTGCCATCCTTAGGGCGGGAAACTCTTGCCTAGTGCCCAGGCTCTGCCATCCTCAGGGCGGGAAACCCTTGCCCAGAGCCCAGGCTCTGCCATCCTTAGGGAGGAACCCTCCCCGCATCCTTCCCGGGGCTGCGTGGCTCCAGGACTGAAGCCCTTTCTGCGTGTGTGTCTCACATGGGGCCCAGGTGGCTCCCATTCTCACTGACCCTCTGTCCCCGCCCACTGCCCGTGTTTCCCCAGGACGCGCCCTGGTTTCAGAGGCCCTGCTATCCATCCGTTAGACCAGTGTTTCCCAACCTTCTCTCATGACGAGAATCACCGGGTGGAGTTGTTAAAACACAGATTCCTGAATCCCAACTAAGAGGTGCTAAACTAGAATTTTTAAGAACATATAGGTAAAATTGCATACCTAACTTAGTGCTCTGTATATAACATCTGTCTTAGAGCACTAGTTAAGTATACAATTTTACCTATATGTTCCCAAAAATTCTAGTTTAGCACTTCTTAGTTGGGATTCAGGAATCTGTGTTTTAACAACTCCACCAGGTGATTCTCATCATGAGGGAAGGTTGGGAAACACTGCGTTAGACGCTCTGGGTGCCGGGAGTTGTGGGTGCGTTTGTGTGGCCCGTCAGACACAAACGGCCATTGTCCCCGAGGCCAGGGAATCCCATGCTCTGAAACGCTCCTTCAGCACATGTGCGCCCCCCACGCCCGGTGCATCTGTGACCGCCCCGGCCCTCGTCCGTCTCAGCCACGGCGGCTGGAGTGTGCCAGCTGGGACAGGTGGGCGGTGTGAGCCGTTCGTTTGACGTCTCTCCCACGAAGGCGGGCTGCGGGGCTCTGCTGAAGCTAGTCTGTCCGTAAGGAGATCGCATTTCCCTCCGACTGGCCTTGGGGAGGCCGCCCATCTGCCCGCATAGTCTCCCGGTGACATCACCGGGGGGAGCGGGCGGGTGCTCTGCCGAGGAATGCTGGCCATGGAATCCCCAGTTCCAAGGCGGAGACGCCGGGAGGGGGCCCCGGGGTGGGCGGGACCATGTCTCACGCACTCGGTGAAGACACACGCGTTCTCGGCCGCTCAACTGGTGTCCCTTCCTCTCCACGCTTGCCGTGGCCTCTGGTCACTGGCCGGCAGAGCGGAGGTGTTACAAACTAACTTACTCCGACATCTGCATCCTGAGGTGTGACAGCTGCCCCAGATCAGGGACCACATCTACCTCAGCATCGTGGTTCTTCCCCCAGGAGAGTGATGGCAGGTTGAATGAATGAATGAAAGAATGAATGGATGACTAAGCACATACATGCCCCCTTAACCCAAACTGAACTAGGACCTTTCGTGTAAGGACCTTTCGGGAAGCCGGGAGAAGGTGGCAACTGAAGGAGCCAGTCTTCTCTGCCTCCATCCTTCACAAGCGTTCTCAAGCTCAGGACCCTCTTTCCAGCCGCCTGCTCTCCCACACAGAGCCTCCTCTCGCCTCACTCTCCTGCTCATCCTCTGGTCTCCGTCTAACTGTCCCGCCTCAGGAAGGGTTCTCTGAGGCCCCGAAACGACTTGGATCTCTTGGGCTCTTCACGTTCCCTGGTGCCAGCGTGGAACTGTGGGATGACGGTCCGTTACCACCAGGGTCTAAGGCTGCACACGTGGTGCCTCGGGGTTAGAGCAGCAGGTGCAGAGGGGGGTGGTCTGGGTGAGGCTGGTGAGAGAGGGGAGGGACGGGGCGGGGGGAGCCCGGGCTGGGCGCGCTCCGTTCCTTCCTCCCCTCTCAGCAGCTGGCCCTCCCGCTTTCGCCCCTGGGAGAAGCACAGGCTGGGGAGAAGCACCAGCTGCCGAATTCCTCCTGCTGCGCGGGAATCCCCTCCTCTCTGTGGCACTGCCTCTCCCTCCCCTGCTCCAAGCAGTTGCTGATTTAAAACATAAACTCAGTGGTAAAACACAGCACAGAATATGTCCCTCTTGTCCCCACTGTACCCCTGAACCTAGCAGGGAGCTTGTCACACAGAAGCTAATAATTATCAGTGAAGGAAGCGAAAGAAAGAAGGAAGGAAGGAAGGAAGGAAGGAGGGAGGGAGGGAGGGAGGGAGGGAAAGAGGGAGGGAGGAAGGGAGGGAGGGAAGAAGAAAGGGATGGGGAGGGAGGGAGGGAAGGAAAGAAGGAAGGAAGGAAGGAAGGAAGGAAGGAAGGAAGGAGGAAAGGAGGGAAGGAGGGAGGGAGGAAGGGAGGGAGGGAGGGAGGGAGGGAGGGAGAGAGGGAGGGAGGGAAGAAGAAAGGGATGGGGAGGGAGAGAGGGAAGGAGGGAGGGAGGGAGGGAAAGAAGGAAGGAAGGAAGGAAGGAAGGAAGGAAGGAAGGAAGAAAGGAGGGAAGGAAGGAAGGAGAGAGGGAGGGAGGAAGGAAGGGAGGGAAGAAGAAAGGGATGGGGAGGGAGAGAGGGAAGGAGGGAGGGAGGGAAAGAAGGAAGGAGGAAAGGAGGGAGGGAGGGAGGGAAGAAGGGAGGGAGGGAAAAAAGGAAGGAAGGAAGGAGGGAAGGAAGGAAGGAAGGAAGGAAGGAAGGAAGGAAGGAAGGAGGGAGGGAGGGAAGGAAGGAAGGAAGGAAGGAAGGAAGGAAGGAAGGAAGGAAGGAAGGAAGGAAGGAAGGAAAGGGTACTTGGGGGACTGGTCTGTCTGCCTAAGGGGTGGACTGTCACTGCTGCCCTTTTACAGAGAGGGCAGCACAGAGATCAGTGATCTAATCCCAGCTCAGGAGCCCCGGGGAGTCCTCAGAAATGATCAAGGAAGCCCCTCCTCATCCTAACAGACTGGGCAAGGCCTCCAGCCTGTAGCCAGGGGAGGCCTGCGGGCTGCCTGTCAGAGGGCGGGACCAGCCTCAGGGCCTCTGCAGGGAGCGGCTGTGCTGTGGCACAGGGGCCTTGGAGGGACTCTTCCTTTGGGGCCGGGCCTTCATGGTCTCCCACCTCCTTTATCAAGGTCACCCCTTCTCACTCCCTGAGGCAGGCACTGCGGTGGGTCCTCCTCTCAGCTTCCCACCGGCAGCCATTCCCCAGGCTCCTCCCGGCTGCCAGAGCGGGGCTGCTCACCCGCTGGGAGCTGGCTCCGCCCCAGCCGGGTGAGTCACAGCTGCCATGGGCTCCCAGTGATGGCGGTGGGGCTGCGATTTCTCCCGTTAGACCTGAGGGGAGGTCTGCTGAGCTTTCCTGGGGAAGGACACAGCAGAGCACTTCCTCTTTCTTCCTCTAAACGTTGCCACCTGCCCGAAGCTTGTGGGGGGCTGTGAGCCGCAGAGGGGAAACGGCCAGGGAAAGCCCAGCAAAGCGCTCTGAGGCCGAGGAGAGAGCCGCACCCGAGAGCAGAGCAGAGCCGACCGGCCCTGGAACACTGGCCTCTGGACTTCTTATTTTAAAAAAAATTTTAAATTTCTTTATTGATTAAGATATTACATATGTGTCCTTAGCCCCCCCCCCCCCCATTACCCTCCCATCCCCCCCACTCATGCCCTCACCCCCCTGGTGTCTGTGTCCACTGGCCAGGCCCATATGCATGCACACAAGTCCTTTGGTTGATCTCTCCCCTTACCCCCACCCTCCCCTACCTTCCTTCTGAGGTTTGACGGTCTACACCTGTGGTCAGCAAACTGCAGCTTGCGAGCCACCTGCGGCTCTTTCGCCCCTTGAGGGTGGCTCTTCCACAAAATACCACGGCCTGGGCGAGTCTATTTGGAAGAAGTGGCATCAGAAGAAGTTGCAGTATAAAAAACTGGGCTCTCAAAAGAAATGTCAATCGTTGTGCTGTGGGTATTTGGCTCTGCTGACTAATGAGCCTGCCGACCCCTGGCTTACACATTCGCTCGATAGGTTGGTCGCTGTGCCTGAGAGCATCCTGGGACACCGCTAGAGGTTATCTCGCCCTGGCCGTCCGTTGTAGAGAGAAGGACACGGAGGCCCCAGGGCGTGAGGGCGCGGTGCTGGCTCCATGGGTAAGGAGCCGGGAGCAGAAGCTCTGACCCTCACGTCCAGGCCATTCCTCACCACGTTAGCTACGTGGCTTCCTCTGGAGGCTGGCCACTGCTTTCCCAGATCTCCCACAAACATGTCCACCCATCCTGAGGAAGCCCACCACCGTACACCCAAACCCAATACAGGACCGGGGCGGGGGCCGGGGCGGGGGCGGGGGAATGATACCGCGATATTTCCAGGTCACTCAGCCATGCCTGGGCTCTGATGGGGGGTGTGGACATGTTTATTCCGGCTCCGTAGAGCTGTTCTGCCTCCTGACTCCATGTGACCGTGGCGTGCCCGCTCTGCTGGACCCTGGAGGGAACATGGCGGCTCACACTGACCGTCTGTCTCTGCCCCGTATGCCCACATTTAAGGCATCGCTGCCGGCTTCTGTAAGGCTGAGCTTTCTCCTAAAACGGGAGAGGTCCGACCCAGGGCCAGCAAGCAGCCGTGGCGAGGGGCAGGCCCTCTGGCGAAGGACAGCAGGCCGGGCCCTGTGCGCGGAGCAGGCGGCCCGGGGGGGACGGCCGGCCGAGGAGCGGTCCCTCGATGTGGCTCGGTCCCCCAGGGCCCACGGGGAGAGGAGCTGAGCGTTGCCGTGCCTTCCGGGCTTTGCTCGCTCCTCCGAGGCTGGGACCGTCCGGCCGGGGCTGGCCTTTGGGAAATGGCGCGGCCGCAGTGGGCCGGAGGAGACGTGGGAAGAGGCGCCCTGATCCCTGCAGGAGGGGAGTGCCCACGCAGGACCCCGAGGGAACCACTGTAACCGGCTCCCTCCTTAAGGTAAACAAGTTAAACTTATATTTGGGAACTGGCTCCCTCGGGGACTCGGATCGCCTGCAGCTCCGTTCAGGGTGGAAAGTTTCCTAGGACATCTGGGAACCTCACATTCCCTCCCCGCGTCCGAGGGGACCGGCCCTGCGGGCATGAGACCCGCGCAGCCTCCGGACGGGCCTGAACAAGACGCCCTCTTTGGTCATTGACGAGGTTTTCCTCTTGGACGGATCTGGCCTCTGGGTGATTCACAACCTCACCGCAGCCTCTGGGGGCCTCTCCACTGATGGGTAAGAGGAGACGTCCGTCTAGACCCGTGGTCAGCACACCACGGCCCCTCGAGTGTGGCTCTTCCACAAAACACCGCGGCCTGGGAGAGTCTGTGTTGAAGAAGTGGCGTTAGAAGGAGTCAGAGTTTAAAAAATGTGGCTCTCCAAAGAAATGTCCATCGCTGTGCAGTGGGTATTTGGTTCTATGGACGGATGAGTTTGCCAGCCGCTGACCTGGACGAAGACCCCGCACCTGTGTCTTCCAGTTTCCGCGTCTCTAACTCGGGGCAGCGACAACCTCTGCCTCCTGGACTGGCTGGGTCCCTTCAGGACAGGCACATCATCCTCTGAACACAGTGACTGGACGGAGACCTGCCCGGGACCTCCCCTACCCCGTCTCCTGGTGGCTCCGCCGGGCCTTGTCCCCTGGCCTCACGCCAGAGCCTGGGTTAACCTGGTCCTCCGCCTCCTCAGACGGCATCGCACATCCAGTCTTCTTCCTCGGAAGGCCCTGGAGGCTGGAGAGCCGGGAGCTGTTCGATCCAAGGTGAGGACAGCCGTCCTCCGGCAGGTGAGCCCGGTCCCTGCTGAGAGCTGGTGAGGGGCATCGCCCCACTGTGGGCAGAGGCTGGCCTTGGACAGGCCCCTCCCACACCCACCATTGGCTGAGCCAGCAGCACGTCTTCTCCCGCATTGCAATGACAACCCGTGTCTGCTGCATTCATGGGAAGACGGTGAAGGGCGATCTCCATGGACATGCAACGCCTGACATCACTGTTGAGGAAGGGATAATTGGGGAAATCCATCTTTTCTGGCTCTAATGGCCCTTCCCGTGTGATTCCTGGAAGAAGGGGGATTATCTAGAGGCACCCCTCGCCTGCGTGGGCTGTTCTGAGCTCAGCTCTCCCGCAGAGGGCCAAGGGCCACGCTCACGCCCGCCCCAGCACGGCCCCTCGCTCTGCTCGGCACGCTCGGAGCTCTGGCTGCCAGATCCGTGTGCTGCTTGCACTTAAGTTTTCACATCCAGTTTATCCACTGCGTCCCGTCCTGCCAGGCACAGGCCTGCCCTGCCGTTGGGGGAATATTTAAGTGCAACACGGGGGAAGCCATAATGGGAAGAACCGCGTTGGCAGCCCTACGTAGCGTTGAGAAAATTCACCCCATTACCTCAAAATTGTGGTGATTTCACACCTGTCAACACCAATGCCGGACTCCTAATGGATGCTTTTCTTCTCTCCAGCTGGGAGGAGCTCCCCCAGACTCACTGGGCACAGCGCTCGCCTCTCTCTGTTTGCTGCCCGCCTGCTGTCCCTCTGGGCTCACACCGGACACCCCGTCTTGTCTGCTCTTGCTAGGCCATGTCTTAACACCCTGGCGCTGTGGTGTGTTTTTTTTGTTGTTGTTGTTTTGTTTTGTTTTTACAGCCTCCACCTGCTGTCCCCGAAGGGAGCCGCCTCTCCCTGGAGCCACCATCAGCTTCTTTCCCACGATGTGCGGTGAGCGCCTCGGCCTCGGCCGCACTCGGTCCCGCTCCGCCTCCGTCCTCGGCCTCCGGACCACGCGCGGATTCTCCGGACGCTCCAACGGACTTCCTGTCTCCGCTCCTGCACCTGGGGAGGCCTGGCTCCTCCAGCCTGCTTCCTCCTGCTCCCCGAGTGCCGCTCCCCTCTCCGGGCTGAGCAATTATTCTTATTAATTATTCCAGCTAGGAGTAATTATCAGCAGTACATGCCCCGAGCCACACTAATAACAGAAATCCCCGGGACACCGAGGAATCAGCTGGGAGGCCCCAGCGCCTTCCGATTTGCAAGTTGTGCTCTCTGCGCCCACTCCCCCTCCCACCGGCCCCTGCCCGCTCTTTCCGGCCCCCGGTCGCTGCCTTCCCTGGCCCCGGTGGACGGGCGATGACACAGGGCGGGTGACCCGGGCCTGCGTGGTCAAACTGCACGCAGCTCCTGCGGTGCGGGAGGCGGGGCCCGGCACCCTGAGCCCTGCCCTCACCCGGGAGCAGCCCGCGGGGTTGGGTCCTGAGCACCCTCAGCTGCAGTCTCACTTCCATGCTGGGCGCCCTCGCCCGCCACTCATCCGTCCTGACTGTCACTGCCACATGGTTTAGAGTCTCCAGAGCAGGTCTTTGCTGCTTTAGCAATACTCTTGTTCGGTTGAGAAATTTTTATTTTTTTATTTATTTTCAATTAATTTATTTTTTAAATATATGTTATTGAAATTTTTTTTTTTTTTTTCACAGAGAGGAAGGGAGAGGGATAGAGAGTTAGAAACATTGATGAGAGAGAATCGTCGACCAGCTGCCTCTTGCACACCCCCTACTGGGGATGTGCCCGCAACCAAGGCACATGCCCTTGACCGGAATCGAACCCGGGACCTTTCAGTCCGCAGACCGATGCTCTGTCCACTGAGCCACACCGGTTCCGGCTGGTTGGGAAAATTTTAAAACCTGTTTGGTTCACATGAAAATGCGGGGACACTGGCTTCCTGAGGAAGCTGGCCAACCTCTGCCTGGGGAGCCAGGTGAAGGGCGGCCTTCTAACAGCTGGGGCCGCCCCGCGCACCCCAAGGGTCCGGAGGAAAGCACGGGGGGGGGGGGGGGGGGGAGCGGCGGCCGCAGCGGGTGCGTTCCGGAGAGGGGCCCCGCGGAGCCCGGAGCAGGGGAGGCTGTGTCGCGGGCTTAGCTCCTCGCCACCATTTGGAAACCGTCTGGCTTCTGGAACCTCCTGTTTTTAGTCCCAAACAGCAGAGGCTGGGCTCCTGGCGGCGGCGGCAGGTCTGAGGGACAGCGATTGCCACCGTCAGCACGTTTCCGGCGAGGCGGCGAGGCAGGTGCTCGTGCGCAGACGTTGGAGGAAGATCTTCCTCCTGCTCCGCCGTGGCCACGCGTGGCCGAGGGAGAACCGGCCACCTCGGAGCAGCGCGCCCGCCCGCCGCTGCCACGCGAGCCCAGAGACACCGGTGGGCTCCTGGCTCCGCTCCTCTCTCTGCCTTTCGGAGAGACGGGCGGGCGGGCAGGAGCCGGGCCGCAGCCGGGGAGGATCACAGCGAAGGCGGGCGCTCTGTCACCCAGAGCCACGGCGGCGGGGACCGGGGAGCACCTGGCTCCCAGCGCATGCCGGCGCGCCCACGTCCAGCCCGGCGCCGGGAACCCGTCCCGGCAGATTCGCTTAATTTAAATAAGCTGCCTCCACGCTGGGGGAGAGGCTTCTCTCGGCGAGCTTCATTAGCACAGCTTACACCACAGAGCGGGCTGGATGGAGAAAGATTGCGCCATTATCAAATAATTAGGGGCGCCTTAGCAGGTGCATGCACTTACCTCCGTAATTAAACCCTTGTTAAAACCCCAAAACCCAGAGACGCAGGCTGGCTGCGGCTCCCCGAGGAGCTAGCCCAGAAAGGGAGCGGGGTATGGAGCCGGCCGGCCTCCTCGGGGGCTGCTTACCCAGCACATCTGCGCGCATCACCGGCGGCAACGAAATTGCAGTGACAACGCCGGGAGCACGCCCGCTGCCCTGGCGCCCGGCCCTCCTGCCCGGACGGACGCGGAGCCTGGGGCCGGAGGAGGGCGGCCGTGCTCCGCCAGGGCGGAGACAAAGAGGAGGTGGCCCGGCTCTGCGGAGCGGCCCCTCTGGTGCAGGGGAAGACGCCGCTCCTACAGAGGCCCTCGGACAGCCGGACGCCGAAGCTCTCCTCCGACAAAGCGCAGGGTTGGAGGGCGCTTTAAGAAACCCCCGCTCCCTTCTGAGGTGCAGGCCGTGACACAGCACCACCCGCCACCCACCCACAAGCCAGCACCCCCACACAGTTCCCCCAAACCTTCCGGCCTGCAGGGGTGGAGTGACCCCCATAACTACAGTCAGACCCATTTCCCGGGCGCTGGCGGCCTATGCCAGAGCCCGCCTTCCATCCATCCACCCATCCCTGTAACCGACAGAGCGGCACTCCTCCGCCACGGGCCACTCGGAGGAGGATGGCTAGGGGTTGCCATGACAACTCCCTCGCATTCCCGCCGTCTCCTCGGTGGAGGTCCGAGGTGAAGCCTGGGAGGTGTCTGGAATAAATCATCAAAGCCAGGGCAGGGGCAGCGGGCCTTGGCGGGGGTCCGGCCTGCGCGTCCGCGCGTCCCGCGGAGAGGAGGCTGTCCCGCAGGGCACCGCGCGCCCGGAGGAATGTTAGCGGAGAGCCTGCGGCCACGGGGCCTGTGTGGAGTGTGGCGTCCCTGGGCTGCGGTGAGATGGAGCCACGCAGTCACCTCGGAGCCATGGGCAGCCACGGGGCCGAGGGTGCACGTGGCAACCGGCCTCCTGTGTCATGGGCTTCGCAGCAGGGACCCCTGGGGGCCGGGAGGCCTCGGCACCAGCAGGGGGTGGGTGAGGACTGGCTGCTACCTCTGCTCCTGGCGCCAGGAGCTGGGCCTGTGACACCGAGGGGAAGTCGCTGGTCGCTTCCACAGTTGTCAAGAGACACGACCCTAGCGACCTCGGCAGCCGTGAGCCCCGAGCAAAGCTACAAAGGCAGAACACCGAACCGGCGCCTGGCGCTTGGTGAGCGCTCAGCACACTTCCTCCTCCTCCCTCCCGCCCACAATGCGATCGGCGTTCGCCTTGGGAGCCTGAGGATCGGCCGGCGTTTCCTGGAGACTCGGCTGCTCAGCCAGGTCAGCCCCCCCCCCGTCTGACTGTCCCGTGTC
Organism: Pipistrellus pygmaeus; assembly: GCA_949987585.1. Taxonomy (NCBI): domain Eukaryota; kingdom Metazoa; phylum Chordata; class Mammalia; order Chiroptera; family Vespertilionidae; genus Pipistrellus; species Pipistrellus pygmaeus. The sequence continues at coordinate 88,467,230 of OX465308.1, forward strand.
CTCTGTGTGTGTCCTCATGCGTAGGCTCAGGGCAAGGGGCTCTGTGACAGGAACACGCCATCTGCCATGCTCTGTGCTCCGCTCGCATCCCATGAGGAGGCCGCGCCCACCACCCTGTCTTTGCAGACTTCGCCGCGTGTTATCAGGACATTTCCCCATGTCACCACACATTTCCACGTTTGTAATTAACGGTCCTCTGTGGAGACACGTGAAGTGTGTGCTAATGTTCCACCCCCAGGAACCGCCGCCCGGCGGTGCCAGCGTCCATGGGCAATGCTGGTGAAGTCACTCACGTCACACGGCCGAGGGGCGGCTCCCTGCTTCTGTCCTTCTCCTGCGCTTATTGTCAGGACGGCTGCCTCTTCTCCCGTGTCCTCCCTGCCTCAGGCCACCCCGGGGCCCGGCCTCTCCGTCTTGTTGACCCATTTTTCTCTCATTGCTCGCTTTGTCTCCAGTGCGGCCAGTGGGGACCCCTCCGAGCCAGTTCCCTCGCTTCCCGTGTCCTTGTGACACGATCCATCCATCTCTGAGCTCCGCGCTGCTTCCTGGCACAGCCGGGCCCCCGGGCACCTGCGCTCTCTCCCCGGCTCTGAAACTGCCCGGCCGGAAGGTTCCCCAGAAACCAGGATCGGGGCACAGGTTGTGCCAGTTTGGGGCACAGTATTCAAGCAGCTGGCCCCATCCCCATCCCAGACAAAGTCTTGTTCATCCTACCCGCAGCCTGCTGCCCAGGGCAGGGCCACCCTGTCTCTCCGTCCCTGCCGTCCCCGCCCACCCTCCCTCGGGTCTCGCTCTGTCCAGGCCTCCTTGCTCTGAACCCCGAATCGGCGGGGGCATGCCTTCTCCGGTGAGGTGACGGGAAGCGTGGGCCTGGGGTTATCCAGTCAGAGCTCCCCCGCCTCCACTGCCCTCCACCACCATCCACATGGCCTTGGGGACACCCGTCAGCTTCCTGAGCACCAGCCACCTCCTCTGAGAGGCGGAGACAGAGCACTGCTCATGGCGAGTGAGGTCTGAGATGAGACAGACGTCTCAGCCACACCTGTGCAGACCAGCTCAGTGCTCTGCCTCCGTTGGAGCCCTGGCCCCCCGGGAGGAGAGGAGCCATGTTGGAGGTGGTGGCGGTGACCACAGGGCGTTACAGCTGGTTGGGTTGAGGGGGTGGGCGGGGGAGGGATCTGCTTGATGAAAAGAGAGAGTGGGTATGAGTGGGTGACAAAGCTGAGGTTGGTCAGTATTCGTCAATGCAGCTGGAATGACTTGTGCCAGCTGACCAAGGCTAGTGCCCAGAAGCAGCGGCTCCGGGGATAGAGAACTGGAGAAGGCGCCGTGCTCCGCCCCTGCCTTCCTGGCCGCTCACCGGCCCCCCCTTCGAGAACCCCTCTTCCGCCTCCTCCCTCCAGGGTCTCCCGCCCTCCTTTCCGCGTCGGCTCCCAGCTGTAAGCACGAGCCCACAAGCACCATTTCCAGGTCTTCGAAAACTTTGAAAAGCATCTTCCCTGGGTTCCGCCTGCCTTCTAGCCCCATTTCATATTTCTATCTCCCTTCCCAGCCAAGCCTTTAGAACGCGAACTTTCTTTCTACACCTCAGTGACTCTTCTGCTGAGCTCATCGCCTACTTCCCAACTGCTCCGGCCAGTTCAGAGTTTTGCTTTACTTCACTTGAGCTTTCTCTATTTCCCTCCCACCGCTCCAACAGTCTTTCTCAGTCTGTGTCACAGTATAGTCTTCTCTGTTTCAGCCCCGAAGGTCAGCGTGCCCCCTGGGATGTGGCTTGGGTAACCCTGTCTCCTCTCCTCTCGGCCGTGGCCCTTTCTGCACCCAGGGCGCCAGGCCCACACCTTTGGGTGAGTCATCCCCCATCTTCATCTCCGATCCTCAACTCTGCCGACCCCCTGATGCTTTCTGCCACCCTCTCTCCAGACTAGCTCCACTCGGATGACCCTAGCGTAAATGCCGCTGTGCCCAAACTGGAAACACCATTTTTTGTTGTTGTTGTTGTAAATGTGATTCCTGTATTCTCAATCATCACCATTCACTCAGTCAGTCATTCCAGAAGACCAGGGATTGCCCTGAACTCTCCTCTGTACACACTGCTGACATCTTGAAGATTTTTCTAGCTTAATTGCGCTCAAATGCTGTCCCTCTAGACCTCTCTGTTTCCCTTGCCTTCTCAGGTCTCATCATTTCCCATCTGGCTCACCGGTCTCCCCGCTCCCAGGCGGCCCCTCTCATTTCAGAGCTGCTGAGGGGAGGTGTCTAGACTGCAGATCTGATCTTGTCCCCGCTCTGCTGATAGGCAAGGCCTTGCAAGACACTCATCGCCACCATCATCATCTTCCACGCGAACCTCTTACTGGCCCATGCGGAATGGCTTCCCCTTTGCTAGTCCCGGTCATAGAGTCTCCCCTTCACCCACCCTCTTTGTCTAGCACATTCCGAATGTTAATCTTCTAAAATGGTGAGTGAGCCTGCATCGCACAGACATGTCCCGTCCAAGGCCTGCTGGGGCCCTGCTGTCGCACTCTCGTCCAGCCCAAACCCGTTATCCAGTTCTGAGCCTGAGGATCCAGCCCTGCCTGCCTCTGCGGCCTCCCTCACACACACCCCCTCCTGGCCCTCGCTGCTGGCACCACACTCGTCTTACTCCTGGTCTCTGATCACAGCGGCGGCAGCATCCTCCGGATATGTGGACCAGCTGCTCCCAGGGCCTCGGCTCCCCCTGCTGATCCTCACCTGCTGGCTTCCTGGCGCCATTACAGTCTCAGCTCAGGTTTTATGTCCTAAAGGGGCCTTCGTAGGACCCTCGCTGCTACTAGTCACTTCTGTGAAATTTGGAGGCTAGCTGACCCGAGTTTGAAATCCCTGCACAAATTTATTAGCCTCTCGGTGCCTCAGTTTCCTCATCTACAAAAATGAGGGCTTGCCTCCTCAGAGAATTACTGTGAATCATAAATGAAGCTGCTGCTTGATTCTCCCAGGTTTAATGTGTTAGGATGGTGAGCGTTCTAAAGATGGTGGCTCTAGATACTTTTGTTTTGTTCAACACTATTGCCAGGTAGCTATCGCTCCTTCTATGTGTGACTTCTATGGCCAAAGACCTCAGAAGAACGTCATTCCCTCTAGCATCCAAAGGCAAACAAACACACACAACTAAGCACACACAGAAATGATTAACGAAAAACAAACCCTGGACCGCTTCCTTCGTCTGGCTCTAAATGTGTCCGGTTATCGTCAGCGGCTCTTCCTCACAGCACTCAGTGGAGCCAGGCTCTCTTCCGGGCCCCGAGCCTGTCTTTGTCTTCTTACAACACCTGACCTGTAGCAACTCCACTCAGCCATCCCTCCCTTCCTCCTCCCCTCTCCACCTCCCAGGGAAGGCCTTGCATGGTCTCCCATGTTGAAGTATCTCTTCCTCTTCTAGACCGTTCAATACGCCCCCTTGAATAGCAGAGGAATCCCAAGTTCAATGCATGTACAACGAGAGACATCATCTCTCTGAACCAGTTCTGGTCCTCCGCCCGTGTTCTGCCTGTGAGAAGGCGCCGGGCACACACTGAGAGCTAAGTTAGATCCGCCTGGTTCTGCTCAGGAGGCATCTCCTCAGGAAGCCGTCTCTGCACTCCCAGGTGAGTAAGAAGTCGCTCGCCCATCCTTCTGGAGCATTTTCTCCTGTTAATTTTATAATGATGGGTGACTTCCTCGATCGGCTGGAGGTTAATACGGTGACCAGCGATGGCTTATTTATCATTCTGTTCTCAATGTCCACCATATGCCGTCAGCAGCTAGCACGGTTCACAAAGCACCTGTGACCTGAACCACAGCTCCTCAGAGCCACTCCCGTGGCACGCACCTCACATCCCGTTGAGCTATTCTTGCACGTGCGCTTAACTAGCTCTCCAACGAGGTCATACCTTTCTTGGGAGCAAATACTCATACTGCTTTCCCTACCAGGCCAAGCTCTGAGCCTGAACTATATTAGGTGCTCAACAAGGATCCCAAGAAAGAGAGGTTGGAGGGAAGGAAGGGGAACGTTTTTAAAAAGAAAGGAAGGAAGGAAGAGCGGCTTTCACATAAGTACAGTCCCAGGCAGGCCCCTGGGACCCCATCTTGGACGCGGATGCCTCCGGTTCCTGAGTCTGGTCTAGCCAAGTCAAGGGTCAGTCCCAGAAGCCATGTGGGAAGAGGGATCAAAGCCAGGAGCCGAGATCTCAGGCAGCGGGACTTCCACGCAGGCTGTCAGGCCCGCCCACTGCCCGTCCTCAGGGCGCCCGGCCTGCCAGCCGCCCCCTCCCCCTGTGCAGGTGCCTCCCCAGGCGCCCATGAACCTGAGGGTCTGGGAAGGCTCGGGCACAGCGATCCAGAGCCTTTATGACTCGAGGGGTCTCGAGCCCATTCCTGGCCTGAGTCAAAACAGGTGTCCATGCAGACATCTGTGCTTCTTCTATTGAAACAATCAGGTTCCTGTTCAAAGTGGTTTCATACTTGTGACAGCCAAATCGATCACACACTCATCTATCTTAGGTGCTGACAGTTTTTACTCTGACTATCCTGGTAGCCAAACTTGGTGCATATGATTGCTCTCCAACGAGGTCCTACGTTTCTTGGGAGTAAATATTCTGTAACCCACTTGCTTATTCGCTTACTTAACGAGTTACCTTTAAAACATGTGCTTGCATCTGGGAAGGCCCTGGGGGTAGGGAGACAACGGCAAGTGGGAGAGGACACCCGCCATCGGGGTTAGGACGAGTGTGGCAAACGCACAAGCCAGTGGTGATGGGAGGCACGTCCTGGACGCCATCGGAAGACAGAGGAAGCGCGTCGGAATCTCGCGGAGCTGGGAAGGGGAGGCCAGGGAAAGTTCTGTGGAGGAGATGGGGCGGGCGAGGCTGGGTTTTGAGGAAACATTCATTTATTCATTCATCAGCACATATCTGCAGGCATGAAGGGAAGAGACACAGTCCGTGTAGGCGCGGAATTCATTGGCCAGCAGAGGACACCCTCAGGGTCTGGACACATGGAACTAATTGTGGTTCCACAGAGGGGGCTCTGCAGAGACAGGGAGCGCCGTGACCTGGGAAAGAGCCACAGGAAGCGGAGACCGGATCCCTGACGTCCGTGTGAGAGCTAATTCCGTCCCAGCCGAGCCCGGAGCACAGGCCTCTGCTCGCCCTCGGGGCCCGGCCAGGCGGGAGCTGTAGAGGGGAAGGAGGAGTGGAAGCAGGAGCACTGCCAGGGGAGGCGCTGGTGATGGGACGCAGGTGTGGGTGGGAGAAGACGGATATTCCAAACAGCAGGACGGACGCGGGAGAAGAGATGCCCATCAGAAGGAGAGTGTTAAGGGTCCAACACGCAAGATCGTCAGGGAGTGTCCAGTGAACGAACAGACAGGTGGGCATGTGCGTGCGTGGGTGGGTGGATGAATGAGTGACGGAGCTGAAACAGCATTCATGGAGTGGAACAGGGAAATCAAGGTGCTCTGTGCTCCCGGCTTATTCTGGCCCGGTGGGGAGCAGAGCAAAACGTAATTTGTATTTGTTTTGGATGTGCTCACCTCTCACCATCGCCTCTTAGTCCTTGGGGCAGATATGCTGCTGCTTCCCAGGCCTGGCACCCCGCCTGCCCCTGGACTTACACTCAAATGCCCTCCGCCTCTTGCAGCCAGTGTGACTGCCTGTTTCTGCCCCTGACCATGGCCCCCACTGGCAGGGCCCTCACTCTTCACCTTTCCCCGCCCCTGACTCTCCTTCCGGGACAAGTGCAGGCTCACTGAGTTGTACTCCCCGCAGGCAGCTCCAGGCACAGGGGCCTGGCTGTCGAACCCGGAGCCTGATGGCTGGTACGGCCTCCTTTCAGGAGAGGGACATTCGCTGCTGCCTGAACCTGGACACGTTAGTGTGCTTGGAGCCTGTGGGTAGGTTTTGGAGATAAGAGTGGAATGAGTGCGGTGGGCTATGTCACTGAGACAGGTGGCCTGCTTGTAGCCGATGAAGGTTCTGTGACCACCCTCCTCGGCTGGGAGGCGGGCAGCGAGCTGACGTGATGGATCCGAACACCCCGCATCTTCCTGGCCTCATCGTGCCCCATCTGGCCGGTAACCCCCTGCTAACGGCTCCCGGTGACATGACGGACAATGATGGCCCGGCGCCTTGTCATTGCCATCACAGAGGGTCCTGCACTTCGGACGTAAATTGCCTATAAAAGGTGGGAAGCGGTTTTCAGGAGGGACGATCCCATCAGACCGGCTAGTGAGCTCCGTGGCTGCCGCTGCTCTGGGGCCTGAGCTACGTGGGCAGGAATAAAGGGACTGTTTGCCCTTACGTTCTCTGCTTCAGTGAGGACATGTGGCCAGTAGCTGTCCTGGGGGCTCTGGTGTCCACACAGAGGAGAGGGTACCGGAGAAAAAATGAGCCCCTCTCCCCATCCTTCCCCCACACCCGCACCCCCACCCCCGAAATAAATGCCGATACACACGTAGAGTGAGACGTAAAGAAGTGGGCACCCAAGTGAACATGGCACCTCATTATCTAACACTGTTATGCACCATCTCTTTACCTTGACTTAACCTTTAGCTTTTCGAGGTGGGGGGGGGGGGTGGTGGTCTAAGCATGTCATCCACAAGGTGGCTCTGGTCAGCAAACTGCGGCTCGAGAGCCACATGCGGCTCTTTGGCCCCTTGAGTGCGGCTCTTCCACAGAATACCACAGCCTGGGCGAGTCTATGTTGAAGAAGTGGCATTAGAAGAAGTTTAAGTTTAAAAAACGTGGCTCTCCAAAGAGATTTCCATCGTGTACTGTAGGCATTTGGCTCTGTGGACTAAGGAGCTTGCCGACCTCAGCTCCAGTGCCGTGGTTAGAGGGTGGGCTCTGACGTCCGATGCTCGGGCTCATGTTTCCAGGAACCGTTGCTGACTGTGGCTGCAGGCAGGCGGCTGAGCTTCCGCCGGCCTCTGGGCCTCTTCCCGAGCCTGAAAGCTGGAATAACAACCCGCACCTGACAGCCGCGATGAGGCCGCAGTAGGAGGAGGCTGTCTGGTCTTACAGCTCAGCCCCAAACTCTTCCGTGTGGCTCCTCGTCATAAGAAAAGTTGAGACTGCATGTCTTGTTATATATGTATAAACTACATGTACATGGACAAATCATGTGCCACTGAAGTAAAATATACACATGATTCAACATACACAAACATAGGCATTTAAATATTGAAATTGTATTTTTAAATTTGATATTTGACCGGACGGGGGGTGGGGGGCATGGGACCCCGGGGTCTAAGGCAAGAAGCTGAAGACCGCCCCAGCAGGGGAGTGGGCTGCCAGGAGTGGTCCCCGGGCCTCTGTCGCCGTCGCTATGAAGAGGCTCCAGCCCGCAGTGTCTGAGCGTTAGCATTAACGACTCGTTAGAGTCCGAGGTGGCCGAGAAATCGCCTTAACGAGCGCTGATGGCCAGCAGCCAAAGCATCAGGCCTCTCCCTCCGTTACCTGGGGACTCGCTCATCCCTCCTGTCCTGGCTGCAGTGAAGCACGTTAACCCTCAGCGTCCCTGCCCGGGCCACGCCTGGACACCGGCGGCGCTCCCCGAAGGGCCCGTGGGGGGAGAGGAGACCCTCGCCCTGAGCTCTCCATGTGGTACAGGGTGTGTGCTCTGCCCGCAGTGGTCTCGGCCCTGCCTCCTGAGAGCGTCCACGGTGGCAGACGTGAGCTTCTGGGGCCGGTCGGGGCTGGAGACAGGCATTTCCTACAAAGAGCTCCTTTGTCCCCGAAGTGGACGTGAACCGAGGCCTCTCCAGCGCGCAGATGCCTTTCTGCAAATGGCTCTGGGCACAGGGAGGACGGAGCCCTGCTCACGGCGGCATTTGGCGGGGCTGGGTCCTGGGGGGCGCGTAGCAGAGGCAGAGACGGGAGCGGAAGGCCTGGGAGCTCATTCCCGACGTGCTTGATGGCCGCACTGGCAGGAACAGGCGGCCAGAAGTCTGTGGACAGAGACGGGGGAGACAGCCGTTTCCAAATCGCTCCTGCGTTCCTGGGCCGGCGCAGTGCGCACATGGAGCCGGGGCTGGGGCCGGGGCGGCAGCCGGACGGTCAAGGCCAGATGTCTGGCTGGACAGCCACTGGCACTCGGCGCCGCACCGAGGCAGAGCTGCGGGCCGGGCCTATAAACGCCACCGTTGCCATCTGACAACTGTTCCGTGGCCTCCGTCCAGCGCCCAGCGGACAGGTGTTTGAATTATGAAAAGCACAAAGCACGGCCACCCTCCCAATCGGAGCTGCCAATTGCACGCTTGCTGGAGGCCCCCAGATGAAGCCACAATGGAAGGGCCGTGAGGCAGCGATGGCCCCGTCCTCTGGCCCCTCCATCCACACGGAGGCGGTGTGTGTGTGTGTGTGTGTGTGTGTGTGTGTGTGTGTCTGGCGGCCGTGCGGGTCTGTGATTCCAGGGCATCCCCCCTGCTCTGAACGTGCGGCCGGTCCCCAGCCTTTCGTGCCGTGTAAAGACGTTCGTGGCTTCACCGCTCTTTCCTCCTCCGCGTCAGCTTCCACGGCTCCGGAGGCGCTGACTTACTTGCAAGCCTGATGCCGACCCAGCATGCCGGACTGGTTTGTAAGTCCGGAGAGAGAGGCCGCAGAAGGTCCCTGGCACAGAGGGTCTGGTCTTGGGGTCCCCGAGGCCTCTCTCCCTCTCGCCCCCGGGATGGACTCTGGGCCTGATCCGCGGGGGCATCGTGGGAATGCACGCCTGCGCAGTGCACTTCATGGCCCATGAGCGCATCCGAGTTTTCGGAAGTCCGCGCTCGCCCTCAGAGGAGGAGGAGGAGGAGGAGGAGGAGGAGGAGAAGGAGGAGGAGGGATGCAGAGGGTCGTTTGTTTCCTCCTCCGATCAGCCTCGCGCTCACCAGGAAGCAGAGGACAGACAGACCCCAGCCTTCGGAAGACCAGGCCCCAAAGCACAGCCTGTTGGTGGCTCTTTAATTCAGTGTCTTCCTCCCTGTGCTCCTCACTGTGCGAGCCCGGGGTCACGGTCACGGTCAGTGCTGCATCTGCCGGGGCCAGCGTGGGCAGGAGCAGTTCTCCGGCGGCGGGCCCCTGTGGGCCCAGAGGCGGAGGGCGGCGGGGCCCGGGGCACCCAGGGAGCGTGGCCTGTTCACGAGTCTTTTCCGTGGAAGACAGGCTGCATCTGGGACGTTCACGGGAAGCAGGGCTGTGCGGGGTCAGAGGTCGTGGCTCTGGGCTCGGATGCGATGTGAAGTCTAACACAGTGGAGGTGCCATAGCTTGGATAAACACAAGCTTTGGGGAGCCATGTGTTTTATTTACTTTTTGTTGTTTTTTTAATATATTTTTATTGATTTCTGAGAGGAAGGGAGAGGGTGAGAGAGAAACATCCATGAGGAGAAGGAATCATGGATTGGCTGCCTCCTGCACGCCCCACACTGGGGATCGAGCCCACAACCCAGGCCTGTGCCCTGACAGGGAGTCCAACCCTGGTCTCCTGGTTCCTAGGTCGATGCTCAGCCGCTGAGCCAGGCCGGCCGGGCTGGAAATGATAATGTAAGCTACTGGCCATCACCATGTTGGCCGTGAGAGCAGGTTGCACAGAGTCCCCTGGATAACCGGACAGGCTTCTGAGGCTGAGTGACTGTGGTGCCTCTTTCTGTGCACAGTTAACAAACTGACCAGCAACTGTGCCCAGCACCGGCGGAATGAGCCGTGTGCTTCACTGAGCTGACAGAGCAAGATTGCTTTCACCGGCTGCTCACTGAGGGCCGTTGAGTTAGCCGTGAGCGGGCGCGGGGCCGAGGGTGGCGTGCTGCCCTTCCCGGTATTCCTCTGCTCTTCCTCTGACGCGGACTCCAGGCTAACTCGGACCTGGGGGCGGGAGAGGACACGGGTGAGGTCCCAATCTCAGACATGGCTCCCGGCAGCACATCACTAAGGCAGGTGTTTAGCAGAGTGTGCTACTGTGTGTGTGTGTGTGTGTGTGTGTGTGTGTATAGGTACAAATGTAAATAGTATATATATATATTAGAAAACAGTATATGTGTGTGTATATATATATATACACCTATAACAATAAAAGCATAATATGCTAATTATACTGAACAGCTGAATGACCTTCTGGACGTCATTCCAGACATTCTTCCAGATGAATCTGTGGTGGTGGGGGCCAAGGCAGAGGCGGTTAGGGGCAATTAGACAGGCAGGCAAGTAGTTAGGAGCAATCAGGCAGGCAGGAGAGTGATTAGGGGCAATAAAGCAGGCCAGGTGAGTGGTTAGGGATGATGAGGCAGGCAGGCAGAATGGTTAAAAGCCAGTGGTCCTGGATTACAAGAGGGTGCAGGCTGAGCTGAGGGACCCACGTGCACGAATTTCATGCACTAGGCCTCTAGTATATATATATAAAAGGCTAATTCACTAAGTGTCTGACCGTCCAACCAGTCGCTATGTTGTGCACTGACCACCAGGGGCAGATGCTCAATGCAGGATCTGCTGTGACATGCACTGGCCATTTCCAGAGATATAGCACCTGGACCTGGCGCCCACAAAGCAACACTCAGCTTTTCCAAGTGGGACACAGGCCACACCACCACCCCAGAGCAACAGCCCACCAAATCACAGCTGATGCTGCTGAGACCCCAAGGCACAAAATGCAGCCCACAGCCCAGCCAAGCACAGAAATGGTGGTTGTGGGCTCCTGGTAATGACGTCATGTAGCAACACCCGGCTTCTTCTCCCTAGCAACTAGCCTCCTTGCAGGTTCTTCAGCCCAGGAAACCGACTTGCTTTACAGCCAGGTGCAAACACTTCACTGTAACCAAATGTCTGTGAAGCGTTTTCACGTGCCTCATCTCATTTCATCCTCACAGAAGTCCTGGAGTAGGTAGATAGGAGACTCGGTGGAATCCTATTTTCTTTTCATTTGCCAGGAAACGGAGATTTAGAAAGCTTAGAAACTTGATTCGAATGAAAAGAAGTAAGAAATGGTGGACCTTGAAAATGACTTCAGGTTTTCTCACTGCACAGAATATAGTCAAACACTGCTGCAGTTAAATATTTTACCCTTTGTTCTCCCTACATGATCTACAATAATAATCTGTTTCATGTTGATATTTACTACTGTGTTACTGACAATTACCAGAAAGAAAAATTTGGGTGCTTCACTGAACTGTGAAAAGTTTAGCTAAAACAGAAAGCAGGTCTAATCAAGCAAGTTCATTATATATATGGCTAAGTTGACTTGCACAATCGCAATATAAGGCTCTCGTTGGTGCCAATTGCCCATGTGTGCTTCCATATGTCATTGTAGATTGTGAATTTGGTTGACACTTCTATTATAGAGAAAGGACAAATACTGATATTAAAATATTTCTTCTAATTAATTTCCTTTCAATGTGCATAAATTCATGCACTGGGCCTCTAGAGTATATTTATATCTATATCTATCTATATCTATATCTATATCTATATCTATATCTATATCTATATCTATATATTATAATGGTGTATATAGTATTTTTACAGGCCATATTTTTTTTAAATCCTAAGTGAATAGCTTTATTGTGTCTCAGGGGAAATGTCTCTTTATAATTCCTTTTTATTACAGAAAATAGTACAGAACACAAGTAGAGAGAATAGTAGTATCATTAGCCTCCCCCAGCTTCCACCTCGACCCACTCCTGCCCAAGCCCCTTGCGTCGACAGCCCAGACTATCCTTGCCCTCCCAGGCCATTTGAAGCAAGTGCCACCTGAAAATATCCCAGTAGGTACCTTTGAAGACATGGACTCATTAAGCAAACAAACAACAACAACAAAAAAAACCCAACCACCTGCAAAACCACGATGACACTTGTGAAATGAGTGCGGGTCCTCTTGGATTACCTAATCTCGGCCAGGCCCCCTGTCCCTAACCAGCTTGTACGTTAATCAGAACGACTTGCTTCTTCTCATCGAGATCCAAATCAGGCTACACATCGCACGTGTGGAATTCATCTCTGCATCTCTCCTCGTCGGAAGAACTCTGTGCAGTTGTTAAAGAAGACAGAGGGGTTTTGCCCATCGCGTTTTCCACAGTCTGAACCAGTGGTTCCCAACCTTTTTTATTTGCCACGCCCATCCACCCCCAAGCATCTCTGAAATCCAGGTCCCCTTGTGACATAGAATTCTTATTATTAATAAAGTGAGCTCCTATTCACGCGGAGGAAGCCTGAAAGGCCATGAACTTGGTCTCAACGAGCTTCCAATGAACATGGCATACATGGAAGAACTAAAGGACAATGGAAGTCCTGAGGAAGACATCACTAGGAAATTGTTAAAAAAAATAATAATATGAAGTGATAGGAAAAAATAGCAAAGTTTCAAAATATATAATAGAGAACTGAAATGCATAAATATGTCATAATATAGTATATATTTATGTACTGTAGATGGGCTCCCTAGAATCACAAGAAATTCAAAAACTTCACTGTTAATAACTCATTCTCGAATTGCCCCCCTTAAAAGTGAAACTGCCTCCCTGTAGGGCGTGTGCCCACGTGGGAACCGCTGGTCTGGACCCTGCTAGAGCCACTTAACGTGCGTTTCCTGTGGGTTGGTCCTAGATCAGAGGCCTCCACTCATGACTGACTCCACAGCTTCCAGGCCTGCTCGGGGCGGGATGGGGCAGGAATTTTTTCTCAATAAATAAGTACTTTCCCAGCCTTTCGCCTAAAACACTGACTGCCTGGCCCTCAGCGGAGGAATGTTGACAACACCTGCTGCGGATCATGTCATGCTTATTGAATTAGAAGTCAAGGAGCTTAGTCACAAGTGCGTTTTATTCTTCAGTACCCTTTCCTAGCGCTTGTCCCATCTTTTCCTCTTCGGACGCCCGTAAACTAGCGCGTGAACTCCTCGCGGACTGACATGTCTTCTGACTGAGTTTTTCAGTCTCCCAGGAGGTCATAGTAGAAGCTCCACCCCATGGGTTGTGTTAGGTTGACTTGAATTTCCACAACATGGTCCAGTTGAAGGCGTTGTGTTTTGTCCGTGTCCACAGTAAGTCCTTATTCCTGTCGTTCCTCGCCCCCTTTGTCATTGCTCCCCAGAGCAGAAAGTCTCCTGTTGACCTCAAACAGGTGCATTCCTGGCGCTGCCATCGCCACCTACTTACATCTCTGAGGTCTCGCTCATGCCGCCTTGCTCATCCCCACCCCCATGTCCCCCTCCTCCCACTTATAAGGATCTAACTCTCGCCTGCAGGCTCTGTAGCTTTATAACTCGCCTTAATCATTTTCTTAAAAAGATGTGGCTTATACATTGTAAACACACACACACACACACACAAAAATGTGAATATAAAATAAGTATCTTCTTCATGTTTAATTATGGGGAGACACAGTTTTAGCATCAATGAATTTCTAGGTCAGAGGAAAAGTGTTGTTGTTGTTTTTTTTAACTCAAATGCCAAGAACTTTCTAATAATAATTCAAGTAGATTAGTAGGTAAACAAATTACCAGAGCCTCGTGCCGAGTCCCGCGGCTGGTGTAGCCGGTGTCAGGCACATCGTCATCCTCGGGCGGATTCCTGTATTAGCTGTGAGCTAGGGGAGAATTTGCATCGCATCTTGAGGCTGAGAGACGTTTTCCTGGTTAATAGAATGTCTCTGTGACTTCAGAAACAGGATGTGAGGTGACCCAGGACCCCGAAGGCAGCAGCCCCCGATTATCCCGCCATCTTCGCAGAAGACACTGTGCCCCTGCCCAGCCCAGGAGCCCAGGAGCCCAGGCTGCCAGGGACGCCCACAGCCAGGCCAGGGCCGAGGCCTGGGAGCTGCGGACTCCAGGTCAGAGTCCCGGCTGGCCTCGGCATGCTGTGATGACTTTACTCACGTCCTGCACCTGTCAGAGGTTTACATGGTCTCTTTGTTCTTAATATTTTTTTCATTGATTTGAGAGAGAGAGGAAGGGAGAGGGAGAGGGAGAAACATCATTGAAAGAGAATCACTGATCGATCGGCTGCCTCCTACACGCCCCAACTGTGGATGGAGCCTGCAGCCCAGGGGCGTGTGCCCTGACCGGGAATCGAATTGCGACTTCCTGGTTCATAGGTTGATGCTCAACCACTGAGCCACCTGTTGAGCTGCTGCTCCCTGCCTCTGCCTCCCAGGCTTGCTGCTCCCTGGCACCCCCTGCCCCCCCCCCCCCCCCAGTTAGCAGCCGCGCCCTCCCCCCCGACCGCTCCGCCCCGGCCAGGGAAGGCTGAGCCAATGCCTCCCTGTGGCCCTGTGTCTAAATGAAATTTGCAGTCAGACCATCCATTCACGGCACTCTGCGCTGCCGTTCACTGAGTCACTCCTTTGCAGACAGAATTTTGGCCCAAACGAAGTCTAAATTCTAAAGACCAAGGAGGCATGTGAGTGTGGCTCAGCTCCTCCTCCTCCTCCTCGGAAAGGAGCCGGTGAGACAGCCCCTCTGGGGTCACCAGCCCCCAGTCCGGTTCGGGGAGCGGTTTCTTCATGGGGAGGGCTGTGCCCTTCGTATGTCACTGGCCCCTTAAACCCCGGCCGCCGCGGATGGCGACACAGACACACTGTGTGCTCCGGGCTCTGCCACTCTGAGGATGGAGTTCAGAGTCTGAGTGAGCCACGGATAAGATTTTTGAATTATGCGTTACGCTCTCCAAACCTCACACTGATGTTTTCAAAGACAGTTAGATTCCAGTGTTTGAACATACGTCGAGGGGTGGTGAACGGACAGGCCAATCTACAGATGATGCATCGTAGAGTTGAAACCTATATAATGTTATTAATGTCACCCCAATACACTCAATTAAACAGAACTCCAGTGAAAGGCATCACTTGGAAGGTTGATTGGATACAAGATGGATATAACAAACACAAACGGCTTTTTTCCTACTCTAGTGAGAAGTATCTCAAATTGAAAATGAGAAAAATACTCAATTTACAGAATTAGAAAGTCTGGGATAATAGCAATTAGAGTCACCTTAATGCTGCACGCTTTGTAAGCGCTCTGCTTGTATTAATTCAGTGAATCCTCACAAGACCCTCGGAAGGCAGGTTTGAAAAGGAAAAAAAGGAATGGGTTCCGATGGCGTTTGCTCAGAGGTCAGCAGATAACACTTACTGTATATCCTCATCGTTTTCTTGGGTGCTTTAACAGATTTTAATTTTTAAATATTTCCCATCATTTCCGAATCCTTTGAGGGGTTATACCTTGTGATAATATTATACCTAGTGTTTTAATTTAGGGATAAATAATTTAAATTATTTTAATAAACCAACGAGTCCCTCGTGCTTTCTTTAATCAAGATGAAATAGACAAAAGTATGCGTTTCCAACAATTATCTTGAAAAGTGAGCTGAATCTGACAAACCCAATTCCCTAGGAATTCTTATTAAAATCTGTGGGCTAGATTTTTCTAAAACATGTGGATTTTACTTTGGAAAAAAAATAAAATCAATATTTTATTTTATTACATTTTGAAGCTTAAAGAATGGTAGGGGAATAAGGAAACTCAGTAAAGTAGATTTTGTGTTTTTCTTTTTTTTATTTTTCTTGATTTCAGAGAGGAAGGGAGAGGGAGAGAGAGGTAGAAACATCAATGATGACAAAGAATCATGGATCAGCTGCCTCCTGCATGCCCCACACTGGGGATCGAGCCCCCAATTCGGGCATGTGCCCTGACCGGGAATCGAACCACGATCTCCTGGTTCATAGGTCAATGCTCAACCTCTGAGCCACACTGGCCAGACAGGTGTTAGTGTTGTGAAGATCGCCTCAGTGCTGCCTCCAGAGGCCTGTGTGCGCGTGCTCAGGCTGAGAGCTCAGGTGCTGAGGCCCCCTCGGAGCACTGCGCAGTGGCCAGGCTCAGGCGGCGCTCCAATGTGGCTGACTGGGATGGAGACCAGGGGCAAGAAAATGGACCCCACAGATTCAAAGGCGTCTCCATTAGCGGTCACTGACCGTTGGTGGAGCTGGAGAGTTATCGATCAGCTGCCTCCTGCATACCCCCCACTGGGGATGTGCCCGCAACCAAGGTACATGCCCTTGACCGGAATCAAACCCGGGACCCTCCAGTCCGCAGGACGACACTCTCTGTTGTCTCTGATGTCCTCCTTGGGCCGTTCTGTGTTTATTGATGCTTCCACCCCTCCCGTGGTCAGAGAGGGGCGAGGAAGGAAAGAGCGTGGATGACGGTCCATGCCGGTTCACAGCCTTGTGCGGGGCAGCGATTGCTTTTCACCAGGTTTGGAATCCCGTGTTCGTCTCAGTTATCCATGATGTCCACAGCCCTGCCATCCTGACACGCGTCCCGTCACTGCATGGACACGGCCTCTGAGCGAGCGTGCGGCTGCTTGTCGGTGCAATGGGCTGTGGCGGCTGACGAGGCTGTTAGGCACACACAGTGGGAATGACCGCGGACACACTCCCCGTTATGCAAGGGTTAACGACCCGAAGGGCGAGCTTTACAAGCTCCCTGCTCCTTCCGTCCCTGCCTGCTCTGCGGCTCCGTCACTCAGTCCTTCGGTGGCTGGTGAGCATCTCCACCGAGGATATCGGAGTTCCGTTACACCAGCTCATCTCCTCGGGCAGGCGAGGCCTGTGACGTCAGCTGCAGCAGGGAAGGAGGCCCTGGTGTTTTTCTGTTAATTTAAATTTCCAATCTCACCCCTTTTCTATCCCGGTCCCCACCTGCAGCTCACCTCCTGGTCCCCACTCTCGGGCTCCCATCCTGTCCCCACCTGGAGCTCATGGAGCCTGGCACAGGAGCCGAGGGCAGAGCCCAGCGTGGGCCTGTCCCGCCCGCAGAGCCATAGGAGCCGGAGCTGGGGCTGCTGGGAGACGTGGCTCTGGCCTCTTCTCTCCCAGGCTTGTCCCCATTAAAATTCTCTGGAGAGATGTTCCGGCTCCAGCACCCAAGCCTCGCGGTGCCAGGCGACACGCTTCTCTCGGCAGCATGGGCCTTGAGGCCCGTTTAGAGTAAAGCATGGCCACCTGTGCCCAAGTTTATAACGACTCATGGGGTAAAGGACCACCAGGGAAAGGACCCCTCTGGCCCACCCAAAGCCATCTGTCAGTGCGCCCTCTTGTGTCTGGGTGCATGTGTGTAAGGGTTGGGTTATGTTAGGGTGAGGGTTAGGTTAGGTTAAGGTTAGGGTTAGGCTTAGGGTCAGGTGCATGTGCACACTACATACAAGGCCCTCCTGGAGTCAGCTGCTGCTGGGCTTGGGCCGGGAGCGGGGGCAGCCCTGAGTGGTGTCATGTGGCCGGTGGGGGGGCCAGTTGGGTGACCAGTGTGGGGGCCAGTGGGCATGGCCTGCACCCTCCAAGGAGAGCCTGCTTCTGCTCACTTGTCTTTTAAACA
This sequence comes from Pipistrellus pygmaeus, assembly GCA_949987585.1. Lineage (NCBI taxonomy): Eukaryota > Metazoa > Chordata > Mammalia > Chiroptera > Vespertilionidae > Pipistrellus > Pipistrellus pygmaeus. The sequence continues at coordinate 88,484,587 of OX465308.1, forward strand.
GACCCACCCAGCTCTCACCTCTCCCCTTTCTCCTCAGTGTTTTATCCGCCCCCCCCGCCCCCCCCACGCACGAAGCCGCATGGTGCCTTCTGGCCGCTGCCCAGAGGAGCTGTGGTTCGGGGAGAGGCTCAGCAGCAGCCACACCCAGGGGTGCAGGCCCCCGGCCTCTGGGCTCCACAGGCTGCTGGCGGCGCTGGAGGGGCGCCTGTGGAGGGGCAGGTGTGGCCCATCTTCCCGGAGCCTCCCTCCTCACCCGGAAGTGGTTCCGCAGGGTCACGGGAGGAGGGTCACCTGGGCCTGGGTCAGGTCCTCTCCGGGGCTGGGGCGGCCACGCGTCCTGAGGGTCCCCGCTCCCCCGGGAGCCTGCTCATCCCGGAGAGACGGCCCCGCGGGTCCGCATCTTTACGACGCTCGGCGCCTCGGCTTCTTCTCCATCAGCTCCAGGGAGAGGCCCCCTCCAGGCCCCGTCCGGTGAAACGGCCGCCCGGAGCAGGTGGGTGTGGTGACTGGCATCGAGTGAGAGTTCAGTAAAAGGATCTGTGTCCGCAGGTGCTGGCCGTTGGCGCACAGGGTTTCAGAGCTGGAGGGCTTTCTAGAGGTTCACTCCCCCCTCCCCACCCCTCCTTCTGTGGGTGGGAAACCAGCTCAGAGAGAAGTGAAGTCTCTCATCCATTTTGAGCTTATTCTTGTGTATGGTGTCAGGTGGTGGTGTAGCTCTTTTTTTTTTTTTTTTTTTTTTTTTTTTGCATGAATATGTCCAGTTTTCCCAGCACCATTTATTGAAGAGGCTGTCTGGATTCCATTGTGTGCTCTTGCCTCCTTTGTCAAATATTAATTGAGCATAATGGTTTGGGTCGATTTCTGGGTTCTCTGTTCTGTTCCATTGGTCTATTTGTCTGTTTTTGTGCCAGTACCAGGCAGTTTTGAGAACAGTGGCTCTGTGGTATAGCTTGATATCTGGTATTATGATCCCTCCAACTTTGTTTTTCTTAGAATTGCTGCAGCTATTCAGGGTCTTTTTTTCCACCCTCCATATAAATTTTTGGAAAGCTTATTCTAAGTCTGTTAAATATGCCATTGGTATTTTAATGGGGAGTGCGTTGAATCTATAGATTGCTTTGGGTAATACGGACATTTTAATGATGTTTACTCAACTAATCCATGAACATGGTATATTCTTCCACTTGTTTATATCTTCCTCTGTCCCGTTCTTCAGCGTCCTGTAGTTTTCCAAGTACAGGTCTTTTACCTCCTTAGTTAAGTTCCTTTTTACCCACACATCTCCACATGCGGCCTGAGAGCTGTGGTTTGCCCTTCTATTGATTAATAGAAGAAACTTGCCGACCACTGCTGTCAGGCATTACCCAGAAGTTTTGACTTCAGGTTAAAGACATTAGTACATTATTAAAATGTTTTTAAAAAATGTTTTTTAAGTGTTTTTTTCCTAAGGCAGTGGTTGGCAAATTCATTAGTCAACAGAGTGGCCAACTTTGGCTCACAGGCCGCAGTTTGCCGACCACTGTCCTAAAACAATGGAGACTAAGTAGAAAATAAACAAATGGGACTACATCAAAATAAAAAGCTTCTGCACAGCAAAGGAAACCATCAACAAAACAAGAGAGCCCACTGCATGGGAGAACATATTTGCCAATGTTATCTCCGATGAGGGTTTAATCTCCAACATCTACAGGCAGCTTATACAACTTAATAAAAGGAAGATAAACAATCCAATCAAAAAGTGGGCAAAGGATCTAAATAGACACTTTTTGAAAGTGGACATACAGAAGGCCAAGAAACATGAAAACATGCTCAAAGTCACTAACCATCTGAGAGATGCAAATCAAAACGACACTGAGGTACCATCTCACACCCGTCAGAATGGCTATCATCAACAGACAAGTGCCGGAGAGCTGGAGAGGATGCTGAGAAAAAGGAACCCTCATGCACTGCTGGTGGGTGCAGTCACTGTGGGAAACAGGGAAAAAAATAAAAATAGAACTCCCATTTGACCCAAGAGTCTCACTTCTAGGAATATATCCCAAGAAATCAGAAAGGATATATGCACCCCTATGTTCATAGCAGCACAATTCGCTATAGCTAAGACTTGGAAACAGCCTAAATGCCCATCAGCAGATTAGAAAACAGTGGCACCCCTACACCATGGAATACGAAGCTGCAGGAAAAAAGAAGGAGTTCTTACCATTTGCACCAGCGTGCCTGGACCCGGAGAGCATTATGCTAAGCGGAATAAGCCAGTCGGAGAAAGATAAATACCACATGATCTCTCTCCTTTGGGGAATATAATGAACAACATAAACTGACGAACAAGAATAGATCCAGAATCAGAGAAGCGTCAATCAGATCGTCAGACCTCAGAGGGAGGGTGGGGGTGAGGGGGCTGGAGGTGGGGGTAAGAGGTCAGCCAAGGAACTGTGTGCCTGCATATGAGCAGGACCCACGGACAGACAGCAGCGGGGTGAGGGCATGTGCTGGAGGTGGGGGTGGGGGGGGAGGTCAGTGGGGGGAAAGGAGACATGTAACACTTCCAACAACAAAGCCCGCGTGCGCTGCCGTAACCGGTATTTTCCGGCTCTGACCCGCAGCAGAACCCGGCTCAGGAACACTTAGCAGCTAAGCAACCAGCAGCAGAGAGATCGCGCCGGCTCCCCGGGGCTCGGATCCGCGAGTGGCATCAGGTACGCCGGCAGCCCTGTGTGCTGAGACGGAGAAGCCCCAGCGGACGCTGCTCAAATTCCACGAGAAAGCGACTAAAACAAAGAGTCTCTGAAAACCAGGCTCCTGCATTCCGAGGAGGAAGAAGGCGGAAGTGACCCTGAGCCGTGGGAGTGTGTCCGGCGGGGGAAGGGGCTCGGACACCCCGAGGTGTCCTCCCGGGAGCCCCAGGGACCGTCGGGCCTGACACCTCCACCGCCACCGCACCTGCACGCAGACACAGTTTCTATCGTAACACGGCCTCCTGGTGGATTCCCCCCTCTCAGTGTTTGGAGATTATTGCGAGTGAAAAATAAAAAATAAAAAAGTGGAGAGCTTTCAGCGTCGATCCCCGGCTCCTTTGTGAGAATCGCGTTGGCAAGGAACGTGGCCGCCATCATCGCCGAGAAGCCCAAGGGGCCTGCGTGGCTTCCCACAGCCGACCCAGGACCAGGACAGGGGCGTGGGGCACCAGCACCCCTCCTGTCCCTGGGCACCCTTAGGGGAGACTTCTCAAATTTAAAAAGTATTAATCTCTACAACAGCATGCTCCTCACCTTGCCATCCTCCAGCCACATCTTCTCAGAAAAGCATTTCCTTTCTTTTTAAAAATCCTTATTGTTGAGAGTATCACAGATGTCTCCCTTCTCTCTCCCCCAGTGCCCCCTCCCCGGGCTCCAGCCCGCACCCAGGCTCTCGCCGCCCTGCTGTCTGTGTCCGTAGGGAACGCACATGTGCATCTAAGCTCCTGCCTCCCACCCCGCCCCTCTGACATCCGTCCGTCTGCTCCATCTCCAGGCCTCTGGTTCCACTTCATTCACCAGTTTGTCGTGTTTATCAGAATCTGTGTTTGTTTCCTTTAATTTTTAGATTCAATTGTTGATAGATAGGCATTTATTGTCATTGTATTGTTCTTTTTTTTTTTTTTATCTTTCCCCCCTTCTTCTTCTCCTTTACGTAGCGATTGTAATGTGTAAGCAGAGCCTTTCCAAGGACTACCCAGAATGCCCGAGCACTGGCCTGTCCTGCTCACACTCCAACGTCACAGAGGACGGGACGAGGAAGGGCTGCCGCACGCTGTCCTCGGCGGTGGCTTTCCGCGTGGGGAGAGCAGAGAGCCGTGCCCACAGCAGCCAAAGCTCTCACCTTCTGACTTAAATACAAGGAGCCCACGCAGCCATCCTCCTACCTCTTCACCCCCCCTCTCCCTCATCGTTGATGTTTTTCTCTCTCTCCCTCTCCCTTCCTCTCTGAAATCAGCAAAAATATGTTTAGAAAAGAAAAGCAGAGAAGAGAAAAGAAATGAAGTGAAGATAAAAGAAATGTGGCACTCAGATAAGGAAATCTGAACAGAGTACAGACCTTAGTTGACAATAGCGTATCCCAATCTTGGCTACTGTGAAGCATGCTGCAGTGAACCTAGGGGTGCAGATATTCCTTTGAATTCGTGTTTCAGCTTTCTTCGGATTTGGAGGCAGCCGGTGTCCATCAGGAGATGCGCAGATAAAAAAGCTGTGGTGCGTTTACACCGTAGAATACTGCTTGGGAGTAAAAAGTAAGAGCATTTCACCCTTTGGGACAGCATGGATGGACCCGGAGAGCATTTCCCTAAGTGAAATAAGCCAGTCAGAGGAAGACCAGTGCCCTATGATGTCACTCATGTGTGGACTCTAATGAACAAAATGAACCAACGAGCAAAACAGAGGCAGACTCATGGATGGAGAGCAGGCGGACAGCTCTGGCGGTGGTTGTGGTGGGAGCCGGGGGGACAGGGGGTTGGAGGGATTGAGGAAAAAGAGGACTCATGGACACAGTGTGGTGATTGTGGGGGTGGAAGGGGTGAGTGCGAGGAGGTGGAAGAGTACATGGAGGAGATAAATGGTGATGAAAAAAATAAAATAGAAAAAAATTTATATTCATTAATTGTAACAAAAATACAAGCTGTTAATAACAGGAAATTGGCATGTAACATGGATGTATAATGGAGCTCTCTGTACTACCTCCTCAACGTTCCTTTCAATACAAAGTGATTCTAAAACTAAGTGTTCATTAAACACTAGAGGCCCGGTGCATGACATTCGTGCCAGAGCAGGCCTTCCCTCCCCCGGCCCCTGCACTGGCTCCCTCTGGCGCCCGGGACCCAGGCTTTGTCCGGGAGACCGGAAGGATGTCCGGAAGGACATATCATCTGATTAGCATATTACGCTTTTGTTATTATAGATAAGAAAATGGATTATGGATGCCTCCGAAGCCTTCTAAGAGCTGGCGAAGATTGGACTTCTGGTGACACATGGAAAGTTGAATCTTTCAGACCCTCCCTTCCCTCCCTGCCCTCGGTTTTGGGGAAAATGGTTCCCTAACCTTCACTTTTCTTTTCCCAGTTCCGGGTCCATCTCCCCTCCTGCTAGCTCTACCTTCAGGGAGGATGGAACCTTGGCCCTCACCATTTTCTGTTTTCTGTTTTTATAATTTTCCTCCCACTCTCTCCCACCCTCTCCAGACAGTTCCTGTTCTCCTAATACTCCCGCACTCCCAGTTCCCAGAACAATGCTCAGACTCGCTCCCTGTTGGCCGATGACTCTGAGCAATCCCCGGGACATCTGAACCACAGCCCACTCCCTGCCCAGCGCAGGCCAGTGGGCTTCGGGTCGCAGGCTCCCGCACAGCCCGGGGCTGGGACGCCCGAGGAGCATCGGGGAGATCCCCTCTCCGCGTGCCCCTCCCCACGTGCTCAGGGAAAGATCCGGGCTGACTGTTACAAACTGGAGCTAAAATTAAGGTGAACGAAACCTTTAACGATGGAGAAAATGCAGCCGGTGGAACGTGACACGCATCCCGTAAAGAGCGACGTAATTGGCCGAGTGCTGAGAACGTGATGAAAACCAGGCCCGCCTCTCTGGTGCCGCAGCCAGGGAAGCCGGGTCGCCTCCGAAGGGCCAACCGCGACGCCCAGGAATTTACTGCCCGAGATGTAAATCCCGGTTCCGGCTCGTAAAGCAGCTTTACCGCGGCCGCCTGGGCCGTTACAGCGGCGGAGCGCGGCCCGGGGCGGGTCCCCTGCTCCCCCGGGACAGGCGGCCTCACAGTGCGGCCTGGCCCCACGTCGCCGCAGAAACGCGTGGAATTCTCTGCAGAAGTCACATGACGGAGTGGTGGTAGAGCATCAGGCCTCGTGGGCATGACCTCGGGCCTCCTTGCCCCGGCTCTGACCCCGCAGGGCTGGGCCTGGCACCGTCCACACGGCCACTCCGCCGGGTGTGCGCTGGGCTGGGCGCTCAGACAGCGGCTCCAGGCAGCCGTGTGCTCTCCTGGTCCCCCTTGGACACAGTGTCGCTCTGAGCTTGTACAGAGGGACCCGCCAGGACTCTCATCGCCATCGTCACTGCACACACGTCTCTGAAGGGAGGCCCGGAAACCCGATTGGGAGCGCCGTGAGGCCCGAGGCAGCCACAGGAGGAGACCGGGCAGCCTTTTTACAAGGTCCTGTTACAGCCAAGCCTGGCGCTCATCCTGTGCCGGGAAAAGGCTGGGAAATGGCGAATGGCGGTGTGTCCTGGAGGCCCGGGCGTCTGGTTGTCCTGCCCCTCCTGGCGGTGACCCTCCCGCCGAGGCCCCAGGAGGCCGCCGAGCCCCCAGCCCCCGGTTCAGGGCCTGGCAGCTGCCTGAGCCCCTCCCCTGGCGCTTTGAAGTGGCAACAGGAAGCCAGCACTCCACCCTCCCAGGGGGTCTGCCTCGGGTTTAAACATCCCACCTCTCAGGGCATCAGCAACCCTCTCCCCTCACGCTGCTCCCACCTGAAGCTTATAAACCCTCACCGCGCCTTCCCTCGCCTTCCCCCGCCCGCTCCCTGCCCCTCACTCAGGAGCTCAGAGTCCCACCTCCCGTCTCTCCGGCTCCACAGAAACGGGGGAGAGCACTCCGCCATCCTCTGAGGCCTGCTGGGCGGGTTCTCTGCGGAGGGAACAGCAGGGTGCTGGGCCTGCACGGGAGAGGTCTGGGAGGAGGGATGGCCACGAGGGGACAGAGGCCGAGTCCCCTGGCCTGCCGCCCGCAGCTGAGGCCCAGGGAAGCGTAGATGAAGTTTCGTCTGAACCCCACGTCCTGAGAACAGGGCGGCGGGAAGGGGAGGACTGTCTGGGTCTCCAGGCCTGAGGACAGGAGCCAGAGGGCCACGGCAGGGGAAGGGGAGGCCCCCGGCCAAGCTCCGCTCCTCCGCCGTCTGTCCTGTGCGGGGCCCCAGCGGGCCCGATGGCCCACCCGCATCGGTGAGTCCTGCCCGCTGACCCAGAGGCTAACATGGCCCCGAAGCAGCCTCCCAGATCCCTCAGAAGTCACTGTCACCCGCTCTTTGTGGGCGTCCCCTAGGCCGGCCGCGCTGAGGTCAGAGTGGTCACCGCAGGGAGTGCCAGGCGGGGTTCCTCCGAGGGCAGAGCATCACGGTGCCTTAGACAGAGGGCAGTGGTCGGCAAACTCATTAGTCAGCAGAGCCAAATACCAACAGCACAGCGATTGACATTTCTTTTGAGAGCCAATTTTTAAACTGAAACTATGTAGGTAGGTACATTGTTATTAACTAAATAAGGGTACTTCTTCAATCGCACTGTACATGAGTGCCTGCACGAGGTGTTTTGTGCAAGAGCCACACTCAAGGGGCCAAAGAGCCACATGTGGCTCGCGAGCCGTGGTTTGCCGACCGCTGACATAGGTCATTAGGACGTGGTCCCGGGACACACAGTGGAGCCTGGAAAAGCCACGGGAGGAACGGCGAGGAGCCAGGACCAGGCACGGGAGGAGTGGGGTCCCCTGCGGGCAGCTGGGGCCAGGCCCGCGGGAAGCGCTGGAGGACGTGTGGGAAGGTCTCAGGAGGCTCCAGGCACAGCAGGAGGCGGGCCGGGGCCGCTGCCTCATCCTCCTGCCTGCGGGCAGTGCTCAGGGCACTCACCTCCCAGAGGCCAGGAGCTCCGGGCGCCCTGTGGCCCGGACAGAGCCCTTCCTAGGAACCCCATTTCCCAGCCTGGGCACCTGTCCGGGCCTGAGGGGGGAGCACCAGGAGGCCGTCTCCCCGGCTGGGGTAGAAGCAGAGCGGGGACGGCCGGAGGGGGGTTGGCAAAGCCCATCAGCCCCTCCTCCCAGCGGGCTTACGATTGTCCTCACCTTCCAGAGAAGATGGGCGTGTCTTCACGTGCCCTGTCCACACCACGCCCTGGCTGAGGAGGGGCAGCCACCCAGCTCTTTCCGCGCTCGCCGCGTCCAGGGGTTGAATTATTCATCTCGGGTCAGGCAGGAAATGAGGGACAGAGCTGAAATTCAAACCCAGGCTGGTCTGACTCCATTTCGCCATCCCAACACCCACCTATTAGCTTTTATCTATGATTCCGCAGTTCGGAGTTATAAAGAGCTCCAGACCTCATCCAATCAGCTCTCTGATGTTCTGAGTTAGGAATCGAAACCAAGAGAATGTGTGTGCCTGTAACAAGATCGCCAGGCACGGGTGAGGCAGTGACCTCCATGCAAGGTCAAGCGTGATCTTTTATGATGTCCCCTAGAAACTCCTCTTACACTTTTCTTCTCAACAGCTTTGTTGCGGTTAAATTAAGTTGATTACAGTAAACTGCATATATCTGAAGTGCATAATTTGGTATGTTTTAACATGCTTATACACCCATGATCAAGATAATGAGCAACGATCAAGATCATGAATATATTCATATCCCTCAAAAGCTTCCTCTGTAAGCTCTCCCCTCCCACCATTTCCTACCCAAAAGCCAGCGATCTGCTTTCTGCCACTAGAGATTAGGTTTTATCTCCTAGAATTTTAGGTAAACAAAATCATACAGTGTGTTCTAATGTTATACTGCTTCTTTCCGTCACTATAATTGTTTTAAAATTCATTCATGTACATCAGTAAGCCATTCATTTTTTGATGCTGATTCACATATATATATATATGTGATTACACCCGGGTTTGGTTTTTCAGTGAATTCACCAGGTGGGGAACAATAGGATTATAATATTTCCGGTTGTTTGCTATTACCAAGGCTACGTGGACATTTCGGTACACATGTGCATAACACTTAGAGGGAACAGCTGGGTCATCTGGGAAGTGTATGTTTAACCTTTTAAGACACTTCTTATGATGCCAGACCCTTTTGCAAAGTGGTTGTGCCGTTGTACCTTTCCTGTACCAGTGGTTGGGGCTTTCAGATTCTGAACATCCTCACCCACAGTGGTATGCCCAGTCGTTTTAATTTTAGCTCTCATAACATGTATGTGGTTACCTCATTTGGTTTTAATTTATAGTTCCCTAATAATGAACAATGTTGGAGATATTTTGTTTTCATTGCTATATGTTCTTTGTTGAGTAAGCTGTTCAGTTATTCTTTGCCTGTTTTAAACATTGAGAACCAAGAAATCTATAACGATTGTTTTTGCTGTTTGTTTTTTTATCCATCCTATCTCATCTTTGTTCGTTTTTGCTCTTTTTCTGGCTTCAGTTGTAATAACTGAATGTTTTTATTCCATTTTATCTCCTCTGTTGGCTTATTAGATACAATTCTTATTTATTTTAGTTATTGCTTTTGTGTTTATCATATACATCTTCTTCCTTTAAGAGATATTCTACCACAGCATGTGTATTATAAGAACCTTACACTACTGTATTTCTATTTCTTTTTCCCCCCACATTTATCTATTACTGCTGTACCTTTTACATTAAACATATTATAAAACCCAATACTTAATTATCTTTTAAAGAGATTTAAATATTAAGGACAAAGTGTATATGTTTATCATGTGGTTACTATTTGCAGTGTTCTTCATTCCATTGTATAGGTTTATATTTCTGTGTGGCAACATTTGCTTCTGCCTAAAAGACTTAAAAAGATTTCTCATAATGTGGATGTGCTGGTGACAAATTTTTAGTTTTCGTATTTCTGGAAATGCCGTTATTTTACCTTTGTTGTTTGAGGATATTTTTGCTGGGTACTGAATTCTAGACTGACAGCATTTTCTTTCAGTAATAAAGGTGTTGCTCCAATATGAGATACACATTACATTCTCAGTTTTATTATTTCTAATGTGAAACCTGCTTCCATCCATATTTGTTGCTCTGCGTGATTTTCTCTTTAGCACCAGTTTTGAGCATTTGGCATTTGGTTATGATGTGTCTTGGTGTACTTAACTTGGTGTTTCTTGTGCTTAGGACTTGTTGAGCTTCCTGGGTTTGTGGGTTTCATAAAACTCGGAAAACTTTCAACAGTCATATCTTTTTTTTAAAACACACACACACACACACACACACACACACATCTTTATTGATTTCAGAGAGAAAGGGAGGAGAGAGAGATAGAAACATCAATGATGAGAGAGAATCATTGATCTGCTGCCTCCTGCATGTCCCCTATTGGGAATCGAGCCCACAACCCAGGCATGTGCACTTGGCTGGAATCGAACCCATGACTCTTCAGTCCACAGGCTGACGCTCTATCCACTGAGTCAAACCAGCCGGGGCTCATCAGTCATATCTTCGAACATTTTTCTGTACTTCCCACTGTCTCCGCTCCTGTGGAGAGTCTGATAGATGCCTAGGAAACCATTTGTAGTTTACGCACAACTAAGTAATGCTCTGTTCATTTTTTGAAAATGTTCTTTCTGTCTGTCGTTACATTTACTAACCTTGTCTTCTCTGACATGTCACAAATTCCACCCACTCTAGTTTTTCATCTTGTGCTTAATAAGATTCATCTTTTGAAGTTTGAGTTGTGCCTTTTTTATATCTTTCATGTCTCCACTTAACTTTTTTATCATGTAGAATACAAATGTGATAATGCTTTTAATATTCCTATCTGCTAGTTCTAGTATCTGTATCAATTCTGAGTCAGTTTTGATTGACTGATTAATTCCTCACGGTAGACTGTATTTTCCGGCCTCTCTGCAGGCCTGGTAATTTTTTTTTACTTGATTCTAAGTATGGTAAATTTTACCTTGTTGGATGCTGGATATTTTTGTATTCCTAAAATATTCTCAAGCTTTGTTCTGGAATGCAGCTATATTGCTTGTAAAACATTTGATCCTATTAGTTCCTTTTTTTTTTTTTTTTTAATGCTTTTTAAAAAAGTATTGATTTCAGAGAGAGGAAGGGAGAGGGAGAGAAAGAGAGAGAAACATAGATGATGAGAGAGAATCATTGATTGGCTGCCTCCTGCACACGTCCTACAGAGAATCAAGCTCACAACTTGGGCGGGTCTGCTGACAGAATGGAACCATGAACTCCTAGTTCTTGGGCTGAAGCTCAATCACTGAGCCAATCCAGCCAGGAAATGAAGAGACCCTGGCAGGTCTTCCTTGTAAGGTTTAATAGGAGGACGGGACAACGCTCAGTCTGCAGCTAATTGTTCCTCTACTGAGCCAGACCCTCTGTGGACTCCACCCAGCACCTGTGGACCGTGAGGTTCTCCAGTCTGGCTGTGAAAACAGCTCTCTTCCCAGCCCGTGTGGCCATTTTAATCTGACAGTTTTCAATTCGGGCAATTTTGTCTCCCAAATGTCCAGACCAGTAGTTCCCAGTCTTCTTTCGGCCATGCCCCCCTAAGCATCTCTAAAATCCTGGTGCCCCCTGTGACATAGAATCCTTATTATTCAAAAAGTGAACCCCTGTTCATGCAGAGGAAGCCGTAAAGGCCATTCACTTGGTCTGAACAAGCTTCCTAAGAACACGGCATCCACGAAAGAGAAAAATAAAAGAACGACAGTGGAAGTCCTGAGGAAGACATCACTAAGAAATTGTTAATAATAATAATAATAATAATAATATGAAGTAACATGAGAAAGTAGCAAATAAAGTTTTAAAACATATAATAGAGAACTGAAATGCACAAGTATGCCACAATCTATATTTATATGCTGTATATGAAGCCCCCAGACCCGGGTCGGCAAACTGAGGCTCTTGAGCCACAGGCGGCTCTCTGGCCCCTTGAGTGCGGCTCTTCCACAGAAGACCACGGCCTGCAAGAGTCTATGTTGAAGAAGTGGCGTTAGAAGAAGTTTAAGTTTAAAAAATGTGGCTCTCCAAGGAAATTTCAATCGTGTGCTGTTGGTCTTAGGCTCTGCGGACTAATGAGTTTGCCTACCACTGCCCTAGACCCATAAGAAATACAAAAAAATTCACTGTTAATAATTCATTCTCAAAATTGCCCCCCTTAAAAACCAAACTGCCCCCCTGTGGGGCCTGTGCCCACGTTGTGAACCGCTGGTCCAGACACACTTTGGCTGGCGCAGTTCACAGGACAGCCCAGCAGCCACGATTCCACACCAACCTGGCTGCTCACTCCTCTCCAGCGCTCCGTCTGTAAACGGGTGCTGCCTTGCTCTCCTCGGACCCGGGTCTGCCTCCTCCATGCAGGAAGTCTTCTGGACCCTCCCGGGCCTCCGCCCTGCACGGGGCTTGGAAATTCACTCATCTGTCAGGACCATTGTTCCTTTCCCCGTAAAACTCTGTGCTTCTGGCCGAAACCGGTTTGGCTCAGTGGATAAAGCATCAGCTTGTGGACTGAAAAGTCCCAGGTTCGATTCCGGTTGGGGGCTTGTACCTTGGTTGTGGTCACATCTCCAGTAGGAGGTATGCAAGAGGCAGCTGATTGATGTTTCTAACTCTCTATCCCTCTCTCTTCCTCTCTGTAAAAAAAATCAATAAAATATATATATATTTAAAAAAAAAAAAAAAACACACACAACAACTCAGTGCTTCCAGAATGGTTGTTTCCCACACTGTGTTAATTTTTTAGTTGTATTTATGGGAAAGGAAGTCCAGTCCCCGGCAGGCCATCCTTGCATTAAGCTCAAGTCCCATCGTTTCTTGTTAAACGTATTTTCTCTTGCTCGGCCTCACCGGTAGGCTGGCCCGCCCACCGCAGAGGGAGCGTGGCCGTGGAGACACGGGGCCGTCTGTACGTGGGCCCCGCTCACCTGTGTGCACGCCACTCTGCAGACACGCAGCCCCTGCTCTAACGAGCTCTCCTCACGCCCCTTCCCCCGAGCGGTGCTTTCTGTTCCTGGGATTCTTTTATGGGGCTTGCATTTTTTCTAGCAGTTTACCCAACAAGGCCTTTAAAAATTTCAAAAAGGAAAATGCCCTCGGCCTGAGAATTCATTTGGCCCCAGAACGCGGTGTGGCCGTGGGTCTTGTTTGATGGTAAATGGCTGAAGCCTGTGCCCTGGGGAGAGCTGGTCCTTTTGGCAGCCTGGCCTGAGGCAGAATCCTTAAGTAGGCGAAGGGAGCCTCCAGGGAGCCCGGTTCTGCCGTCCCCCTCCCAGTCCCAGGGCCCCGAGCGTCTGCCCCGAGGCCAGAGCAGAGCTGCTCTCAGTGAGTTTTAAGGTTTAGTTGTCAGTGATTGCGAACTTAAATTCTTACTCCGCCTCACGTGTTTGCATTTCTGAAGAGCAGGGAGGCAGATGGAGGAACATGTTAATCCCTCTGATGGGAAGTGGCTGCTCACTGCCCTGAGTGGAGAGGGTGGAGGGCCGAGGGGGACTGGGATCTGGGATCGACGAGTGATGTCTGCACAGCCACAGGCAGGTGAGACCTTGCCATCTGTCTCTCAACCTGAAAGTGTTTGTTCTATCGGGAAATTCCCTAGCGCTAGAAATCAATCATAAAAAAGACTTTTGGGGACAATCAAAACCCACGAGTGACCTCCGAATGCATCCTCCCTGTGACTTTCAAAGAGCAGCCGATGTTCCAGGAGCGCGTGTGGTGCGCGTTGTTCCGTTGTAAATGATGACACTCCCGCAGACGTGTCCTGCTGCGAGCGGCTGTGGGCACCGATCGGGGTCCTGACAGCGATGCCTGTCTGCAGCCCTGGGCGCCACGCGGGACCCGAGCCCACGCTCCCCGCTGCGGCTGAAGCGGGGGAACCTGAGACTGTGGAACCCTTCAACTTCGAAAGCATTAGCCAAGGTCCCGGGGGTTAACCCAAATCGCAGTGTGTAAAAACCACGTTAATAACCAGGAGACGAATGCGGCCGAATCGGTTATTGTGATAACGCAATTACCCCGCAAAGCCCGGAAACAGGCGAAAATGATCCGTTTTCCCCTAAGGTTTTCTGATGGTTGGGTTTTTATTTATTCATTTATTGTGTGTCTGTGTGTCTGTGTGTCTGTGTGTATGTGGGTGGCAGGGGTGGTTGTGGGTTTTTTTGGGGGTTGTGTGTGTGTGTTTTCTTTGCTGCAGCTGACTTGTTTTGAAATGGATCTCAGCCTAGAATCACCACATCTTTTCATCCCGAAACTACGACTCTTCGGAACGGGATGGCAATGATCGGAATCATCGATTCTACCTCAGAAAGTGAGTCTGTGTACTTCCTTAACGTCACTCACTTTCTAAGTCAGGTCCGTGAGAACAGAGGTGGGAGGGAGGTGCAGAGAGGGAGGGGACTTGGGGAAGGAAGGAAAGGGCCTTTGAGGAAGGTCCCTTTGGGCAGATTCTCCGTCCTCAGGAGGGATGGCCTCACCATGCTGGCGCTCCGGCTCCCTGGGGCCGTGTGCCAGGCGGCGGCTTCCAGAGAAAGAAGGGGGCCGGCGGCACAGCCGCCGAGGCCACAGGGTGCCCTCCTCTTGGGCAAGTCCCTGGCCTGGTCCCTGCCTGGTCCCTGCCTGGTCCCTGGTCTGGTCCCTGGTTTGGTCCCTGGCCTGGTCCCTGGTCTGGTCCCTGGTCTGGTCCCTGCCTGGTCCCTGCCTGGTCCCTGGTCTGGTCCCTGCCTGGTCCCTGCCTGGTCCCTGCCTGGTCCCTGGTCTGGTCCCTGGTTTGGTCCCTGCCTGGTCCCTGGTCTGGTCCCTGCCTGGTCCCTGGCCTGGTCCCTGCCTGGTCCCTGCCTGGTCCCTGGTCTGGTCCCTGGTCTGGTCCCTGCCTGGTCCCTGGCCTGGTCCCTGCCTGGTCCCTGCCTGGTCCCTGCCTGGTCCCTGGCCTGGTCCCTGGTTTGGTCCCTGCCTGGTCCCTGCCTGTTCCCTGGCCTGGTCCCTGCCTGGTCCCTGCCTGGTCCCTGGCCTGGTCCCTGCCTGGTCCCTGCCTGGTCCCTGCCTGGTCCCTGGCCTGGTCCCTGCCTGGTCCCTGCCTGGTCCCTGGTCTGGTCCCTGGTCTGGTCCCTGGTCTGGTCCCTGGCCTGGTCCCTGCCTGGTCCCTGCCTGGTCCCTGCCTGGTCCCTGGTCTGGTCCCTGGTTTGGTCCCTGGCCTGGTCCCTGGTCTGGTCCCTGGTCTGGTCCCTGCCTGGTCCCTGCCTGGTCCCTGGTCTGGTCCCTGGTCTGGTCCCTGGTCTGGTCCCTGCCTGGTCCCTGGCCTGGTCCCTGCCTGGTCCCTGCCTGGTCCCTGCCTGGTCCCTGGCCTGGTCCCTGGTTTGGTCCCTGCCTGGTCCCTGCCTGGTCCCTGGCCTGGTCCCTGACTGGTCCCTGCCTGGTCCCTGGCCTGGTCCTTGCCTGGTCCCTGCCTGGTCCCTGGCCTGGTCCCTGGTCTGGTCCCTGGCCTGGTCCCTGCCTGGTCCCTGCCTGGTCCCTGGTCTGGTCCCTGCCTGGTCCCTGCCTGGTCCCTGCCTGGTCCCTGGTCTGGTCCCTGGTTTGGTCCCTGGCCTGGTCCCTGGTCTGGTCCCTGCCTGGTCCCTGGCCTGGTCCCTGCCTGGTCCCTGCCTGGTCCCTGGTCTGGTCCCTGGTCTGGTCCCTGCCTGGTCCCTGGCCTGGTCCCTGCCTGGTCCCTGCCTGGTCCCTGCCTGGTCCCTGGCCTGGTCCCTGGTTTGGTCCCTGCCTGGTCCCTGCCTGTTCCCTGGCCTGGTCCCTGCCTGGTCCCTGCCTGGTCCCTGGCCTGGTCCCTGCCTGGTCCCTGCCTGGTCCCTGCCTGGTCCCTGGCCTGGTCCCTGCCTGGTCCCTGCCTGGTCCCTGGTCTGGTCCCTGGTCTGGTCCCTGGTCTGGTCCCTGGCCTGGTCCCTGCCTGGTCCCTGCCTGGTCCCTGCCTGGTCCCTGGTCTGGTCCCTGGTTTGGTCCCTGGCCTGGTCCCTGGTCTGGTCCCTGGTCTGGTCCCTGCCTGGTCCCTGCCTGGTCCCTGGTCTGGTCCCTGGTCTGGTCCCTGGTCTGGTCCCTGCCTGGTCCCTGGCCTGGTCCCTGCCTGGTCCCTGCCTGGTCCCTGCCTGGTCCCTGGCCTGGTCCCTGGTTTGGTCCCTGCCTGGTCCCTGCCTGGTCCCTGGCCTGGTCCCTGACTGGTCCCTGCCTGGTCCCTGGCCTGGTCCTTGCCTGGTCCCTGCCTGGTCCCTGGCCTGGTCCCTGGTCTGGTCCCTGGCCTGGTCCCTGCCTGGTCCCTGCCTGGTCCCTGGTCTGGTCCCTGCCTGGTCCCTGCCTGGTCCCTGCCTGGTCCCTGGTCTGGTCCCTGGTCTGGTCCCTGCCTGGTCCCTGCCTGGTCCCTGCCTGGTCCCTGGTCTGGTCCCTGCCTGGTCCCTGGTCTGGTCCCTGGTCTGGTCCCTGCCTGGTCCCTGGTCTGGTCCCTGCCTGGTCCCTGGTCTGGTCTCTGGCCTGGTCCCTGGCCTGGTCCCTGGCCTGGTCCCTGGCCTGGTCCCTGGCCTGGTCCCTGCCTGGTCCCTGGTCTGGTCCCTGGCCTGGTCCCTGCCTGGTCCCTGGCCTGGTCCCTGGCCTGGTCCCTGCCTGGTCCCTGCCTGGTCCCTGGCCTGGTCCCTGCCTGGTCCCTGCCTGGTCCCTGGCCTGGTCCCAGCCGGAAAGAGGGTGCAGGGTGGGCGGAGCAGACACACGGGAGGACCTGGTCCTGGGATACGGGGTGAGGTTCTGGAAGAGGTAAGGGTGCTGGAAGCACACGTGCCCCCAGAGGAGAGGGAGCCCAAGGAAGCGCTGCTCAGAGCCAGGCAGAAGCCGGGCCGCCAGGAGCGGGCGGCGCAGCAGGAGGCCACGGGCGTCTGAGGGGGAAGCCAGGGGCGTCTGACGGGAAGCCAGGCCCTCGGAGCCTCAGCAGGGAGGCCTCTGAGCCCCGGAGGCAGCCTGAAGGCACACTGCGGAGGCACTAATGCGGGGACAGGGAGCAGACGCACCCGGGACGGGCATTTCAGAGATTTATGGGGGGCAGGGGGACAGGCGGCTCTGGCCTATGTCACCGAAGCCTTTTATGTGGTGTCTGTGCCGCATCCGTGGGTGCCCGCGTCACTCCTGTGGAAGCAGCGTCTGCGGGAGCTGGGGGAGCTGGGGGACGGGTTGTAACAGCAACAATGGAGGGGCTGTTCCTCCCGGGCCCAGGGGTGCTGGAGGGGGGCGGGCGCAGGGGTGCTGGGGGCAGGGGCGGGCGCTGTCAGGGCCCCGCTCCCGGCTGCAGCCCCTGACAGTTACTAATACTGTGGCTGTAATGTGTTTAGTCTGGTGGGGAGGTTTGCGATGTGTTTCTGATTTCCTGCTTCACAAACTCGTTCTGGCCTGCACACTGCGAGGCCTGGAGTCCTCCCCCCACGGCCCAGACAGGAGGCCGTTACCTCTGTGCCCTTTTACAGCGGCAGCGCGTGAGCTGGCAGCCAGGGTCCTGGCGTCGAGGTTACCCTGTGGGCGTGTGAGCAGGAGCGAGAGGGAAGCCTGCTGCCGGGGGAGGGCCGGGGGTGGGCAGGGGAGGGCCGGGGGAGGGCCGGGGGTGGGCCGGGGGTGGGCCAGGAGGCCTGTCCTTCCTCCAGATGCCCTGTGCTCCATGCCCCATACCCCGTGCTCCATGCCGCCTGTCCCGCGCCAAGCAGGCCAGTGCTGTCCCAAACACGGAGTTTGACGCTGGGTGCACCGTGTGAGGGAAGCCTGGTTGGAGGCTGGACCGTCTATTATTTTGGAGTTTAGAAATCAGCTTTAGTTCCACGAAACACACATGCTGTTTGGGATGTACTGGTTACAGCGGTCGGCAAACTCATCCGTCCACAGAGCCAAATACCAACAGGACAACGACTGACATTTCTTTGGAGAGCCACATTTTCTAAAGTTAAACTTCTTCTAACGCCACTTCTTCACCATGGATTCGCCCAGGCCGTGGTGTCTGTGGAAGAGCCACACTCAAGGGGCCAGAGAGCCGCCTGTGGCTGGCGAGCCGCGGTTTGCCTGGGCGGTCATTCTCATTCCTCAGTGGGAGGCAGGAAAGAGAAACCGAAGAGAGATGTTTATGAAGGTCATTTTGCCAGGGCATGTCCACATCTTTGAAGCCCATCTTAGTCTTGGAAGTTTTCTTATTACCACGCTGAGTCCGCCTCTCACAGGCCGGGGCACGGAGAGCAGACCCTGTGGGGAAGACAGGGAGCATGTGGCTGGGGGGGGCTGGCCTGCTCCCCCCATGGACACCCCCTGGACTGAGGTGACCAGACGTCCCATTTTGGGCGGGACAGTCCAGATTTTTCACAATTTGTCCCGCGTCCCACGGCGTTTTAAAAAAGTCCCGATTTTTGGCAAAAATCGGGACTTTTTTAAAACGCCGAGGGATGCGGGACAAATTGTGAAAAATTGGGACTTCTTTCCAAAAAGCGAGACGTCTGATCACCTTACCCTGGACGTTAGTTAATGAAAACAGCAAAATGCCTGGACAGGTCTGAACGGTGGCAGACTTTTAACAGAAAGACAAATAGCCTTTTTAAGCTTAAGAACTGTAAGCTCTTACAGGAAGCGTGGGAAGATGGAGGGGAGGGGCCAGAATAAGGTGACCCAGAGACACCCCATGACATCGCCTGCATCTCCTCCGTCTGCGGCTGTGGTCCCCGCCTTCTCTCCACCACAACCCCCCTCAAGCATCTCTAAAGTCCTGACAAATAATTCTTCTCATTCAAAAAGCGAGCTCCTGTCCACGCGGAGGAAGCCTGAAAGACCATGAACTTGGTCTGAACAAGCTTCCCAAGAACACGGCATCCACGAAAGAGAAAAACAAAAGAACGAAAGGATGGTGGCAGTCCTGAGGAAGACATCACTAAGAAATTTAAAAAAAATAATGATAATAATAATAATAGTAATATGAAGTGATATGGGAAAACAGCAAAGTTTCAAAGCATATAATAGAGAACTGAAATGCATAAATATGTCACAATCTATATTTATATGCTATATATGAGGCCCCTGGAACCATAAGAAATGCAAAAAAATTCACTTTTATTAACTCATTCTCCAATCTCCCCCTTTAAAAGTCAAACTGGCCCCTGGGGGGCGTGTGCCCACGTGGGACCCGCTGGTCTAAAAGAAACAGGCCAGACTTTGCATCGTAAGAACACACTCTCTGTTTTGTTACTTCGGAGCTCAGAAAGGGATCCTGTTGCTTTAAGACGGAAGGTAAAACCCAGCCTGCCTGCAGGCCCTGCGGGGCGGGCAGTCTGTGCGCCCTGGTCCTGGGCCCCTGGGTCCCCGCTGCCTCCCTCCGGGGTGACCTGAGCGGAGCGAGGTTCACCCCCCCAGGAGGGACGCACCCCGGGAGCATGCGATCTGGGGCGTGTTCTCTCCGTCCATTTCGCTGACGTGGTGGACTGCCTTCATGGAACTCACACGGAGCTGGTGTGTTTCCTCCCAAGTGCGGTGCGAGGGCCGCTCTGCTTTCGTTCTCCGCCCCCCCCCCCCCCCAATGGACGCATTCAGAATGGACTGGGGGTGCAGAGGCTGGCCGTCCTCCTGTCAGTCTCCGTGCTTCTCTCTCAGGAAGTCACCAGTCCTGCTGAAACCGGTTTGGCTCAGTGGATAGAGCATCGGCCTGCGGACTGAAGGGTCCCGGGTTCGATTCCGATCAAGGGCATGTGCCTTGGCTGCGGGCACCTCCCCAGTGGGGGGTGTGCAGGAGGCAGCTGATCGATGTCTCTCTCTCATCGACGTTTCTAGCTCTCTATCCCTCTTCCTTCCTCTCTGTAAAAAATCAATAAAATATATTAAAAAAAAGAAGAAGAAGAAGAAGAAGAAGAAGAAGAAGAAGAAGTCTCTAGTCCTGTAAACACTGGGGTAGGAGAGCCCCCGAAACGCTCCTGGCAGCACTGGGGACGTGGTCTCCGCTGGTGGCTCCCGCAGGCGCGGGGTCCGGGCAGCGCTGTGACTGGTGGATGAGTCTTTACAATATCAGGGGGGTGTGCACACGTGGATGCATGGGCGGGGCAGGGGCAGAGGCGGTCGGTGAGACGCTGTGGTCGGCTTTGACAAAGCCTCTTCAGAGAGAGGGGTTTTGAGAAAAAGCCGGCTGGCCCCCGGGCTCACGTTTCCCCCACCTGAGCGCGCAGACAGGAGCGCCGGCCGGTGTCGGGATTCAGGAAAAGAGAACTGTAATTATTTCACGGTCCCCCAGGGCCCGCGCGGGCGCAGGGCGCTCCGGAGGGCAGCGCGGAACAGAGCCGGCCTTGTGCTCCGCGTCGTCCTTTTTTTAAAAATAAAAAAGCCGCGTTAGCTCTGCGCCAGACCGGCATTTTCGGCGTGATCGTGTTACCTGCTTTTACTGCCAACATAAATTACAACGAATATTTCTTAATTTCCAGCCTGATGCGCGCTCCAATCGGAGACGCAGGAAACCCAGAAGGTTGTGGCTGCTGCGAACCCGGGACGCGGCCTGTGCCCCGAGCCCCTGGCGTTCGAACGCCCACCAACCAGAGCACACGCCCTGCCCCCCGCCCGTCCTCCCTGGTGCCGCCCGCACCATGCCCCCCGCCCGTCCTCCCCAGTACCACCCACCCGTCCTCCCCGTGCCCCCCGTCCGTCCTCCCCAGTACCACCCGCCCGTCCTCCCCGTGCCACCCGTCGGCGTAAACCTTCCCGGGGCCGGGCTTCGCCTCGGGCGGGGACCACGGAGCGGTGCCGTCCTGCAGGGGCGGCCGGTGCCGTGTGGCCGGCGGTGGAGCGGCTCCGAGCCCGGCGGGAGGGATCCGCCACCACAGCAGCTCACAGGCTCAGGCTTTCCCAGCGGCCGTGGCGTGTCTGGAGAAGAGCAGTGCCTCCCCCAGGGCGGTCGGGGCAGTTTGATCGTAGGAAAATGCTGGATGCCGGCCCGGTGCCGGCAGCTTTACCGTGAGGAGCGGGAGCCGGGGAGGCACGGGGTGTGCCGGGGCCAGGCCCCACCTCCGCGGTGAGGCGAGGCTGTTCCTCCTCCCATTGGTGAGGGGCCAGACGCCCGCTTTTGGAGGGCCAGTCCCGATTTTTACGTAACAATTTGTCCCGCGTACCACAGCATTTTAAAAAGTCCCCATTTTTGGAAGAATCGGGACGTTTTTAAAAAGCAGACAAGTTGTTACGTAAGAATCGGGACTGTCCCGCCAAGAGCAGGACGTCTGTCTGGTCACCTTACCCACCGGGGTCCTGTGCCAACGTCCCTCATGTGAGGACACCGAAGGCCGGGCTCCCTGTCTCCTCCCCGCCCGTGCCCGGCCTCGGTGCGTCCTGGTTGGGTGGGCGGCACCCGTCCCCTGGTCCACCCAGACCGGGGCCTGGGGTGGGCACATGCTCCCGTTCCCGGCCCACCTTCCCGCAGGCTCGGTGCAGGCTCCGATGACGGCGCCATCTCCAGCCCACCCCTGCGTGGAGGCCTGGATGGGGCTCCTGACCTCGCGCCCGGCTCCCTCCAATTGCCCCTCCCTGGTCTGCCTGCCCTGCTCTTCCCCTCCCACATCCACCCCGGGGTCTTTCCCAAGCGCAGATCGGACCCTGACGTTTCTCTGC
Organism: Pipistrellus pygmaeus; assembly: GCA_949987585.1. Classification (NCBI taxonomy): domain Eukaryota; kingdom Metazoa; phylum Chordata; class Mammalia; order Chiroptera; family Vespertilionidae; genus Pipistrellus; species Pipistrellus pygmaeus. The sequence goes on from OX465308.1 coordinate 88,505,966, forward strand.
TCGCAGCCGGGGCTCCCGGTCCCCCTCCTGGCAGGCCGCCCAGGCCGCCCTGGGCACAGACCCCCTCCGGAGCGGTCCCTCCCGGGGCCAGGGCCTCCGGACCGGCCCTAGGAAAGCCGGCTCCCCGGCCTCCGGGGGCCGTTGTTCTCCCTGTGTCCCGCTGAGGCTCCGGCCGTGTCTCCTTTGCGGGCCTCCTCCCGGGGAGACGTGGCTTCCTGTGCGCCTGCTCCCCGTAAACTCCGAGCTCCTGGGGGAGCGGGCTGCACTTCCCGGCTTTACACAGTGCCTGTGCATGACGGGCGCTCCATAAACCGCTCGTGAATTCCGGGGCTGGGTGGCCATCGGGGCTGGCGGATGAGGAGGGAGGGGCCGGAAGCAGATGGGTCTGGAAAGGTCGGGGTCACGGAGAGGCGGCCATGGGTGCAGGACAGGAGCGGATGGGGGGGGGTGGTGCTGGAATAAGGCCTGGGGCGATGGAGACCCGGATCCTGACGAATGGAATGCTTCCAGAACGACTCAGTGCTGCCTCGTTTTACCCACAACTGCTTGTAGGAACTCTCCCCCGCCCCCTCTCTCTCCTTCTTTCTCTCTCCCTCCCTCCCTCTCTCCCTCTCTCCTCTCTCTCTCTCTCCCTCCCTCTCTCTCTCTCTCTCCTCTCTCTCTCTCTCCCTCCCTACCTCTCTCCCTCTTTCCTCTCTCTCTCTCTCTCTCCCTTCCTCCCTCTCTCCTCTCCTCTCTCCTCTCTCTCTCTCCCTCCCTCTCTCTCTCTTTCTCTCTCTCCCTCTCCCTCTCTCTCTCCTCTCAACCTCTCTCTCCTCCCCCTCTCTCTCTATCCCCCCCCCATTATTATGTGACTGGTTGCCCACCATTCCAGCGTTCTAGGCTGAGGAAACCCTAGGCAAACCCTCCATTTGTGCGGCTGGCCCTGCGCAGGGGCTGAGGAGCCGGCCAGGCCAGCGGGCTCCCTCCCAGGAAGGGGTGCGGCCGGCCGTGTCCACCACCGATGACCCGTCGCCTCGTGCACAGCTCGGCCGGCGCTGCCCCGCAGAAACCCCTCCATCATGTTTTATTGTGTTTGCCGTCCCCTGACCTGTCTCCAATAGGCTTTCATTAAAGCAGAGCCACCAGAATTACAGCCATATTTCAGCCACAGACGCGCAGTGACTTCCGCATGGCCTGAGCCGTGTCCTCCGGCGTTTCTTTGAGGGTGGCTCTTCCACAAAACACCACGGCCTGGGCGAGGCTGTGTGGAAGAAGTGGCGTTGGGAGAAGTTTAAGTTTAGAAAGTGTGGCTCTCCAAAGACATGTCAATCGTTGTCCTGCTGGCATTTGGCTCTGTGGACAGATGAGTTTGCCGACCACTGGTCCGGGCGGGGCTCCTCTGGAGGGAGGACACCAAAGGTGACACGAACAGCAGGCGAGCGAGCAAGGTGACAGGATGGAGGTGAGACCATGGAGGCGATGGAGCAGGGAGGGCGTGCGGAGGTGCGGAAGGCGGGACGGAGTGGCCCGGTGAGCTCGGGCGGCTCCCGCTGGCAGAGAACACCGGGAGAGCCAGGGCCTGCGGTAAGAGGAGCTTGGTCTGGTGGGAGCAGAAAGGGGAGCAGCGCCTGGACGCAGGGGGAGCAGAGGCGAGGCGAGAGGCAGGGTGGGCGAGGGTGCAGGCTGTACCCTGCAGGGACGGATGCTGTGACCAGGGCCTGGCTGCCGGTCTAATTGGGATGGAAAAGCACTGGGGAGTTTTTAACAAGGAGTGCCACGACCGGTTTTACTGTTAGAAGCCTGCTCTGGCCACTGGAAGGGGGGCTTATGAAGCGCAGCTCCGGGCCTGGAGAGAGGAAGTGATACGTGGAAGGAAGTTACCGGGGAAGAGAATCGAGTGGACGTTTCCAGTCGTGTGTGCACTGATGCCCTGTCTATACGCTGTCCCCGAATCTGTTTCTAAGACTCAGACTCGGAATGGACCGATCTGAAAAGGGGGGTCTATGTGGGACAAAGAGCAGAGCCAAAGCCAACGAGGGGTGCTCTGTCTCCCCGGAGCCCTTCCTGCAGGACAGCCACGCAGCCAGAAGGCGTCAGGGTGCCAGCAGGGGGTGAAGGATGAAACACCGAGGGCTCAGCCCACACAGGAGGCAGGCACGTCCTGGGGGGTCCGAGGACGCTCTAACGATGGCATCGGCCTGGCACAGCAGCCAGGGGGCAAACGATAAGCCATTGCAGAGAGGACGGAAGCCGGAGGTGTGGCCAAAGACACTGGAATGGGAAGGTGCACCCTGGGGAAAGGGGAGGCCAGAAAGGGCGACTTGTTGGAACGTGTACCAATTCCCTAGTTCCTTAGGGATCCCAAAGTTTAAAAAAAAAGTTAGCAAAAACAGTGTCTCCCATGTTAAGTCTCTGACAGGAGAACGAATGATTCTGCCATGATACGGAAAGGGCAACAAGGGATCCCGGTGGAGATGGCTTTCTGTTAGCTAGTCCCCGAGGAAGCAGACCCCTTAGCATCGGAGCTGTTTCTAAATCAGTAAATAAGGGGCACACGTGCAGTTCTCATGCTTCTTAGATTGTTCTCAGGTCTAAAGTGATCGATGATGTATCAAAATTCCAGAAAGTCTTGGTGTGTGTGTGTGTGTGTGTGTGTGTGTGTATGTGTGTTAGAAGCTTCTTTTGAAAAACAACATCGAAAGTAGATAAAGAAGGAAGAAAAGATAGAACTCATGATTAAACTCTGCGAGGAGCTTAGTCAGGGCATTAAACATTGGCTAGGCAGCAGCAGGTAGAGACGGGAGGTTTGTAGAGCTAAGGAGAGAGTCTGCCAGCATGTGCATTGAAAAGGGGGGTGGGAAGAAATTACCCAAAGAGCGAATATGCATGACCCAAGGACACAGCCGTCAATCAAGCAGTGAAGGCAGGGGGAGTGGAGAGCAGAGAGGAAGGAGAGAGTGAAGAGAGTTAATGGGGAAAAGAGGACCTCAGTAATGCTTTCAACAACAAAGATCAATTTTAAAAAAAGAACTTTTAAAAATTCACTGGGGGAAAGAAAAAAAAAAGGAAACTATTATAAAGTAAGAAAGGAAATAATGAAGTAACCCATTTGCCTGGAAACCCTGTAGGTCCTAAGGTCTACGGTGTACACCAAGCGTGTCAAACTCGTGGCCCGCAGGCCACCTGCCTCGTCGATTTGGCCCGTGTTAGCCTTTGAGTTTGGCTAACTCCAAGAAGCATTTGAATCTGAAAAGGCTGGGGTCATGTCTGAACCGTGACCCTGGCTCACACGGTATTTGACAGCATAAAGGATCTAACACGCACTTTCCAATTCTCTGGAACGCCTTTCATCACCACCGCCAACGAGTGGGTGTGTCAGGTGAGTTCTGTCTGAGTGCGTTGAGGCTTCTGTACAGAATACCATCGACTGGGCAACTTATGAGGTACATAGTGTATTCCTCATCCTTCGGGAGCCTGGAAGTTCAAGGTCAAGACGCGGGCAGGCTGGGAGTCCGGCGAGGCCGCCTTCGTACTCCGATGGCCGTCTCCCGGCTGCGTCCTCACAGGGAGAGGGAGTGAAGGCTTCTCGGGGGCCCCTTTCATTTTTAAAAAACGTTAACTTCTTTATTGTTGAAAGTATTACATAAGTCCCCCCACCTTTGACTCCTTTTAGCCCGCCCTGCCCTCCGCTCCAGGCCTTCACCCCCTATTGCCTGTGTCCATGGGTGATGCATATGTGCACACAATGTCTTTGGTTGATCGCTTCCCAGGCACCCTTCCCCCCCACCCCCCGCCTGCCCTCTGGGCCTCTTTTATGAGCGGGCTGGTCCCATTTGTGAAACATCTACCGCTACGCCCTCATCACCTCCCCAGCCCCCCCTCCAGCAGCATCACGTTGGCGTTAGGATGGAGCAGACAGGTGGGGCGGACGCCAGCCCCATCCAGCAGGGGCTGGTAGCTGCTGAGGCAGGCTCACGGGGAGCCATGGACTGTGAGGGTCGTGGCTGCTCCGGGGTCGGGGAGGCCGGAGAAGGATGCTCCGGGAGGCACAGCTCTGTCCGAGCTCAGCCAGCTCCTCCTCGGGGCACTGACCGGGGCGTCATGTGTAGGACCCGGGCCCAGCTGGCCTGTGTGTCCCCCTGCCGCCTCGGGCCTTGGTCTCCAGCTACTCTGGGGTGTCCCACCCTTCCCCGAGGACGCGGGGTCGGATGGAGTCACCGGCTGTGAGCCAGGCCACATGCCCGGGCCCCTGCCAGATCCAGAGGACTGTCTGTCACCTCCTGGCAGATCCAGGCGCGTCCCTCCTTCCCTCTGAGAGCACTCCAGTTTCTTGTGGGCTGTTGGAATGGGGATCCCGGTTTCTTGTGGGCTGTTGGATTGGGGATCCCGGTTTCTTGTGAGCTGTTGGAATGGGGACACCATTTCTTTGCGCTGTTTGACGGAGGACCCCCATTTCTTGTGGGCTGTTGGAGTGGGACCCCCATTTCTTGCTGCCTGGAGGCCAGAGGCCTCCCTGTTTCCTCGGTGTGTGGCCAGCAGGAAAGGCAGAGGGAGGAGCTGATTATACCCTCGGAAGCAGCACCCCCTCGCCGGTGCCTGTTCTGTGTCCCAGGAGCACCCGGTGCAGCCCGTGCTCAGGGGCGAGGAGGACACAGAGCATGAGAAACGGGAGGTGGGGTCCTGGTGCTGCCATGAGGAGAGCAGGGGATCCCTGTGTATTGTGCGCCCACAGCAGCCAATGGCGGGCAGCAGCGTGAGGGCAGGAAGCTGGGAAAGGGGGAAAGAATCAAGGAAGGCTTTTAGGAAAAAAGCAAAACTTCCATGGTGTCCAGGCAAAACGGGTTCCTGAGGATGTTTCTAAGAATGGCCCGTGACTCTGAGGCATAAATGCATGGCCTGTGGACAGACAGTAGTGCAGGGAAGGCCGGGGAGGGGGAGGGGGAGAGGGGGAGGGGCCAACGGGGGACAGAGGGGGAGATCTGCAATACTTTTAACAATAAAGACAAATTAAAAATAAATAAGTAGCCTGGCAGGCATGGCTCAATGGTTGCGCGACAACCTATGAACCAGGAGGTCAGGGTTCAATTCCTGGTCAGGTCAGGGCACAGGCCGGGGTTGTGGGCTCGATCCCCAGTCAGGGGCATGCAGGAGGCAGCCGGTCAATGACTCTCATCATTGATGTTTCTATCTCTCCCTCTTCCTTCCTCTCTGCAATCAATAAAGATATATCTTAAATAAATAAATAAAATAAAATAAAATAAAATAAAATAAACAGAAAAATGAGAAACATAGGAACCCCGTTGGCCAGCAGGGCGGCGCTCTGAGGTCTGCAGGCGGCTGCCTAATGGGCACCACCCTCGGCCTGTGGGCAGTGCCCTGGGGAGGGGCCCCTCACTTGCTCTCTGGAGGCCGGCAGGCAGGGTTTCAAGGAACCAGGAAACGAACTTGACCCCCAGGCCTCGGTCACGGGCAGCTGATGTTTCAGAGGAGGGAGCGTGCGCCTTCTGCCCCCAGCACGTCTTTGCAGACAGAGCTCAGGGTCCGCAGAGAAGGAGCTGCTGGTCAGAAAGGCGGGGAATGACAAGCCAGGCCCATGCCGGAGACGGGGAGAGGCGGGCTGGAGGACGGCGAGGGGGGTAACACCTGGGAAATATGGGCGGGCCCCCCTCTGGACCGGCTCCTGCGTCAGCGGAGTCACATCCCGTTTTCACACCAGCTCTGAGCCGGCCTCTGTGGAGACGCTTCCTTATTGCTGAGGGAGAGCCGGCTGCGTGCCTGACAGGTGATGGGTGCTCGCCCGGGGAGGGGAGCCGGGAGCCGGGAGCCCACGGTTGTCCTTCAGAGTGACACCTGATGTCACGGTTTTAATAAAAAGTAAAGAGAAGCGCCGAAGAAGATGGGGGGCACCTGTGAGGGTTCGTCTTCCCGCGTGGAGTGAGCGTGGGGGTCGGTTCCTGGAAAAGGAGAGACGGCCATACGCAGACGCGGGCAGGACGGGCAAACACCCCGGGCTCACCCGGAGGAGGGAGAGCAGGGACTTGGACCCTCAGCTCAGCACAGGCCCAGCTGGCCTGGGAGAGAGCGGCTGCGATAACGCCCCTTCCCCACTGCCGGGAAGGCGACTGGAGCAGCAGCCATCTCTTCTGCAAACACCAGGGTGTGCGCTGGCCTGGAGGTGTCCGTCCAGAGGAGCAGCTGTGGGTTTGGAAGCCGCAGGCCAGAGGAAACGCGATGACCTGTTCTGAAAAGAGGGGACACACTATGAACTAGGCCGGTGGTCGGCAAACCTCGGCTCGCAAGCCACGGGCGGCTCTTTGGCCCCTTGAGTGCCGTAACGCCACTTCTTCACCATAGACCCGCCCAGGCCGGAAACCGACTTCTGCGCATGGGCCATGGGTAGGTACGTGCACGCTCACACGTGGTGTTTTGTGGAAGAGCCACACTCAGGGGGCCAAAGAATCGCACGTGGCTCGCGAGCCGCAGTTTGCCGACCACCAGACTAGGTCCAAAGGACTGTGTATATATACGGAAACTCGAAGGCAGAGCTTTTGCCTAAAAGGAATATGCACCCCACCTGTTGCGCATCCAGCCAATGAGGGTCCCAGAGGTGAGGGCCCCATCACACCAGTGTTGGGTCTCTACGGGGTCAAAGGTGAGACGGCGGGCAGTCACCCCAGCTCGCCATCAGCGCCCACTCACTCCTCCGCCCGCACTGTGACCAGCCTGGTGCGTTTCTGTGAGATGAGCAGACAGGGTGGGCCGTGACCCCGGCGAGGACCCATCTGGTCTTACAGACACAACCAGGAGAACGCCGAGGTTTACAGACGCATTCACAGGATTTACTGCCTTCTGAGCACGACGGTGTCCTGACCGAGGACGGTGACCTGGCCCGAGGGAGACCGGGCGGGGTGTCCGCCACGCTGCTCCCAGGCTGTGCCTGCCGAGAGGGCGTTTCCCGTCAGAAGCCTCCAGGGTGTGATTTCCCCGTGAGTCTCACTACAGCGGTAACGGAGGTTTGTGTGGTTTCAAAGGCGCCACATGTTTTACAAAGTACCTTCTGAGTCCTCATCAGAGAGGCCAGCTTCAGCCAGGTCAGGGATTCTGTGTTCTAATTCTGTGAGAAGTGTGATTCCGTGTGCTACAACCTGCCGGATCCCGGCCAATGTTTATTCTACTTAACGCTGAACTTTTCCAAGCACCTGAGAAAAACCCCTAACAATCCTGGTGTGCTTCTCCTGGGCCGCAGGCAGTATCTTGGGTTCGCTCGTGCGCGCGCTCTCTCTCTCTCTCTCTCTCTCTCTCTCTCTCTCTCTCTCTCTCTCTCTCTCCCTCCCTCCCTCTCCCAAGTCTACAACAGGAGCCTCTCACCTGCCCTGAAACCCAGCTTCCTAAGACCTTTGCTGTGTTTTCAAAGGAGTCTAAAGACAAGTCTCCAAAAGCATCTGAGATCAAACAAGTTCTCTGAGAAAAAGAGCCTCAGAGCCGGGCTATGGGTCGTTATTGCTCTTAATCAAGAAGAAGTTGATTCATCGGTGTAGCTGGCCACCCCTGTATTCCAGCAAAGGCGTCAGCAGAATTAAAAACTTCACTTCCACATCGCCGGGCCACACATGGTCACAGCTTTCCGTTGCCATGAAGAGCGTCTGACTTTATTATTTTAATTTCACCCCTTTTATTAACTACACTTACCTCTTGCCATTAAGGGTTTCTTTTCATTATCTTCAGTGTTTAAAAAAAATATGTATTTTTATTGACCGCAGAAAGGAGGGGAGAGGGTGAGAGAGGAGGAACATCAATGGTGAGAATCAGTGATCGGCTGCCTCCTGTATGAGCCCACAATCCGGGCTTGTGCCCTGACTGGGAACTGAACCGTGACCGATTGGTTCATAGATGGACACTCAACCACTGGGCCACACCGGCCTGGCACCTTCAGATTTTAATAACCAGTCTTTTGTTTTTCCTGTGAAGTGCAGTGTTAATGAGACAGTTTGGTATTTTAATAATAATGTTAAGCTATGCCAATCAAAGACATCCATTTGTGCTCATTTTTACCAAAACTTAAGTATAAGAGTTTGAGATATAAAAACAGATTAAATATTGTATTTTAAATGTACATGAATTTACTTGTGTGTAATATGTAAAAGTTTATTTAATGATATTTGTTCACAGGTGTCATTGTCTAGATCAGTAGTTGGCAAACTGCGGCTCGCGAGTCTCATGCAGCTCTTTGGCCCCTTGAGTTTTTAGCAAAGGCCAGCTGAGGAGTACCCTAATTAAGTTAATAACAATGTACCTACCTATTTAGTTTAAGTTTAAAAAATTTGGTCCTCAAAAGAAATTTCAATCCTTGTCCTGTTGATATTTGGCTCTGTTGACTAATGAGTTTGCCAACAGCTGGTCTAGATCCAGATATCTATCTTTCTATCTATACACACACCCTGTTTCCCCGAAAATAAGACAGTGTCTTATATTAATTTTTGCTCCCAAAGATGAACTAGGTCTTATTTTCAGGGGATGTCTTATTTTTCCATGAAGAAGAATACGGTACACATTTATTGTTAAATGAAAATAAAGGAAATTTATTACCTGTATATGGTACGGTAGTACAGTAGTTGTCAACACAAACCAGACAAACTATGAATCCTACAGTATCAAGAATTTACTCATTTATTTAGCCGAAACCGATTTGGCTCAATGGATAGAGCGTAGGCTTGGGGACTGAAAGGTCCAGGGTTCGATTCCAGTCAAGGGCATGTATGTTGGTTGTGGGCATATCCCCAGTAGGGGGTGTGCAAGAGGCAGCTGATCGATGACTCTCTCTCATCAATGCTTCTAACTCTCTATCTCTCTCCCTTCCTCTCTGTACAAATCAATAAAATATATTTTTTTAAAAAAAGAATTTACTCATTTATTCAATGACAATCATGTCATCATCTTCTGGAACATCATCATAACAATCCAATTCCTGAATTTCCTGGTGAATTTCTTGTGACTCCATTTCTTTCAGAATCAGTGGACCAAATCTCTCATGTTTAGCCTAGGGGGGCCTTATTTTTGGGGGGATGCCTTATATTTTACTCAGAAGGAACCCTGTAAGTAGGTCTTATTTTCGGAGGATGTCTTATTTTTGGGGAAACACGGTATATCTAGATATATATGTAATGTAAGATGAAAATTTTGCCTATTATAAATTTTTCAAAATGGGAGAAACATCACTTCCCATCTTAGGACATGTGATTCATTTCATCATCTGCAAACTTTGCGGTTCTGATTACACTGTTTTTAGTTTATGCCAGTTGTTCTGTAAATATACAATATTAGCAACATTGAAAATGATGGATTCAGTTTCTGTCCAGGTGTCTTTTAATGGCACATGCTCATTTCTCGTTACTAGATCACTTATTATATCCTTAAATGCTTTAGAACACTCAAACGAGCACCATCGGTTTTTTAAAATATGTTAGGATCTCTTTTCTTGACGCGATGTCTCGTCTATTATACATACCTCCGAAAGTACCTATTGTCACTTGCAAATACCATGCTGGTATAAGATCTCTATTTTCTTTGACAACTTCTGTACTAAAGAGCTTCCCCCCTTTTTAACTGTCTCAGCGGATCGAAGGGAACGTTAGGCTGGTTGTAAAGGCCTCAGAAAGAAAAAGATGTCAGTGTCACACACTGTGCCTTCAACGTTTCCATACACGTTGCAATTAAATTTTAAAAATTCCACTGAATGATATTACTGTAGTATAACAAGTTGCTCTATGCCGCGCATTAAAAAAACATTCCTTTCTTGGTGCAGTTCGCCACAAAATAGAAAAAGTACTTGTGCATATATATTAGAAATTACAAAAAGAGAATGAATGACTCAAATTTTACGAAGGGAGAAATGTCAAGACAATAACAAAAAACACTGAACACAGAATTTATTATTCATGACGGCAAAACGCATTTGCTCTAGCGGTGCACTGACACAGACCTTTCCGTGGGACGGTCCTGCACACGCCTGCAGCCAGCTCCTCCCGCCCATTTCACAGAGTCAGAGGGAGGCGGCTGGTTCGGGATGGGGGTGGACACGGAGGAATGAATGTACTGAGGAGACGCCATGGCCAAGCACGGCCACGGGGAACAGACAGCAGCTTCTCTTTGCTACAGGCAATGGCTTCTAATAAGCGAAACTGATACTTTGCAACAATATGGATAAAGGTCTGTCAACAAATGCTAATTGAACAACCCTTTATGCATTGTTCTAACTTTAAATGTTAAAACATTACCATATATCTGTCTACCTAACACATGCATGTATTTTATACTTTACATATTAAACATTCACATGTTTTACAGACACACACACACACACACACACACACACTTATGGCTTTGAAAGTCCTTCCTAAATGGTCTTGAAAAGATGGGATGTAATACAGCATATTAATCAGGCAGATACTACCCTTAAATTGGACATACGTTTGAAGTACTTTTTCAAAAATACATTGAAAAAAAAAACCTGAAAATGTTACATGAAATTGTTACACACTGCACACGAGAAAAAGGAAGTAAAAGGTGTGGTGAGGATGTTTGTATGGAATCATGACTGCTTTCTTTGTCATCGGTTCAGGGACCACCTAAAACTCATCAAAGACATTTATGTTTCGCAACTGACATTTTAAACGGCAGGTTTACTGCAGCTGGAACCTTACATGTTTTGTGGAATTCATTCCTGTGAGGTCAGGTTCCGTGGACACACAATTCCTTCCACCTTAATCCTTCCTTTCGCAACACCGTTATTGTTGGAATTAGCAGTTGGGGGAAAAAAAAAAAAAAAAAAAAGAGTCAATCTTTTTCAAAGGAGGCCCTCCGTTCCTGGCATTCTGCTTGTTCCACCGACGAAAGGTTTTCTAAAAAGTGCACACTATCTTAAAAGTGGGCGCTGTGGAGACGGTGAAAAACAAAAAAGCTGGGAGTCAATGCCATGCGTTCCTTAGGAGTGGAAAGTTTAGTTCTACAGACGTTTCGGTCCTTAACCAAGGGGCTGAGGAAGAGAGGGTCTGTCTGCACTTGAACTTGACGCTGTGATGCAGGTTGTCTGTGTGTGACCCCTAACCTGCCCGCCTTCTCTGTCTGTCTGCGCCATGTCTTCATGAGGGGCTGCGTTGATGACGCCGTGGGCGGCGCGATGTGACGGAGGCCAGTGTGGCTGGAGCTGAGTTTCTACCGTGTTTTCCGGAAAATAAGACATCCTCCGAAAATAAGACCTAGCGCAACTTTGGGAGAAAAATTAACATAAGACGCTGTCTTATTTTCGGGGAAACAGGGCAGTTTTGGTTCACGAACAGGCACCCGGTGTCTCTGCGCGGGGAGACAGCCACGGGCGTGCCGTGGCTCGCGATCCCCAAACTAAACTTTATCGAGCGAGAAAAAGCGTTTACTGATCAGGCACGCCTACACGGTCACAGTCGCTAACGATGGTCCTTGTGCTGGCGAAGGGAAGACAAAACACCGTGTCCCGTCCGGCGTCCTTGTTGCCTTCACCGTGAGTGAGTGGGACATTCCGTGTGTTTTCCACGTGTGTATCCGTGAAACAGGGACCGTCACTGCGAGTCTACCCAGCAGCGCTCCACAGCAGCCACGTGCTCCCCACGGATGGGAATGGATGGGTCCCGGCGGGATGCGTGGCGAGGGCAGGATGCCATCCCGGGAATCCTGTCTCCTTCCCAGACAGCGCGGGGCCTGCCAGGCTGTCCTGGGCCCCCAGGCCCCTCGGTGGGTCCTAAGAAAACACTTGCCCTGTCCTGAGTCACATTCCTTCCACATTTCCCTGTGTGTGTTCCTCCTCCATCAACGATGCCACTCCAATATTTCCAAAGTTGGTGCTTTTTGCTCATTCTGAAGAGGATGGCGCTGTGTTCATGGGTGGCTCTTGGAGTTTATGTTTTAGCGACAAAAATCAGTGTCTCTTCACACACACACACACACACACACACACACACACACACCCTGCCGCCCTCCTCTCCCCGCCCCCCCCGCCCCTCTCCCCGCCAGCCACCAGTCATTTGATATCGAACTTAAAGCATTTAAAGAAATGCTTCAAAAACACCTCTCCCTATCTCTGTAGGTTCGTGTGTGAGATTTAGGGGGAAATCCTGTGTTTTTTTTTTTTCTTTGGGGGCTGGCACTCTGCCTCCCCCGGGAATACGCTGCAGTGTCCCCCCCGCCCCGGAACCCGAGACTCTTGGGACAGAGCCACGTCCCCCGCCGAGGGCTCTCTATCCGTCTCTGGCAGACGAAGGCACGAGAAATATCAACACCGGGAAACCAGGGACCGCCGCTGCCTGGAGCCGGCGAGCCGCAGACCGAGGAAGAACAAAAAGCGTGAGCCCGCAGAGAAGACCATTCTAACAAATTAGGACACACGTTAGTAACATGTTAACAGTTTTTCACGTTCCAGTAAACACAGGCTTAGATGCTATCAGCGTCTCAGACAGAGCCGCTCATAACCGGGACCACACATACCTGCCGCCCCAGCCCCCGCTCACATATGGCCACCACATGAAAGGAAGGCATTGTAAAACTTGGAGTGCAGGCATTTTCCCCCCTTCCTCCCTGAAGGATTTCTGTGAAGTGGCGTGCTTAAAAACGTATGTGCAACATCTAGAATCACAACATGTTTGCACACAGATCCTGCAGCTGAAGTTGTGTCCGTGATTATCTCGCAGCCACGCGGCTCCACGGAGTTGACTGCAGCTGTAACTCCACGCTAGGGATTCCTGTCGCCGCAGTGAAAACATGTCATTGTACATGAAGGTTTTGGGGGAAAAGCCGACTGTCTCCGCTTGAGGGTCAAAGCCCTTTAAAGGTTTAGATTGGGGGGAAAATACAACTTCCTCAGCGCTTTGATGTCTCTGGGTGGTCTCCTAATTGGGAGTTTTATCTTAATTTTTACAGAATGAAGAACAATACCACTTGTATGAAACTGTGCCCATCTGTGAAATTAATTAACTCTGTTCTCAACCTCTTCATGCCCACAAAGAGCCGAGAGCCTACGTTTTACTTTGGCAGTGCTGTCCGGGCATTTGTGATCCATCAATGCTCAGCAAAACAAACGGAATTAACATGTCCTTCCTAAGGGCCAGGTCCAAGGAGGGCACCCGTGGCGGTTTGGTTTCTGGTGTGGGGCCGGGAGCAGGTGAAAAGTTAGAACACAAGCCTGCCTGAAAACACAATAATTCCACCACTCTGCACACATTCCAGGAGTTTCACAAACTATCCTCCGGCTCCTCTAGTCCGCGCATACATTCTTACCTCTCGCTCTTTATTTATTTTTTTAAAACAACAACAAGAGAAATGTTTATTTCCGTGCCCATCGGAGACCGTTATTTAAAGGACCAGCAAGTTGTCCGGCTCGGATCCCACTAGGACATCCTCCGGCGGCGGCGTGCCCCTGACTTTTGTCTGCTCTAAGCGGAAAGGAAAAGCGAAAACAGATCGCGCCCACTTGCCTCGGAAAAAGCTTCCACATCAGGGAGGCAGGCGGCTCCGCTGTTGCCCCAGAAAAAAAGAAAAAAAAACAAAAACCAAAAAACCAAAAAAGCAACAAAAGAAAACATTTCCCCGGGAGCGAGGGCCCCCTGGACGGTGAGGTCCGGCCGTGCCCGGCCAGCCCTGCCCGCCCGCCCGCCGCCCCTCCGGCCCGCGGCCCCGCCGCCTCCATCCATCCATCCATCCATCCATCGTCCCTCCGGCCAGAAGGGGGACCTGTCCTCGCCGCCGCCGCCCGGCTTTCCTCTGGAGCGGAGCGGGCGGAGGAGCGGTCCGCGGCACCGGAGCCGGCGGCGGCGGGTGCGCGGCGGCGGGCGGCGGGCGGCGGAGGCGGAGCGGGCGGGGCCGGCCGGGCGGGCGGCGGGCGGCGGGCGGGGGCGCGGGCGGCGGGCGGCGGGCAGGCTCCGATCCGCGGCTCCAGGCCGGGTCTTGGCGGGCCCCGGCGCTCCGGCGGCCCCTCCGCGCGGCGCGGGCCGGGGCTGACAATGATTTCCTCAGTGATTACGTACCGAGCGAGTCCCCGCGGGCCGGGGCCCCCTCTGGAGCCGTCCTGATGGCTTTGGGGGCCTCGCTTCCATTTCCCATTATTATGTGGACTCCCGGCGCCGCGGCGCAGTCCGAGGCCGCGCAGGTTGGTGATGCGGAGGGCGCGCTCGGCTCCGCTCCGCGCCGCCCGCCGCCCGCTCCGCCCGCTGCTCCGGCCGCGCCGCCCGCTCCGCCGCCTCCGCCGCCGCCGCCGCCGCTGCGCCCGCCGCCGCCGCCGGGCAGCCGCCGCCGCCGGGGCCCCGATCGGCCGGCCCGGCGCCCGACCCCGCGCCCGCGCCCCGGCCGCCCGCCGCGCGCTCCCCCGAGGGGCCGCCGGCCGGTGCGGGCTTCTTGTTTTTATTTTTGAATCACTTTTCTCTGCGGGGTTTGTAAAAAAAAGGGGGGGGGGAGGAGGAAAAGTGTTTTCCGCTCCCGGCCCGGCCCCTGCCCTGCGCCGCCGCGGCCGGAGCGGGTTCCTCCCGGAGCCGCCGCGCGGGGCGACCCGGCCCAACTACAAAGCCGGCGCCGCGCACGGCGCTGCTATTATTTGTTGTTATTTTGTTATTTTTTAGGGGGAGATTTTGTTGCGAAGGAAAAGCGATTTTTAGAGAAACACGCTTTTCTTTGGATGAGTTTTTTCTGTCTGAATTAGCGGCGTGCGTTTTGATGGAGGTGGACACGGTAACGGATTCTCTCCTTTAGTGCCTCTGCGGCTCCGCAGACCCGGTCCTGCAAACTGTTTTTTTAGCTGCTTTTTTCTTTCTTTTTTCTTTTTTTTTTCTTCCTTTACCTCTTTTTTTTTTTTTTTTTGAGGTGGGGGTGGGGGTCGCGGGCTGGGAAAGTTTGGTGCCGCCGCCGGTGCAGAGCGCGGAGCCGGGGCGCCAGCCCCGCGGAGCGGCCGCCGGAGCCGGAGCCGGAGCCGGAGCCGGAGCGGCCGGAGGAGCGGAGCGCGGACGGGGAGGCCGCGGAGGGCGCGGGGCGCGCGGCCAGCGGAGCGGTCCTCCCGGGCGGGCGGCTCTGAGACACCCCGCTTTTGCTTTCAGGATGTCGCGCCGCAAGCAGGCGAAGCCGCGGTCCCTCAAAGGTAAGGACCCCCCTCCCTGGCCGCGGGCGGCGGCGGGGGGCGCGGGGCGCGGGGCGCGGGGCGCGGGGCGCGGGGCGCGGGGCGCGGGGCGCGGGGCGCGGGGCGCGGGGCGCGGGGCGCGGGGCGCGGGGCGCGGGGCGCGGGGCGCGGGGGTGTGAGTGCGGGCGCCCCGCCCGGAGCCCCGGTGGAGGGAGGATGAGGTTTTGGGGTGCGGGGGGTCCCCGTGGGGCGGCGGGAAGCGGGTCGGAACACACCAGCCGCCGCGGCCGCGGAGAAAGACAAAAAGCAGCGGCGCCGGCCGCCGGCGGGGAAAAGTTTCTGCGCGGTTCGCGGGGAGCGGTTCGCGGTTCGCGGTTCGCGGGGAGCGGGGAGCGGGGAGCGGGGCGGGCGGGGGCGGGGGCGCGGGCGGGCGGGCGGCCTCCGCCGCGGAGCGGGGCCGTGTCCGCCCCCCGCGCCCCCCGCCCGGCGCTCCGGGAAAGTTGGCCGCCCCGCGCCCCTCCCGCCGCCGCCCCCTGACCCACCCGGCTGTGGGGACGGGTCCGGCTCGGAGAGGGAGTTGGCGGCGGGGTTCGGGGGCGCGCTGGCGGCGGGGGGGGGGGGGGGTGGGGGGGGGCCGGGGACACTAAGTTATTGATCCGGCGGCTGTGGTGGAATGTGGCGGGTCACGTGGCGGCCTCCTCCTCCTCCTCTTCCTCCCCCATCCTCCCCCTGCACCCCCTCCTCCACCCCTTCTCCTCCCCGCTCCTCGGCCTCCCTGCGCCCTCCCCAGCTCCTCCCGGGGAACCGGGGCGGCGGCGCCGGGAGCCGGGGTCCGGCGCTCGGAGGCCGGGGCCGGGAGGGCGCGCGGGCAGCGGGGCCGGAGCGCGGGCAGCGGGGCCGGAGCGCGGGCAGCGGGGGAGGGCGCGGGCCGGCCGGGCAGGGGCTCGGGGGAGGCTCCGGGCGACCGCGGAGGCGGAGGACAAAGGGCGGCTCCTGCGCCCTCCTCGCCCCGCGGGGTCCCTCCAGGTCCGCGCGGCCGCCCCGCCCGGGTCCCCGCGGGCCGCATCCCTTCCTCCCCGGCCGGGCCGGCCGGGCCTCCCCGCCGTCCCCTCCCGCCGGCCGGAGGCGGCTGAGCCGGCGCCCTGCGCCCTGGCCGCCCGGAGCGCGGACGTGCGGACAGGCTGGGAGCCCGGCGCACAAAGCCCTTTCTCCTCCGGATGGAGCCCGGCAGGCCCGGAGGCCGGGGTCGGGGGCTCCGGCTCCCCGGGTCCGGGGGCAGTTTCAGTCGGAGGCCGGGGGACCCCTAGCCGGTGCCCGGACCCCGGTTTGGTTTACATCCACGCGGGCCGCGCATTTTCCGGGGAAACCGAGACCCGGGGCCTAACGGACCGCAGAGCCTCAGTGAACAGACACACACCCCTGTCTGCCGGGGGGGCCCGGACCCCTCCCGCGGGGGGACCTGCCTGCTTCCTTGAAGGTCCTGCTGAGCGCGGGTCGGGCCAGGAACTGAGACCTTCCCAGGAGCTGGCAGGGTCCCCCTGGGGGGTTCCTCCGCCAGGGACAGGGCTGCCAGGCTGCTGGAACCTCAGGCCTCTGCAGGCCTCTGGTTTTAAAAGTTCATTGAAGTTTGTGGAGCGGGTGGCGGAGGCGTCCCTGCGTTCCCACCCGGAGGTGAGCCCGCAGGGAAGCTCTGTGGCTGGGGGGGGGGGGGGGGAGGGGGGGCCGCTCTGTGCGGGGCTGCTGTGTTCTGTCCGCACTGGGCTGTGCCTCAGGGTGGGCTGTATTCCTGGGACCATCTCCGAGAAGCCCCAGGCCAGGTCCCTGGGACCCGAACCTGCGGTTCGTGTGGAGAAGCAGAGACGGCGAGTGGCCGCGGCCAGGAGGGCAGCGGGCTCCTGGCTACGTTGTCCTCTGGGCGCACATGTCAGCGGCTCCTGCCTCCCTTCCCCGGCCCAGCCGGGGGTCAGCGGCCAGGCGCCCAGTGAAACACTTCCGTGGACAACAAAGGTGATTGGCCTGGGCCTGGGCCTGGGCCTGGGCCTGGGTGCCCTCCGCTCAGCTGCTGGCGTGGCCGGCTCCTCTGGTGGCCCCAGGTGGGCCGGCCTGGCTCTGCGTGGGGCGAGGAGCGGGGACAGGAATAGAAACGCCCAGGCCCCCCTGACCGGCCGCTCCGGCTTTGTTTTCCTCGGGGTTGGCTTCCACCTGGGAGTGTGCGGCCCGGAGGAGCCGAGTCGGGGGCCGTTCTGAGAAGCGGAGGGGCATGTGGGTGGCTCTTGTTCAACGCCCGGCCCTCGCCTCACTTTTTTTCATTTCTCCATCCTCCCCGGGAGGGTCTCCGCTTAAAAGCACACACGTGTTCCAGGAGTGCCCAGAGCACGTGGATTCCGGCCCTGGCATTGTCTGCAAGGTCACAGGGGTCACCGCGGCCGGAAGGGCTCCGTGACCCACCCTCCGGCCGCGGTGCTCAGCCGCCAGCCCTGGGCCAGGAGCAGGCGGGGGAAGGAGCCGTGGTTCCAGCTCCTTTTAAAGAGCCATCGGTCGTTCTGCATCCGAGACAGCAAGGCTGGTGTTCTGAGGCCGGGGCGGCGTTCGGGGCAGTGTGGGCTGCTTGGCACCGGCTTGGCACCGGCTTGCCGGCCGGCGGCCCTGGACGCCACGGCGATGCCCGGTGCCCGTCTCCCCCAGGCGGAGCTCGGCTCTGGTGCCCACGGTCCCCCGCGCCCACCCTGCCCCTCCGAGGGCCGGCCGTGCCAGGCCTTCCCGGGGGGCCTGTCGGGGGCGTGTGCACGAGAGTCAGGCAGCAGGACAGCCGGAGGACAGTGCAGTTTGGGGTTTTTGTTTTCACCCCGATGCTCAGCGAGCATCACCCCCCGGAAAAGCTGCTGCAGCTGGATGTGCTTGGGGTTCCGTGTTTTCCTTGGATCACGGTGTTCATTTAAAAGCCGGCGCAGGGCTCTCTTTTGGGGGCAGACTTCATTGTCCTCGTCCGGACGCCCCCTTCCTGGGAGCGGGTGCCGGGCTCCCGGCTGCCCAGGGCAGTGCCCAGCGTGGCCGCCTCGCCTCCACGTTAGGATCGGGGAGCATCAGAGACGGTGTGCTCTGTGGGTGAGCGCTGTCAGAGGTGCCTGAGCCAGGACGCTGGTTCCCTCTGCCTCCCGCAGCCCACACGTCTCCGTCCTCATCACCCTCCCGCCGCCCGGAGCCCCGTGCGAAGACAGACGCCCTCTGTCCCAGCAGCTGCATGTCTTCAGGGGAACGGGGCGGCCAGGCCAGCGGCCTCGGGGCGGGGGTGGGGGAGATGGCCAGGCAGCCCCAGCGTGTCCCCCGCCCTGTCCCCCGCCCGCGCTGTGTGGGTGTTTATCTCCGTGCCTGCCAGGAGCCGGCATTGGCGTCGATTACCGGCTGAGCACATCTCTGCTGTCAGCGTGTTTTTTCAGGCAGCAAATCAGTGGCATCAAATTGGTCAATTGTGACCTATTTCTATTCTTCTTGCTGGCGCTTTTTTCTGTGTCTCGTGTTGCCTCTCTGAAGGAGGTGGTGCTGTTTTATTTTTTAATTTTTTCCCCCAGCCGTTTTACCTGATAGCCATTTTTCCCCTCTTCAGATTCACTCCAGAAAGCACCGCGCGTAGGAAAGGGCGGCCGTGGCAGGAGGTGTGATATGTTCGGCCAGAGCCAAGTTATAGCGCGGGCGGGAGGGGGGCGCTTAGACGTGGCGGCCAAGTTAAACACGCGCTCCGCGGGGCGAGCCGGACCCTCAGGTGTGCGTAAACCCGCTGGCCCGAGGGGGCGGGAGCCGGGAGCGGCCCCCAGCGCCTTGTTTAGCTTGGCAGCCGCGGACGGACCCTGGCGCCTTGGCACCGTCTGGAGTTATCACACTTACGAGTGACCTTTTTCCTTTTTCCCGTTTACCTTCCTTTGTACGCAGAAAGGTGGTTTTCTCCCCCCCCCCCTTTTTTTTTAAAGAAGTAATTTACTTAGAAATGTAATGAAGTGGCAGGAACTGGGCTGCCAGCGGAGGGAGAGTGTAAGGGGGAGCGTGTGAAGGTGGGGGCCGCTGGGTGTTGAGCCCAGAGCCTTGGGCTGGGCCGCAGGGAGCCGGCCCCTAAGGCCCTGTTCTCCGGGGACAAGCCCTTCGCAGGGCAGGTTCTCGCCAGGAGGCCCTGCAGGCGGCTGCCCTGGCCCCTGACCTCACGGGGACAGTCCCCTCCACAGGCCTCCTCCAAACACTCTCCCATCGCAGACCCCATTTCCTGCTCGGTGTGCGGGTGCCCTGGAACCACAGCTAAGAAGGTCTGGAGGCCCTGGCCGGTGTGGCTCAGTGGATAGAGCGTCGGCCTGAGGACTGAAGGGTCCCGGGTTCGATTCCGATCAAGGGCATGTACCTCGGTTGCAGGCACATCCCCAGTAGGAGGTGAGCAGGAGGCAGCTGATCCGTGTTTCTCATCGATGTTCCTCCCTCTATTCCTCTCCCTTCCTCTCTGAAAAACCAATAAAATAATTTAAAAAAGAAGAGAAGGAGGTCTGGTTCGCTCAGCCCCCAGCTCCCCTGCTGTATGTCTTAAAAACCACCTCGGCCCCGAGAGGCTCTGCCTTGGCTTCGGCGATGCTGCCGTCCTGAGCAGACAGACAGAGCGGCCGAGGTCCATGCGCACAGCCTGTTGGTGGATGAAGACAGCAGGGTCGTCTCCTTGTCCTTAGAACTCACAGCACAGCTTCTCCCCACACTCCTGCAGCACCCGTTAGGCGGGACGCCCGTTCTCACAGCGAGGGGAGCGTGTTGAGGTCTGAGGCCGAGGTCTGTGTGTGTGACCCCCACATCCGTCTTCGTTAGCCAGGGCGCAGGGTGCGCCGCGCACGGGGCGGGCCCAGCCCCAGCCACGGGCTTGGCTCTGGGTCAGGGCGCAGCCGGGCCTGGCCCGGGAAAGGCTGTGGACGCTCAGGGTGGCGCCCACGCCCCTCAGACAGCGGCCCCTGGACCTGGGTGCCGGGGGCAGAGGCCGTGCCTTCCCACCAG
This sequence comes from Pipistrellus pygmaeus, assembly GCA_949987585.1. Lineage (NCBI taxonomy): Eukaryota > Metazoa > Chordata > Mammalia > Chiroptera > Vespertilionidae > Pipistrellus > Pipistrellus pygmaeus. The sequence goes on from OX465308.1 coordinate 88,526,091, forward strand.
CAGGACCAGATGGGGCCGAGAGACTCTGTAGCTATTCCGTCGATTACGACAGCCCAACCAGCAGACAATCCACATCCACAGAGGCAGCCATTGCCGCCCGCGGGCTCCCACTGGCGAGTCAGAGTTCCAGAACCGATGGCCTGGCCAGTCTTCCCAAAGCCCGCCTCCCGCCCCGGGGCGGCCGGCCTGGCGTCTGCTCCGCCGAGGGCCCCGCACGCGTGGGGCCTCGCAGACAGAAACATCTGCTCCCGCACAAGGGGCTGGCGGGCCTTCCGTCATCCTGCCGAAAAAATAGAGAAACAGGGCAAAAAACAGGATAGGAACATGAACGTGAGCTGACCGAGGGGTGAGAGGAGCCGCTGTTTCTAAGGGAGCTGCTCCTGCTTTCCCTCCTCTGCTTGGCCGGAGTCTCCCCTCCGCCCTCACCCCCTGCAGCCGTCCGCAGCCCGGCATCTCCGGGCAATCACAACGTTTCCCAACTTTCTGCCTCTGAGAGTCACGCTGAGGTCTTCTCGCCTGCCCCCGTGGCCCCCGCAGGCCTCACCGCACACCTGGAGGAGCTTCTTCCCGGCCTCGGGCCCGTCCTCCTCCCTCCTCCGGCTCTCCAGGGAGGGCTGCGAGGACGGGCCCCTCTGCTCAGTCCGGCAGAAGACGTGCTGACAGGAGTTGACATGTGACAGGGAGCGTGCGTGCCTGGGTGTTGGCGCGGAGGCACACTCAGGCCGCGGAGAGAGCCCTGCGGGTGGAGGAGGCCGCCGGCCATGGTGCTCGGGGCTTCATGAAAGGCCTGGCTTTGCTGTGCCTGCGCGTTATTAATCCGCCTGGCGGAGCCCACATGGCTGGCGCAGGTCGTCACTTCTGCTGCCACGGCCCACATTCCTCGCGGCCGCTTAAGGGACTCCATGTTGGGTTTTTAGGTATTTTTTTTTTTAAGAGAGAAAACCATTTTAAGACTCGCAGCGCCCGTATCCTCTTTGGGCAGCCGTGTGGGTTGTTATAAATGTAAATGCTGTCCTCAGGCCGCGAGCGAAAGAACGCTTTTGAATGGAATCAGGTTTTGATACAAATCTGGCTAAGCGTTTTCTCAGATGTGTTTACATTTTTCTCCCTTGACTCCTGTTGTGTGTGTGTGTGGGAGGGCGGGGGGAGTGGGGGACGCATGGAACAGTGTAACCCCGTTCCGGTTAAATCTGAAACACGCTCCTGTTTCTGTTGGGGAGCCCCCGGTGCAGGCGCCGGGGTGACACACGCCTTGTCCGTTCTAAGGGAGGCGTCCTTGTCCGATGTAAAATAACGGTTTTGCAACAACGTTGTCACAAGGCGATTATAACTTAGACATTAAAGTTAACATTAGTAAGTTTAAATAGCGCTGTTATAGCACTAATCAAACAGTGTTAAGGAAAGCTTTTAAATGGTTTCAATAATTATGCAACTCTTGGCATAAAAGCCTGACACAAGATAAATCTTTGAAAACTGAGTGGGATCAGGCCTCTTTTTTTTCCTTCTCCTCCTTTAATTTCTGGCGGCTCGGGCTTTTAGCATGCATCGCACTCCACCTCCAGTCTGAGTAATTATGCCAGTTTAGTGATTATTAGAGATGAAAGAGGTGCAGCGGGGAGAGGGATCCTGCGGAACCTCGCGGCTCCGGGTTCAGGGCCGGTGATTAAGCAGCAGGCCCGGCCGCCGGGGGACCGGGCACAGCCGGCGGCACCCGCGGGTCTTGGGGGATCGGCACGGCAGCACAGCCTGTGGCTGGCATCTCTGCTCGGCGTGCCTGATGGCAGAGGTTTTTAATTCGGTCGTTAAAAAAAACACCCAGTTCACACAGGACTGTCTCTGGACTCCCCTTCCTCAGAAGACGGGAGAAAGGATGAATGCATACATTTAAACACGATGGTGGGACACCGTCTGTTTTAACCTCGGGGCAGGCAGTGCTCGGGAGGCCTTGAGGAGAATCCGTGGGCCGTCTGCCTGCCGCCTGTGCGTGGGGAGTGTTCAGCATGAGGCCTTGTCTCCGCGGGAAGGTGATTTTGGGGGAAAGCCCCTTTGAGGCGAGCATCCCTCAGGCTCAGGGTGGGCAGGCCGTGGCAGGCAGCAGTCACCACGCATCACGCACTTGGTTGGGATTGCGTTGTGGTATTTGGGTTATAATAATTTATATATATATATATATATATATATATATATATATATATATATATATATCGATGAGGCCCAAAGGCTTCCTCTCCCCTGTTGTCTCAGCTCAGCAGGAGATACACACATGAGCAGCATGCGTGCCTACAACATGCTTCGCGTCCTGTGTAGAGCACACTTTGCTTAGCCAGTGGGTACGTGCTCGTCACTGTGTAAGGGGGAGACGGGATGGGGTTTGATGTTGCTTAACAAACACGGTGATGACGTAAGGAGTAGGACTTCCCTCTGGACCGGCCAGTGCCGTGGTTTCACTCCTTTTATGACTCCCTTTTTTTCATGATGGGCTTTTCCAAAATCCCTTATCCATCCGTGTTCTCTGAGAGATTGTGGGCACTTGGTGCTGATGGGACGAAGGCGGTCCTCAGCTTTCATTCCATTCTTTGAAAGAGGCCAGGGTCCATCGGCCAGGGGCCTACCGGCCAGGGGCCCACCGGCCAGGGTCTATAAGCCAGGGGCCCACCGGCCAGGGGTGCATAATCAGAGCGGCCGTACTCAGTGGTGCTGTGACAGGAAACTTACAACACACGCCTTGTTGTAAATGACACACTGGTTTTCAGAAAAAACTTCCCACCTTTCACACGTGTTCTTCTTTAAGAAAAAAAAAAAAAAAAAAAAAAAAAATATATATATATATATATATATATATATATATATATTTTATTGATTTTTTACAGAGAGGAAGGGAGAGGGATAGAGTTAGAAACATCGATGAGAGAGAAACATCCATCAGCTGCCTCCTGCACACCCCCCACTGGGTACATGCCCTTGGCAGGGATCGAACCCGGGACCCTTCAGTAAACCGGGCAGGGCCACACGTGTTCTCCGGGGTCATGCTGCCCCGTGGAGCCAGAGGAGACCTTGTGCGTGCTGCTTCCCCCGTTGCTAGTGACTGAGGGCCTCCCGTCTTCAGGTGTGTCAGGCGATGCTGCCCAGGCTCTCACTGTTACCTCTTCTTATCTCTATGTGGGAAACAAGTCAGGCAAGTACTTACACACGTACCGTACCGGAACCCAGGCCAAGCACCGGGAGGCAGGGCCGTCACGAGCTCGCTGGCGTGTTTTACCCGTGAGCTGCCGTGTGGAGGCCAAGGGGCTCACGTGTGGGGTAGGATGGCGTGAAGCTGTCTGTGTACAGCAGGCAGAGTTAGACACTTTCCTTCTGCAGACGGGGAGGGGGGCGTGAGAGTGAAAAGCGGGGGGCTCCAGGGAAGCACGTGGATTCCGGGGGAGTGGGGGCGGAGAGCAGAGCGGGGCGTTCCAGGTCCTCCGTCGTGGGGCTCGGACGGGCGTGAGCGAGGAGATGGTGGCGGGTCCGGAGGGCACGGGCGAGCTCTGGTGGGCTGGCTGCACTTTCCGGGGGGCCGCTGCCCCTGCTCTCCAGGGTGGGGATCCCTGGGGCATTTCCCAGGATTCCTCTTTCCTCTCCATGCCGTGCTGCCCCAGGCCCCGGGCTCAGTGCTCAGAATCCGGCTGCAAACCACACCGATGGCGCCTGGCTGCTTTGGAAGCTTATGGCCTGGGACACGGGGTGAGACTGTAAACATCTCCTGTCACGTTCTAATCCGGGAGGAAGCCGCTCTGAGGAGGCGGGGCGCACACCCGGGCCCTCCGCGGCGTCGGCAGGTGGAGTCCGTGCGGAGGTTAGAGAAGGCGCGCCGCAGAGACCTGTGGCCCCCAGAGCCGGGACGCGCTGTGCTTGGTCCGGACGGCCGTCTATGTCTTCTGATAGAACCAAGAGGTGGGAACACTTCCTTCCTGGAGCGGAAACCACCGACTGCGACATGGAGCGTGTTTATCTCCAGCCCTGTGGGCACATGCCATCGATTTTGCAATGCCCCTCACACACACCTCCTCTCTGTGCAACATCTCCGAAAGTTAATGGTTTGACATTAGCGTTCGTTTTTTTAAAACCCGCCGAGGAATGGGAAGCTGTGAGGAATCCATTCCTTAAATACCGGGGAACAGGACCCTGAGGAAGGAAGCGAGTTGGTGTAGAAAAGTCCACTGTGAAAGTTCCATGATCTTTCCCCCCGGGTACCGTGGTCGGCAAACCGCGGCTCGAGAGCCACAGGCGCTCTTGGGCCCCTTGAGGGTGGCTCTTCCACCGAATACCACGGCCTGGGCCTGGGCGAGTCTGTGTTGAAGGAGTGGCGTTAGAAGAAGTTTAAGTTTTTACGAAATGTGGCTCTCCAAAGAGATTTCAGTCCTTGTGCTGTGGGTATTTGGCTCTGTTGGCTGATGAGTTTGCCGACCACTGGCCTGGGTGACGGGTGAATGCTTTGAAAGATCCAAAGCTCAAGACGTGTTGCGGTGACGGTGTTGTGTGGGGTGTCTCCGTGGCCTTCGTGTTCGGGGACGTAAGGCTGAGCGGGTGGCGCTGGGGGAGGAACTGTCCGGAGAAACAGATGAGCAGCAGGAAGTCAGTCCCCTTTGCCTCTCCCAAAAGCGTGACATCATTAGAGCGAGGGTCTGATGCTCAGCACAGAACCATTACGAGATAATGACACCGTTTATGGCTCCTCTTAAAGGCAACTGTGTTGTTTTGTTGTTAATTCTCACCTGAGGATATGTTTTCCATTGATTTTTTTTTTTAGAGCATGTGGAAGGGAGGGGGGGAGAGAGTGAGAAACGTGGATGTGAGAGAGACACATCGATGGGTTGCTTCCTGCATGCGCCCCGACCAGGGCGGCGGGGATCAATCCTGCAACCCAGGTGCTTGCCCTTGACCGGGAATGAACCCAGGCCCTTCCCTGCACGGGCCCGCTCTAACCACTGAGCCCACTGGTCGGGACTTTCCTGTTTCTCGACTTGCTGGTCTGCGCATTTGAGATCCAGTCCCAGGGTGAGGGGCTGGCGGGCGCGGGTGTCCTCTGCATGTCCCTGAGGCCAGGAGCCCGCCTAGCCAGGCCTCACCGACAAGGTCGAAAAGCCACGGGACGAGTGGCTTCTGAGTTCCCTCTGCCACTCACGTCCTGGACGTCTAACGTTGAGAAACGGTAACTCCTGCAAGTTGATCAATAATTCATATTAATGGGACAGGCGTGCTTTCTGAATTGCGAACTTGATTGAGCTGTCGCTGAGCAAACAAGAATCAAACCCCAGGGATCCAGGGGTCCCACTTCCCACGGGGACTCCCGGTCCGGAGCTGAGGACGAGGGAGCAGCGAGCACAGGACACCGGACCCTCGCTCCTCGGCCTCCATGTCACGGACAGAACTTCCGGCCCGTGTGTCCTACGTGAATGTGAAAAGGCTTTTAATAAAGATATGCTTATCGTTAAATTAACAGTCTGTTTTCCTAATTAATTCGCTGTTATTTTTAGCAAATGTTAGGGAATAGGCCATATGCTGGGAAAAACACTAGTCATTTCCCCACGTAAACGAACATTACATACGTACAGCCACAGTCTACGCACTTAAATCCCAGGGTCACTGCCTGTGAGCCTGATTAGCACGTGGTCAGGCTGCATCGCAGGGGGATCGGTCTGCTGACCTGTGGCGCAGCCTCTGCGGAGTTTTACCACCTGCCTGATGCCCCCGCCCGCGGTGGCCCTGCCCTGTGTGTGCTGGCCCTGCCCCATGTGTGTGCTGGCCCTGCCCCGGTGTGCATTTGTTTACTGGGTGGCTGGTGAGCGAGCATTTCCTGGGCCTGGTCAGTATCCCTTTTAAGTGACAGTAACACAGGAAACTGTTCTCTGACATAAAGTTTTCACTCCTGCTTCATGCTAACGACACACATGTGTCGACATAAGTGGAAACAGGTAAACTAACGAGCGTTCCGAAGACCTGCTTCCTGGTACAGCGGACCTCGGGCTTTGGCAGACGCCCGCGGGGTGAGCCCGGAATGGCGGTGACTGCCCCAGGCGCCATCCCCGGCCCGCAGAGCACGGGCTCCGGCCTCCTGCTGGAGCCGGCCCGGAGCAGTGAGCACGTCCTGGGCGCGAGAGCCGGGCCGGGGCCAGTCCCTCCATGCGGCTCCCGTCCCGCCCGGAGCAGCCCCGCCGCTGCCGTGGCTGGGAGTCTGTGTCCTGGGAGTGCGGACCCCATCCCTGCCTGGGGGTGGGCATTGCCGGGGGCCGCACGGATGGCGGAGCGGAGGCCGCAGTGTGCTCCCTGGAGGACACAGTTTGACTCCCGTTGGCTGGTCCCTTCAGCTCACGCTCCCCTGTTTGTCCAGCGCCGGAGGCTGGGGGCTGAAGGCTGGGGGCTGGGGGCGGGGGCGGGGGCCCTTCTCCCACAGCGGCTCCTCCAGGCCTCATCTGCCGCTCACCTCCACCTGCGCCCGCCCTGGGCTTCGGCCTGACTCTCCCAGCGGCTTTGTGTCCCGGGAAAGGCCTGGCTATTGTGTTCATTTCTCTCTCTCTCTCTCTCTCTCTCTCTCTCTCTCTCTCTCTCTCTTTTTTTAATATGTTTTATTGATTTTACACAGAGAAGAAGGGAGAGGGATAGAGAGCTAGAAACATCGATGAGAGAGAAACATCGACCAGCTGCCTCCTGCACACCCCCCACCGGGGATGTGCCCGCAACCAAGGTCCATGCCCTTGACCGGAATCGGACCTGGGACCCGTGAGTCCACAGGCCGATGCTCTGGCACTGAGCCACACCGGCCATGGCTGGTGTGTTCCTGAGTGAAGCCTGCTGGTCCCGTTTCTGTGGAGCGTCCCTGACGTGTCCGGTGCTGACAGTGCGGGAAGGGAGAGTCAGACACAGCTGCTCTCGGGCTCACGGCGCCGACAGCCCCGTGGGCGACTCTGTGGCCTCAGACGCTGTCCCGCTCCCCGCGGCACGCTTTCGCCACGGGAGGACGCTTCCCACTCACACGCGTGGCCCCGCTCATGTTATGTTTGCATGTAGCCAGCGTGTGTCCGGGTTCTGGCCGTCCTTGTTGGTGGGCCCGGCTTTTCCACCTCCACCGTAACTCTGTCCTAGTGGTCGGCAAACTCATCAGTTGACAGAGCCAAATAGCAACAGGACGACCACTGAAATTTCTTTGGAGAGCTAAATTTTTTAAAACTTAAACTTTTTTTTTAAAATATATTTTATTGATTTTTTACAGAGAGGAGGAGAGAGGGATAGAGAGCTAGAAACGTCAGTGAGAGAGAAACATTGACCAGCTGCCTCTTGCACACCCCCTACCGGGGATGTGCCCACAACCAAGGTATATATATGGCCTTTACCGGAATCGAACCTGGGACCCTTCAGTCCGCAGGCTGATGCTCTACCGCTGAGCCAAACCGGTTTCGGCAAAACTTAAACTTCTTCTAACGCCACTTCTTCAACATAGACTCACCCCGGCCTTGGTATTTTGTGGAAGAGCCACACTCAAGGGGCCCAAGAGCCGCATGTGGCTCGAGAGCCGCGGTTTGCCAACCACGGACTGCTAGACACACATGCACTTTGGTCTCATTAGACAGTTTTAACACCCCTCCTTCCCATTTTACTCCTCATCTGGGAAAATAGATGCAGATCAGTTAGTGGTGTTTCTGGGTCTGATCTTTGCAAATCCTTAGCGACACGCTGACAGTATGGAGCCCAGTGAATGCTGGGACAGGACAGGGCGTCCACAGTCCGCCTGCTCGTCCTGCATTGAAGGTCACGGAGAAAAGCTGTGGCAGCTCATAAAGCAGGACTCATGTACCAGCACCTTCCTCCTCCTCGCCTGCCACCGCTCACGGTGTAGGCATGTCTGGCGCCTCTGCCCATGTCAGTATTATTCGCTCAGTGCCCAGAAGGTGTCGATGAGAGGATGAATCGGTACCCTATTTCCCGTGTGTAAGACGCCCCCACTTTTCCAACCCGGAATGAGGGAATCAGTATTTTAAGCATTTTGCTGGTTTTCCTCGGACCGCCTCTTCTTTGTTGGCACCTTAGGGAGCTGTTCTTCCTGTTTTCCCGCCGTCTGGTCACACCCTCCGCGGAGGAGGCCCACGTGGTCCCCCTGCCGCTCTGTGTCCATGCTCTTTGGCACGGCCTCCAGTCTGGTTGTTGCCGAGTAAGACAGTCGCTCACCGGTGTTTACCCCTTTGTTCTCTGACATCTGTACGGGCTCAGCACGCTCCGGCCCCCGTTGCATCTGCGCACTCTCCACCTCCACCTCCGATCACGGCGCTGGTTTTCGATTCCCGGTCAGGTCAGGGCACATGCCCTATTGGGCTCCGTCCCCAAGAGAGGGTGTTAAAAGAGGCAGCCGATCAATGGTTCTCGCTCATCTTTGATGTTTCTCTCTCTCTCCCTCCCTCCCTCCCTCTCTCTCTCTCTCTCTCTCTCTCTCTCTCTCCCCCCTCCCTTCTCTGAAATCAGTAAAAACGTGTATAACAAATAGGGCCTACGGAATACACTGGGTAAGAGGGTGGGTGTCAGGCCAGGCTCCCTCGGTTGGAATTCTCATCCGGCTGACTTGGGGCAAATCATCAATCCCGGAGTCTGTAGCTGGAGGGTCAGAGTGCCTGCCTCACGCGGCTGCCAGGGGAATTGGGCGTGAACTCAGGCAGGCGCTCACGTCTCTGGCCGAGGACAGAGGAGGAGAGCTTAGCATGTGCCTCTTGCTCCTTCTCTGAAAGGCTCTGTCCCTTCGGTGGGGATGGTGCATCCCCGCTGCACGGCTCCTTCTCCCCCAGAAAGTGCCTGGCTGCGGGGGCCCTGTGGTCGGACAGGGCTCTGCAGGGCCTGTTTGGGTGGGTGCCTTGCAGACGCCCTGGCTGGGCTCAGCCCGCCCTGGGCCGCCCAGGCCTCCAGCGAGGTGTGTGAGTGCGGGCCCTGCTGGCCTGTGCAGAGCCAGTTCCGAAGGGAAGGTCCTCAGAAATTTCTAGGAGATGGCGATGGAGGGGAGGAGGCCATGGAGGAGGCCATGGAGGAGGCGGTGATGGAGGGGAGGAGGCCATGGAGGAGGCCATGGAGGAGGCGGTGATGGAGGGGAGGAGGCCATGGAGGAGGGGGCGATGGGGGGGAGGAGGCCATGGAGGAGGGGGCGATGGGGGGGAGGAGGCCATGGAGGAGGGGGTGATGGAGGGGAGGAGGCCATGGAGGAGGGGGTGATGGAGGGGAGGAGGCCATGGAGGAGGCGGTGATGGAGGGGAGGAGGCCATGGAGGAGGCCATGGAGGAGGCGGTGATGGAGGGGAGGAGGCCATGGAGGAGGCCATGGAGGAGGCGGTGATGGAGGGGAGGAGGCCATGGAGGAGGCGGCGATGGGGGGGAGGAGGCCATGGAGGAGGCCATGGAGGAGGGGTGATGGAGGGGAGGAGGCCATGGAGGAGGGGGTGATGGAGGGGAGGAGGCCATGGAGGAGGCGGCAATGGAGGGGAGGAGGCCATGGAGGAGGGGGTGATGGAGGGGAGGAGGCCATGGAGGAGGCGGCGATGGAGGGGCGGAGGCCATGGAGGAGGCGGCGATGGCAGCGGGAAGAGGCTGGCGATGGCAGAGCTTCGGCCTGGCTGGTGAGCCAGGGCTGTGCCTCCTTCCCTCCTGCGAAGGGCCTGCTGCCTGCAGACGGAGGTAGGCTAATTGTTCTTGGGAGAGGAGCTGCAGACAGATAATTCACACATCATTATGAAGGTTTAATCACAGCAGATTTATTAATAATCCTTAAATTAAAAAGGTAAATCTGGGCTTGGGTTTACGGAGGAATTAGCCGAACCCGGGGGGGTGAGGTGATTCTCTACACCAGCGCGCTCGGCAGTGGGTTCTTCCCGAGCGCTTTCCGGGGGTTCCGCGCGGAGTTTGTGTGGTCAGTGAGGAGGCACCGGTGGGGGTGGGGGTGGGGGAGTGGGGATGGGGATGGGGATGGGGCTGGGGATGGGGGTGGGGAGTGAGGATGGGGATGGGGATGGGGATGGGGGAGTGGGGATGGGGATGGGGATGGGGATGGGGATGGGGATGGGGGTGGGGATGGGGATGGGGATGGGGATGGGGATGGGGTGGGGGAGTGGGGATGGGGATGGGGATGGGGATGGGAGTGTGAGGATGGGGATGGGGATGGGGATGGGGGAGTGAGGATGGGGATGGGGATGGGGATGGGGGAGTGAGGATGGGGATGGGGATGGGGATGGGGATGGGCGTGAGGATGGGGATAGGGATGGGGATGGGGATGGGGATGGGGGTGTGAGGATGAGGGTGTGAAGATGGAGTGCGAAGATGGGGTGTGAGGATGGGGATGAGGATGGGGGTGGGAATGGGGATGGGGATGGGGGTGGGGGATGAGCATGGAGATGGGGGAGTGAGGATGTGGGTGGGGATGAGGATGGGGATAGGGTTGGGGGGGTGAGGATAGGGATGGGTGGGGGTTAGGGTATGAGGATGTGGGTGGGGATGAGGATGGGGATGGGGGTGGTGAGGTCTCAGCAGAAGCACCTCCTTAGGGACCCTGAGGAGCAGAGGAGCCTCCAGGGCTCCCCACCCCCCGGCTGCGATGGGCTCCCTCAGACCAGCTTTGTGGGCCCACAGCTCTGAGTTCGAGGGGAGACTGAGTGGGGGGGGTGTCACACCTACAGAAGCACAGGCTGAGGCGTCGCCCGGACGAATCCTGTGGGAGCCGCGGGGAGAGCAAGGCCTCTGTCCCACAGGCAGGTGGGGTCCTGACGCACGGCCTGTCTTCTGTCTCCCTCTCTTTTTAAAACACATGCTTATTGATGTCAGAGAGGAAGGGAGAGGGAGAGGGAGGGAGGGAGAGAGAGAGAGAGAGAGAGAGAGAGAGAGAGGGAGAGAGAAACATCAATGGTGAGAGTATCATCAGTCGGCTGCCTCCTGCACACCCCACCCTGCAATCAGGCCCTCCACCTGGGCCTGTACCTGGATCAGAATTGAACCCAGGACCTTCCGTCCACAGGCCAACGCTCCATCCACTGAGCCACACCGGCCAGGGCTGTTGCCTTTCTTTTGAAGCGTGCTGGTATGTCACAGACGCTCTCCCTGTGGCTGTGAGCTGGGGGTACCTGTTGGGGTGCCTGGCGGGATGTGGGTACCACCCGTGCTCGGAGCTGGCACCACCCTCACTGTCTCTCTCCACCCCCCACCATGCCTGGGGTGCTGATGTCTTCCAGGTGGTGGTGCTCAGAGTGGCTCATCCTCTCTGGCTCAATACAAAATGCAAAGAAGGTGGATTCTTAAAAATAACAAGCTGCAGCCGAGACCGGTGTGGCTCAGTGGATAGAGCGTCGGCCTGCGGACTGAAGGGTTCCAGGTTCGATTCCGGTCAAAGGCATGCACCTTGGTTGTGGGCACATCCCCAGTAGGGGGTGTGCAGGAGGCAGCTGATTGATGATTCTCTCTCACCGATGTTTCTAACTCTCTGTCCCTCTCTCTTCCTCTCTGTAAAAAAAATCAATAAAAATATATTTTAAAAAATTATAAGCGGCAGTCGAGTTGGCTAATTTCCTTCTTGTCCTTTTTTAGAAAACACGGTGAGATCTGGCCCTTTCTGGCTCCCTATCTGAGAACCTTCCCCTTCTCATGGGCATTCATGGAAAATTACCTCCCAGTACATACCTGTGCATGTATGTGCGCGTGTATGTTTCTGCTGATTACTAAGTCACATGGTGCGAAAGCAAAACGATGAATACATATGGGCGTTTATTTATCAGTCCTTCCTCTCTCCGTGTGATTGATTTAGCTGATTTTGCTTTATACATATTTATAGATCATCGGGTCCTAAATCTTGACTTAAACCCGCGTGGACGGAGCACAGATGCCATAAAAACGGGTAATAGATGCTCCCGCGGTCCTGACAGGGCAGGCCTGAGCCGGTCTAAGTGGGGCGCGTTCCCACAAACGACTATTAATTTATAGTTACTCAGATAATGGCGCCGAGTCCTCCCCCTCCGTCCGGAGCCTGCAGATTGCCTATCGATTATGCTAATGGCGCCGGCGTCTCCGAGCCTGGCCGCCCGCACCGGCCGGCGGGCGAGGGGTCACCGCGCAGGAGCGGGTGGCGGGGGGGGGCGAGGCTGCGCTGCAGGGACCGTCGGCAGCCGCGGGGACGGCGGGATCGTGTGGTCCGGGCGGGACCTGAGCTGCGAAGCTGAGAGGATGCTCTCCGGTCGCTTTGGTCAGGCTCCTCCCGGAGAGAGGCCGGGGCGGTGCTCAATCAATAATGATTTACTTTTATGGCTTGTTTTTGGTCCTGTGGCTTTTCTTGTTTTCTTCATCAGGAACCTCAGGCACGGAGGGCTGCGTGCGTTTTAAATTTATTAGCCCAGCCCGAGCAGGACAAGATGAATTTTTTCCAGTTACACACAGATCTTCCCGTGCTTTGTAACAGCGCATGCATGCCAGCCTCTCTTCCTGCTCTGACCTTCCCTTGGCAAACAGGGGCCTTATTTACAGGGTTCTCCTCTCCTCCCTCCCCCCCGCCCCCCCTTTGCCGAACCACTTTGTTGTCCGGACAGTTGTTCAGAAACTTTTTTTTTTTTTAAATATATTTTATTGAATTTTTTACAGAGAGGAAGGGAGAGAGATAGTTAGAAACATCGATGAGAGAGAGTCATCGATCAGCTGCCTCTTGCATACCCCCCACTGGGGATATGCCAGCAACCAAGGTACATGCCCTTGACCAGAATCGAACCTGGGATCTCTCAGTCCGCAGGCCGACGCTCTATCCACTGAGCCAAACCGGTTCGGTGAAACTTCTTATCTTCCTCAGAGGGATCACTTCTTAGAAACGTAGGCCTCCCACCTGCTGGTGTGCCAGGTAGGAAAGCAAAGAAAAAAAAATCTTTATGAAATGTGTTTTTAGCCCGGCTGGTGTGGCTCAGTGGTTGAGCACCGACTTCTGAAACAGGAGGTCATGGTTTGAGTCCCCAGTCAGGGCACAGGCCCCGGGGTGGGCTCGGCCCCAGGAGGGGCCTGCAGGAGGCGGCCGGCCCTTGTCCTCTCTCACCGTGGATGTTTCTCCCTCTCCCTTCCTCTCTGAATCAATGAAAACATGGACCAGTTTGTTTTCGGCTGTTTTTCACTCTGGAGAGCAGTTTGGGCCCCAGTTTGAGGAGGACCAGTGGGAGCTGCTGCAGGTAAAGGGGGAAACGTGTTTCCTGTGTGTCTGGGTGACATGATTCAGACCAATCCGGTGTCTGCACGTCAGACACGTGCTCAAGGCGCACACGGCAGGTCCCCGGGCTGAAGGGCCATCCGTCCCTCACCGGAGTGCGGGTGACAGCAGAGCGCTGGGGGTGACAGTGGGGCTTCTCGGGGAGGAGACGGTGTCGCCTTCTAAACCGGTGCAGGGACGAGGGCCAGAGCGCGGTGACGTCACAGCGAGCCAGTCTCCGCGTCCTCCCTCCTGGGTTTTGTGTCCGCGCTGGGCACCGAGCGTCCGCGCCAGTCACCGAGCGTCCGGGCCGGTCACTGAGCATCCGGGCCGGTCACCGAGCGTCCACGGCAGTCACTAAATGTCTACGTTGGTGACCGAGTGTCCACGTCGGATACCTTGTTGCCAGGTTATACCGAGGATACCGAGGCTCTTGGCCACCCCCCTCCCTGGCCGGGGTGGGCTCTGTCTGTCTGTCTGGCGGGGGTGGGGCTCCGTCTGGCCGGGGTGGGGCTCTGTTTGGCCGGGGTGGGCTCTGTCTGGCCGGGGTGGGCTCTGTCTGTCTGTCTGGCCGGGGTGGGCTCTGTCTGGCCGGGGTGGAGCTCTGTCTGTCTGTCTGGGGTGGGCTCTGCCTGGCCGGGGTGAGCTCTGTCTGGCGGGGGTGGAGCTCTGTCTGTCTGTCTGGGGTGGGCTCTGTCAGGCCGGGGTGGGCTCCGTCTGGCCGGGGTGGGCTCTGTCTGGCCGGGGTGGGCTCCGTCTGGCCGGGGTGGGCTCTGTCTGTCTGTCTGGGGTGGGGCTCTGTCTGTCTGTCTGGGGTGGGCTCCGCCTGGCCGGGGTGGGCTCTGTCTGGCCGGGGTGGGCTCTGTCTGGCCGGGATGGGCTCCGTCTGGCCAGGGTGGGGCTCTGTCTGGCCGGGGTGGATTGGAGTCTCCAGGTGACTCCCCCGGTGGGTGGCGTGCAGGAGTCAGCAGATCGGTGATCCTCTCTCATCATGGATGTTTCTCTCTCTCCCCCCGTCTCCTTTCCTCTCTGAAATCAGTAAAAATATTAATTAATGAAAAGGGAACATAGTTACCTGTAGAAGGAAGGTTTGTCGAGAGCAGAGAGCACTTCCCAACACGTGCTGGGCGTCCGAGAAATGGGGACTCCTGTGTCTGTGACTTCGTGATGGTACGTTTCACGTATCACATCACGCATTCCTTAGGTGTCTCGATGCGACTCGATTTATTAACTGTTTCTCTAGCTGCTCTATTTTGAGACGACCTGTTCCCGGCTTTGAAGGGCTCTCTGCCTTTAGAGATTAATGCCTGATCAGTTAGCCACCGATTGCATCACCCTGCTGACCCTCAGGAGGCATGTTTTCTCCACCTCCTCCCCCCCCCCCCCCCCCCCCGTGTCCTCCTGCTCTGGGAAGGCCGGGGGCTGCCTCTCAAATAAGTTAAAGAGCCAGAAAGCACAGTAAGTTCTCACCGGGCTCCTGGGAATCAGAGCTCCCTGTCTTGTCCCCGCGCGGTGCGGCCGGTGCGGGGCGGGGCTGGGGCGGTTTCCCGTCGCTTGGCTTTTGACGCCGAGCGTGCCGATGCAGGCTGTGGACTCGGCGATCACCGACAGTTGCTCTGGGCATTTTATTGCATTTTCCGCCGGTTTTCCAAAGGGGGACGCTCCCTGTCCGTCCCTGCCCTGGGCTGGTGCCGGGGAGAACGCCCTGCGGGCGGGAGCCGGGCTGCCTCCGCCGCCGGGCACATACGGGTGGCGTTCTGTGTGTGGTGACTGGTGTGTGAGCGAAGGTAATGAGCTCTGCGGACCAGACGGCGGCGGGTTCCGGCGGGTTCCGGGAAGGAGTGCGGTTAGCAGAGAAGGAGTCCCTGCTTCAGCCCAGGGCTTCCTCTCTCCTTCCCGCGGGCGGCGGCCTGCTTCCCTCCAAGCGGGGGTGGTCTCTCCGTGTGTAAGCAGGGCCCCGAAACGAGGGTGGCCAGACGCCCCGCTTTTGGCGGGACAGTCCCAATTTTTAACCATTTGTCCCGCGTCCCGCGGCGTCTTAAAACTCGGTGGGACAGATGGTTAACAATCGGACCGTCCTGCCAAAAGCGGACGTCTGGGTCACCTTACCCTAACGTCTGAGGTCTGAGGGTGGCCATGGGACAGGGTGCAGGGCGGCGGGGAGAGGCCGGCTCCGCCCCCGGGGCCTGGGCCGCGTCGGGAGACTCCGCGTCCGGGAGACTCGCTTTGGGTTCTTCCTCCGAGAAACCGGCAGCACAGCCCCCTCCGCGCCCCCCACCCCCAACGCCGCGTCCGGGGCTCATGTGCGTCTGTCCTGGGTCGAGGGAAGACGACACGTGACTGTAGAGAGAGCCTGTCTGTAACCCTGTCCTCCGTCTCATCTCCCCGCAGACCCCAACTGTAAGCTGGAGGACAAGCCCGAGGATGGCGAGGCGCTAGACGGTCACAAGCGGCCGGAGGACGCGGAGGAGCTGGAGGACGAGGCCGTGCACAGCTGCGACAGCTGCCTGCAGGTGTTCGAGTCCCTGAGCGACATCACCGAGCACAAGATCAGCCAGTGCCAGCTGGCAGGTACGCCCGCCGCCCGCCCGCCCGCCCGCCCGCCCTCAGGCCCCCTCTGCGGGCGGCCTGCCCCCTCCCCCCTCTGCCCCTCTCCCAGGCCTCCCCCTGCCCGCGGACACCGCGTGCTCCCGTGCGGGCCTGCCTGGGGAAGGACTCGAGAGGCCGGGCTCAGCACACGCGGGGTCCCCGTCCTACAAGTCCGTAGCCAATGGGCATATTTCAGTTTCCATTAAAAAAGTGCATTTTTATTGATGTCAGAAAGGAAGGGAGAGGGAGAGAGAGAAACATCCATGATGAGAATCCTGGACCGGCTGCCCCCTGCACGCCCCACCCTGGGGATGGAGCCCACAACCCGGGCCTGTGCCCTGACCGGCTTTGAAGCGTGACCTCCTGGTTCCTAGGTCGTCGCTCCACCACGGAGCCAGGCCGGCCCGGGCTCCGTTTCCATTGTTAAACACGGGTCAGCGATGCCCTCTCGGAGCTGCCCTGGGTGCTCACGTCACGTTTGAAAGCGCCTCCTGGAGAATTCGCTCCCAAAGGCAGGAGCTTCCGCTCCTCATTCCACCTGACACGCCGGTTCCGGGGCCCCCGGCCCTCTGCCCGGCCCTCTGCCCGGCCCTCTGCTCGGCCGCGCCCGTGGCCAGGCCCACACCCTGGGGGCACCTCCCTCCCGGACACAGGGCCGCGTCTCCTTTGTCACGGCACCCGCCCCTGACGTCTACACGCAGTGCGACTTGTAAATCGCAAGTGTCCAGGATGAGGAATTTTGACAAAACACATGCTCTCCTGTGACCCGCGTTCCTAAGGTAGTTTTTCCTCCTAGACATTGCCCTCCCATCCCTTCCACGAGGGAGGCCCCCGGAGGAACTGGATTGAACGTTTTGATCAGTCGTGTGTGTTCTAGGACTTGTTGTCTGTGGGCCCACTCAGATGTCCCTTCGGTGGCCAGCTTCTCTTGTTGGGCTTAACGTCTGCAGAGGCATTGGTGCTGTGTGTGTGTGTGTGTGTGTGTGTGTGTGTGTTTCGGTTGCTGAGTGGTTGTCCGTTGTATGACTGTGTCGTGACTTCCTTTTGAGGCTCCCGTTGGGTGTTTTGGTTATTGTAAACGCCGGGTTACTGTGGATGACGCTGAGACCCTCCCTCTGCAGATCTTTGTGGACAGACCTGGGTCTTATTTCTCTGGGGAGGAATAGAAGTGCTGGGCTCAGGGTGTCGGGTGGGGTATGGAAACGTTCACTGTACGTTTTAACTGGATGAAAACTTTTTAAAATAAATCTTTATTGTTCAGATTATGACAGTTGTTCCTCTCCCCAGCTCCCCTCCACCTGGTCCCACACCACCCCATGCCCTTAACACCCCCTCATTGTCCTCATCCATAGGTGTAAGATTTTGTCCAGTTTCTTCCCGAACCCCCCACACCCTTCCCCCTGAGAGTTGTCAGTTCACTACCTTTCTATACCCCTGATACTGTTATATTCACCAGTTTAATTTATCAGATTTTTTATTCACTTGATATTTTTATTCACTTGTTGATAGATATTTGTTGTCACTTTGTTGTTCATAATTTTTATCTTTACCTTTTTCTTCCTCTTCTTAGATAATACCCTTCAGCATTTCACATAATCCTGGTTTGGCGGTGATGAACTCCTTTAGCTTGTTCTTATCTGTGAAGCTCTTTATCTGACCTTCAATTCTGAATGATAACTTTGCTGGGTAGAGTAATCTTGGTTGTAGATTCTTGCGATTCATCACTTTGTATATTTCTTGCCACTTCCTTTTGGCCTGCATAGTTTCTGTTGAGAAATCAGCTGACAGTCATATGGGTGTTCCCTTATGTAGGTAATTAACTGCTTTTCTCTTGCTACTTTTAATATTCTCTCTTTGTCTTTTGCTCTTGGCATTTTAATTATGATGTGTCTTGGTGTGGTCCTCTTGAGAATCCTCTTGTTTGGGGTTCTCTGTGCTTCCTGGACTTGTCAGTCTGTTTCTTTCACCAGGTGGATGAAGTTTTCGGTAACTATTGCTTCAAATAGGTTTTCAGTATCTTGCTCTCTCTTTTCTTCTGGCACCCCCATAATTTGGATGTTGGTACGCTTAAAGTTGTCCCAGAGGCTCTTTACACTATCTTCATATTTTTTTATTCTTTTTTCTCTTTTCAGGTTGCATGTTTTTTGCTTCTTTGTATTTCAAATCTTTGACTTGATTCTTGGGATCCTCTAGTCTGCTAATATTATAAAAATAATATAGAGAGATCCTAATATAGGATCTCTCTATATTATTTTTTATTTCAGTCAATGTATGTTTAATTTCTTTTAAAAATATATATTTTATTGATTTTTTATAGAGAGGAAGAGAGAGGGATAGAGAGTCAGAAACATCGATGAGAGAGAATCATCGATCAGCTGCCTCCTGCACACCCCATACTGGGAATGTGCCTGCAACCAAGTATATGCCCTTGACCAGAATCAAACCCGGGACCCCTCAGTCCGCAGGCCAACGTTATATCCACTGAGCCAAACCAGTTTTGGCTGTATGTTTAATTTCTGATTGGTCTTTTTCATACCTTTGAGTGTCTCACTAAATTTCTCGGAGGTTTCTAGAAGGTTCTTGATTAACCTTATAACCGTTGTTTTGAACTCTATATTCAGTATTTTGCTTTTATCCATTTCTTTCATTTGTGACATGTTTTTTTTGTCTCTGTATTTTGGCTGCTTCCCTGTGTTTGTTTCTATGTACTGGGTAGCTCCTAAGCTCCTTGAGTTGACAGAGTGGCGTTGTGTGCTAGGTGTCCTATAGGGCCCAGTGGCTCAGCCTCCCCAGTCGCCTGAGGTGGACACTCTTGGTGCACCCCTTTGTGGGCTGGGTGCACAGTCTTGTTGCAGTTAACCATTGTTTGCTGTTGGTGTCTCTGGGAGGAATTGGCCTCCAGGCCAACTGACTGTGAGGACAGCTGTGTCTGCACAGGAAGAGCTGTTGCACAGGAGACCCCCTTATGGGGCAGGACTTGCTTCAGTGGGGCTTTGGTGCTGAGTCTGCCTCTGAATGTGTCACTTATGGATGTGAGGAGTTGTAATCTGGCATGGTCTCACTCTGACCACTGGGTACGCTGGCTCTTGGATCTCCAAGGAGGTGCATGGTCAGCTACTGTCTGGGGCCGCCCAGCAGGAGCTACAGAGAGATCTGCAGATTCCTCCTCTTTGTGTGGGATTTGGAGGTGCCCAGACGCGGCCCAGCTGTGAAGGCCTCTGCCGCTGCCAGGTAGTGGGCCTTCTTTTGGAAGCTCTGGGCTCTCTGACCCAGCTGCAGTTCCTTTTAGGGAAAGAGCAGCTCATTAATATGCAAAAGCTGCTGCTCACAGCTTGGGTGGGGTTGTAAATTGGGTGGGGCGGGATCTCTGGAAATCACCAAGGCAGAGCAAACAGCCATGGCTGCCCTGAGCCCGAGAAGTCCCTGGATCTCAGGCTGGGGAGACACACACACACACACACACACACTCACACTCACACACACACACACACACACACACACACACACACACTGAGGGTCCTACGGAAAGAAGCAGCGTCTTCATAGATGCCTCTTGGAACAGATTTAAATTTTATTTTTTATTTTTCCCTTTTTAAATGATTATTTGAAATAGATTGCATGAAATAAATGCTATTTTAACTCGTTTCTCTCAGGCTTATTATGACATTATAACTTTATTTGCATCCTTATATATTAATTTCTATGTTAATTCATTGTTCCTGGTTTTTAACCTTTGTATTTTAACTAGTGACCCAGTTCAGGGAAGCTTGTGAGACCCCAGACCCCAGCGGGCTGCCCCACACCCCACCATGGTGCCCCCCATGGGCTGCCCCACCCCCCACATGCTGCCCCACCCCCCCATGGGCTGCCCCACCCCCAACCATGCTGCCCCAGCCCCCACCAGGCTGCCCCACCCCCCACCGGGCTGCCCCACCCCCCACTGGCTGCCCCACCCCCCACCATGCTGCCCCACCCCCCACCAGGCTGCCCTAGACACCATTGGGCTTCACCCGAGACCCAGAGTCCAGTCCCCGCCCGCCCCGTGGGGCCGGCGCTGGGCCTGTTCTGTCATTGGGCCCGCGTGTTGGCCTGGGCGGCAGCAGCCCAGCTGGGCTAGCCTTCTTCCTCAGTTTACCCCCCTCCCCAGGCTCCCTGCTTCCCTCCGAGCCAGGCCTGCCCTGCAGCTCACTGTCCTGTCCTAGCGAGGAGCCGCCAGGCTCGACCTGAGCTTCCGAGCGGCCGCTCTGGTGGGCCCTCCGCTGGCGCCCAGCGGTACCGGCAGCTCTCCTCTGAGCGGCGGACAGGCAGGGCTGCGGGTCCGAGGCCGCGGCGGAAGGGGCTGCACGCTGGATACGCTCCGGAGCCTCAGAGCTGGGGGAGCAGGGCTAGTCTGTGAGTCAGTCAGGCCAGTCCCGTTCCCATTCTCAGGATCCCGTGTTTGTCCAGTAAACGCGGAAACCAGAGTCAGCGAGCCGACAATCGTTCCAAAAATCAGGACTTTTTAAAATGCCTCTGGACACGGGACGCAGGACAAATTGTTAAAAACAGGGACTGTCCCGCCAAAAGCGGGACGTCTGGTCACCTTAACCATGGGGCAGCCCTGGCTGGAGGACAGGGAAGGAGGCAGTAGGAGAGAAAGACGGGATTCCTCACCTCCTGCTGTGCAGTCCTCACGCCAGCACTTTCTGCTGAAAACCGTGTTTACTCATCATCTCCGCCCGTCTGTGGCCAGAAACCGGAGGGCTGGCCTGGGAGCGGCTGGTTTGGGGTCTCGGGGAGCAATCCAGTGTTGGCCAGGGGTGCTGCAGTCGGCAGGGGGCTGGCGGGTCCATGTCCGAGCTCAGTCCCCGGGTCCCTGGCAGGACAGTGGGTCTCCCCATGGCCTGTCCGCAGGGAGCGCGGGACAGGGCCCTGGCTCCCACAGCGCAGTCATGGCGGGGGGGGGGGGGGGGGGGGGGGGGGAGTGAAGAGGGTGGAAGCGGGGTGTAGAGAGAAACACTGCGCTGTGCTTCCTGCCTCACCTTGGCGGTGGCATGCCATCACTGCTGCAGTTCTAGGCCCCACAGGCCAGCGGGGGGGTAGAGAGAGAATCACAGGAAGGCTGAAGGCTGCAGGCTGGGGACCAGCTCGTTGGGGACTGGGGTTAATGCAGGGGATGGGGAGGGAGGCCAGGGTCCTGCCCTGGGGCCCTGCTGGGAGCTTCCCTTTCATTCCCCTCTCCCTTCCCCACCCCCACGTCCCAAAGGGCCCTGGGGAGCCTCAGCCCTCAGGGAACCAGGAGGCCTGGGGGCAGGGAGGTGCCCTGAGGCTGGGACCGCCCCTTGGGGGTTGCTTCATATGCTGGCATTCAGGGAAGAGTTATTTGCACCTGGAGTTTAGAAGCTTAAGCATTTTGATGTTGGAGCTGCAGTGAGCGGGGAGGGTGTTCAGATACAGGGCGGCTCCTTCGATGGCACCAGGAAGAGAAGGTGAAGGCAGAACCGGTGCAGGGGCCTTAGGGGTGCAGAGTGGGGGGTGCCAAGGCCGGTTGCCCATGTCAGCCAGGACCACGGCAGGCGCTGGCTCCACATGGCCCTCCCGTCTCCTCCAGGTGGGTCAGTGTCCCCTTCGCCAGCTCTCCGAGGTTCTCCCCAGGGTATCCCCATTATGGTAACAGAACCCCCTCCCTCCGGTTGGTGATGCCAGGAACGCGGCCTTGGATATGGGCACCACCCTCTCCCCATGAGGGGGCCGTCACAGCAGGTGGGACTGACGTCCTGAGACGAAGCCCGCCCGGTAGCAGCATCGAGGCCGCCGCCCTCCTTCCTGTCCATCTGAGAGGGGGGCCGGCTCAGGCCTATGGAACCCGCAGGGGCGTGCCCAGGGCGGGCTCCCGGGGTGGAGGCCCGGCGTGTGTGTTACAGACGATCGAGGCTCACCCGTGGGACGCCCCAGCACCCAACCCCCCACCCCACCACCCAGGAATGACGGCAGACCCCTGCCCTTCTGGGGCCGGGCACCGGGCGTCTCGGAGCCGCCGGCTGCGTGGGGCCGCGTGTCAGGCGCCCAGGCTCCCCGCTCTCCCTGGGCGTGATTTTCATTAAAAATTCCATTAGCTCGAAAAATCAATGTGATCGGTCCCCAGTAATTAATTCTCACCAATCTCCGAGAGGAGAGGCGCATTAACAAAACTCGCGAGCGTTGGGATGAGTAAAAGGGGCCTGCTGATGGGCTGGAGGAGAAGTCAGAGGACGGAGTGAGGCTGGGCCCCGGCGACCGGCCAGCCGCTGGGCCAACCTCATCTCCCCGGAGCCGGCGCTTGGCCCGGGGCAGGTCACTGAGGGTTCTGACCCGGCACGTCCTGTCGTCCTCAGTCCTATCGTCCGCATCGGCAGAGGGGGCCTCCCTCCCTCCGAGGGCCGGCGGCGAGGAAATAGAGAACGGGTGCGTCCGCCTAGCCAGTGAGCTGGCCCAGGGCGAGCATCCTCATTGGTGCTGCTGTTACAGAACACGGTGATGGTGCCTTTAAGAAGAACTCACAGCCGAAACCGGTGTGGCTCAGTGGATAGAGCGTCGGCCTGCGGACTGAAAGGTCCCGGGTTCGATTCCGGTCTAGGGCATGTACCGTGGTTGCGGGCACATCCCCATTAGAGGGTGTGCAGGAGGCGACTGATCGATAATTCTTTCTCATCGATGTTTCTAACTCTCTAGCCCTCTTCCTCTCTCTAAAAAATCAATAAAATATATTTAAAAAAAAACTCACAGGAGTCCAATCCCAGCCGTGCATGTCTTCGGGGACCGAGAGAGGCTTCTGAAGGAGTGGGTGTGAGTGACTGCCTGACCCTTCAGCCTCACCCTCCGCCCTTCCAGCATCAGAAGGGAGTCAGTGTGTAGGGGGTGGGGGGCACGGGGTGGAGGGAGGGGGAGTGTGTATCCGTTTAGTGAAGGATGCTCTCAGCGCCTGGGAGGACCTGGGGTGTGGGTTTGTGGGGAACAGTTTGGGGGTAAAGAGGAGAGGCCCCGTGTCTGTGTCACCTGTGGTTCTAACGCCGTCCTGGGCGGAGTGTGGGAAACCAGGGCCTGGCGCTCCCTGTGCGAGGGTGGGAGCTGAGCTGTGGAGACGGAGTGTCAGGCGCCTGGCTTATTTATTTAGTGCGTTTCCCACACACCCCTTAGCTAAGGTGACCGGGCGTCCTGCTTTTGGCGGGACAGTCCCGATTTTTAACAATTTGCCGCGCGTCCCGCAGCGTTTTAAAAAACTCCCGATTTTTCGAAAAATCGGGACTTTTTTTTTTTTAAATGCCGCGGGACGCGGGACAAATTGTTAAAAATCTGGACATCTGGTCACCTTATTCTTAGCATGTTTTCAGAAAGTTCCCCCGGTCGTATGAATTAGCTCACACATGGTAAAGCCTTCATTTCCGTTCGGTGGGGTTGCCCAGGCTCCTCCCGGGGGCTCAGCAGGACGCACACACAGCGCACCGGCCCTGGGCTCAGCAGTGAGTCCGGTGGCCGACGGCGTAGCAATCACCTGCCTGAAGGATTTATTCAGATGCGGGAGGCGGTTCTCTGGCCTCTGGGGGACGGAGCCGGGAAGGCGCTGGTGCCACGAGGGGCCGTGGGGACGGTGGGCTGGTCTTGCCGGCCCCGGGCGTTCACGGGCGTGTGACCGTGGCCGGTGAGGGAGGTGAGCAGCCTGCTCCCTGCTCTGCACGGGGAGGCTCAGAGACGCAGCCGCGTCCCCCGGCAGAGGCCTCGGCTCCTGCGATAGACGCACACACCTGGGAGACGCTGACCGAGGCCCCGTTACCGGCCGAGGCCGCGGCCCTGCGTCCTCTGCTCGTCCTCAGAGGGAGAGGGGCGGGTGCAGAGGCCGCGGCCCTGCGTCCTGTGCGAGTCCTCAGAGGGAGAGGCCGGTGGGTGCGGGCGGTAGGGAGGCTGGGGGAGAGGCCGGCGGGTGCGGAGGCTGGAGGAGAGGCCGGCGGGTGCGGAGGCTGGGGGAGAGGCCGGCGGTGCGGAGGCTGGGGGAGAGGCCGGCGGGTGCGGGCGGCACAGAGGCTGGAGGAGAGGCCAGCCGTGACCTGCGCCCAGGGAGGCTGTTTGCCGCTGAAGGGCGAGGGGGTGAGGGTGGGTGTTAGGGCGAGGCGGGCATCCAGGTCGGCCATTGGAGCTGCAGGCGGATTAAAATACATTGAGTTGAAGTTCTGAGCCCAGCCCGGTGTGGCTCAGCGGTTGAGTGTCGACCCAGGAATCAAGAGGTCACCGGTTGGAGTCCCCGTCAGGGCACACGCCTGGTTGTGGGATCGATTCCCAGTGGGGGGTGTGCAGGAGGCAGCAATCAATGGCTCTCTCTGTCATTGATGTTTCTCTCTCTCTCTCTTCCTCTCCATTCCTCTCTGAAACCAATAAAAACCTATTCTTTAAAAATTCTGTTACTGGATCTCATTTGCAAATTGCTTTCATAAGCATTAGGCTGTGTCACAGAAGTTGCATACACAGTGGGGGAGAGTTGAGGTAGGCAGGTGTGTCAGACAGTGCGTGTGCAGGCAGTGGGTGTGCAGGCAGTGCGTGTGCAGACAGCCATGTCCAGGCAGGCGTGTGCAGACAGGTGTGTGCAGGCAGTATGTGTGCAGGCAGTATGTGTGCAGGCAGGCGGGTGCAGACAAGTTTTTGCAGGCAGTGCATGTGCAGGCAGTGTGTGTGCAGGCAGGCGTGTGCAGACAGGTGTGTGCAGGCAGTATGTGTGCAGGCAGTATTTGTGCAGACAGGCGTGTGCAGACAGGTGTGTGCAGGCAGTGTGTGAAGGCAGTGTGTGTGCAGGCAGTATGTGTGCAGGCAGTATATGTGCAGGCAGTGTGTGCAGGCAGTGTGTGAAGGCAGTGTGTGTAAAGGTAGTGTTGTGTGCAGGTAGTGTGTGTGCAGGCAGTGTGTGTGCAGGCAGTGTGTGTGCAGGCAGGTGTGTGCAGGCAGTATTTGTGTAGGCAGTGTGTGTGCAGGCAGTGTGTGTGCAGACAGGTGTGTTCAGACAGTGTGTGAAGGCAGTGCAGGCAGGCGTGTGCAGGCAGGCGTGTGCAGACAGTGTGTGTCAGGCAGGTGTGTGCAGACAGTGTGTGTACAGGCAGGCGTGTGCAGGGGGTCGTGAGGCAGTGCGTGTGCAGGCAGTGCGTGCGTGTGTATACAGGCATGTGCAGGAGGGCGTGTGCAGGAGGGCGTGTGCAGGTGGGCGTGTGCAGGCGGGCGTGTGCAGGTGGGCGTGTGCAGGCGGGCGTGTGCAGGCGGGCGTGTGCAGGTGGGCGTGTGCAGGTGGGCGTGTGCAGGCGGGCGTGAGGCAGTGCGTATGCAGGCAGGCGTGTGCAGGAGGGCGTGTGCAGGCGGGCGTGTGCAGGCGGGCGTGTGCAGGGTGCTGCAGGTGCTTAGAAGACAGTCACTGGGAGGTGGTTACTGACCCGGAGAAGCATCATTTCCCCATGTGGTGGCCGGGGAGCGGCTCACACAGCGTCCGGTGGGGAGACCGGAGAGCTGCTGGCGGGGACTGTGGCGTGGATGGGGGGGGACCCGGACACACAGCGGCCGACCCCCCTGTGCCCGCCCCCAGCAGAGCGCTGAGCTCTCCGGCTGACGCCGGCGATAGGAGCAGCCCTCGCCGTTAATGCTTTTGTTAAAATGTCAGGAAATGTCTTCAGACTTAATTTCATTTAAGTTTCATTCTTCTTATGCTCTGAGCCTTTGGTGCTTATCACATGTAAATTTCCTCAGTGAAGGGAGACATTACCGGCGCGGCTATTAATAGTTTAATGAAAAGTCTTATGGCGTCTTAAAATTTATATTTCTGCGGTGATTGACAAGGGCTAATGAGTTAATCCGGCCGTGCCCGGGGGCAGGCCAGCATGTCTCCGCCGTGAAACGAGGAGATTGAGAGATCAAACCTCCCCCGGATCCAACCGCAGCCGACTCCGGCATTGACGGGGGAGCAGCGAGGGGAAGCCCGGCCTCCGTTCCTTCGCGGGTCTGTGCGGCGATCGGCCGGCGGCGGTGAAGGGCGGCCGCACCGGAGGCCGTCCCGTACCGGACGGCGGGCTCGCGGGCGCCGGCAGCGTGTCCCCGGTGATCCCGCCGTCACGGGACGCCCCACACGCTGTCTCCAAAAGGGGTGCGCTGGGCCCTAACGGGGCCATTTCTGATGGTGTCTGCAGCTGGGGCGCCACCCACTAAGCATTCCTGGCCTGCCTGTGGCTGGCTGCTGACAGTCTCTGTCATTTCCTCGCCCCCTGCACTGTTCGTCCTCAGGGCTGTCCATCCAGGGGCTGTCCGTCCGCGGGGCTGTCCGTCCGGGGGCCTGTCCGTCCGTGGGGTGTCCGTCTGCGGGCTGTCGTCCGTGGGCTGTCCGTCCGCTGGGCTGTTCGTCCACGGGGCTGTCCGTCCGGGGGCTGTCCGTCCGGGGGCTGTCCGTCCGGGGGCTGTCTGTCCGGGGGCTGTCCGTCCAGGGGCTGTCTGTCCGCGGGGCTGTCCGCCCGTCTGGGGGCTGTCCGTCCGCGGGGCTGTCCGTCCGGGGGCCTGTCCGTCCGGGGGGCTGTCCGTCTGCGGGCTGTCGTCCGTGGGCTGTCCGTCCGTCCGGGGGCTGTCCGTCCGCTGGGCTGTTCGTCCACGGGGCTGTCCGTCCGGGGGCTGTCCGTCCGGGGGCTGTCTCGGGGATGAGCTCAGAGCCGCTGGCTCTGGCGGGCCGGCCCGGCGGGGGTTCCGCACGGCTCCCAGCCAGGCCTCCGGGCAGCTGGGCAGCCACTGGGAGGCAGGCTGGTTTCCTGCCGATGAGTCAGCTTCCTTTCCTCCGCGATGTTTACACGTGGGGCATCTCCGGCGGGGACCTGGGGGCGGGCCCCGTGGCTGCTGCGCCCAGGATGGCCACTGCCCCAGGGCATCCCTGTCTGCGGCCTGGGTCCGGGCAGGTGCCAGCCTGTGGCGGGCACTTGTTGCTGCTTCTGGAGACAGATGGACGGCGGGCGGACGGACGCGGCCCTGCGTATGGCCTGGCGCCGAGGGCCACGGGGCATCAGGGAAGCGCGGGGTCAGGCTCCTCCCGGACCACGGCCCCCTGGCAGCGGCCCCCAGTCCCTCCTCGGGGTGTGGGTGCGCCCGCGTCTCCCCTGTGCTCCAAGGTGGCGTTGTTCCCTGGCCACGGCCAGCGCGGTCCCGGGCGGAGCCGGGTCCGAGGGCGGCACAGTGGTGCCCCAGCCCCCGGCCGTCCACGGAAAGGGGAGCGCCACGCCTCGGCCACGGGAGGGACGCAGGCGCGCCGTGTGCAGCAGCGTGGAGGACCGAGAGCAGCCGCCGGGGGAGAGGAGTCCGCCAGGAAAAGCCAAGACCGCGTGCTTTCGCTCCGACGTGGGACAGGAAACGGACACTCGCGGGCGTGGTGGGGGCGGGGGAGGGGGGGCCCTCATGTGAGGGGGCCGGAGACCTGACTCTGGGTGGTGGGCACCCAGGGCAGTAGACAGATCTTGTAACACAGAGACCCACGCCTGAAACACGTATGTTCACGTGGACCGAGGTTGCCTCGACCAATTGATAAAGAAAGGAGAGGGGAGAAGAACAGTGAACGGGGGAAACTGAGTCTGGGACGCAGAGACGTGCAGAGACGTGCTGGGGTAGCTGCTCCACCCCCTCCGTGATGGACCAGGGCGCAGGGAGGGCGGCAGCTGATCTGATCGCGTCTCTGATGAGCATTAGATTGGCTCCAGGACAGCGGCTGGAGGCGCCCCAGGGGCTGACGTCCCGTCTTAGGTTCCCTGAGCCGTCCCTCCCGTGCGCAGCCTGGCGCCGGGCGTCAGGGGGTCCCTGTGGCGTGGTCCCCGCTCAGGGCCGGGCAGAGACCGGAACTGGGACGATGAGAAGGACGGCGGGAGCGTCGGGTGGGCCCGGAAGACACCTGTCCGTTCCGTGTCTCCGGGTGATTCTGCCGTCCACCCCCCTCCCCTGGGATGGAAGGGAAACTCGGGGCCAGCCGGTGCTTCCTAAGAACAGTGACTCAGTCGTCACTAAGGGATTTCCAGGGCAGCACCGGCCTCGCTCCGTGCGGAGGGAGGGAGGATGGCTCCTTCTGCTCCGGCCCCGGGACCTGGCCCACCGCGGCCGCCGGTACACGTCAGTGAGTGGACGGACATACTGGTCCCGGAGATTCAGTGGAAAGGCCTGGGGATGGGAGGGATCTCCGCCCTGGGAGTTCTGGGAGGGCTGATGGCGGTCGTTACAGGAGAGAGATGTTTCCTGAGGTGGGAATCTCGCAGACAGAAGGCGGAGCGTGTGTGTGTCCTGGCAGTCAGGGTGGGCGCAGAGCCAGCGGGAAGCCGTTGGTCTCTCTGGGTTTGAGATTTCCTCGGGGAACGGGCTGCGCCCACGACAGGCGTAGAGCAGAGGGCGCCCCGGGCGGCAGAGTTTTCGTGGTTCTGCCTGTGCTGTCCTCAGTCCTCCTGCCTTCAGACTCCGCACCTCCGTGTCCTGTAGGCGAGTGGCAGAGTCAGCCATGTCCACAGCCCTCCAACAAATTCCCCTAGCACGGTGACGAGGCCAGAGGAACCCACAGGCTTCCTGTCAGATGGGGAGGGAGGTAGAGGCAGGCCTCACACACCCCCACCCTCCCCCACCCCCCACACGCCTCAGGTTTCCAGCTGAGCTACGCAACAGCCTTCACTCAGACCCGCCTGGACAGGGCCCAGCACAGCGGTCGGCAAACTCATGAGTCAACAGAGCCAAATGCCAACAGCATAATGATTGCCATTTCTTTGGAGAGCCACATTTTTAAAACTTAAACTTCTTCTAACGCCACTTCTTCAACATAGACTCGCCCAGGCTGTGTGTGGCATTTTGTGGAAGAGCCACCCTCAAGGGGCCAGAGAGCCGCCTGTGGCTTGTGAGGCTGTTAAAAATCGGGATGTGAACACACGCGAGTTAGCTAGAATGAGGAGACACAGTAGCATGTCCCAGATGAAAGAGCGGGACAACACTCCAGAAAAAGAACTAAACAAAACGGAGACCAGCCATCACCAGACGCAGAGTCCAGAACACTGGTTGTAGGGATGCTCACTGAACGTGGGGGAGAGGAGAGGAACTTAGAATGACAACAGAGACAAGGACCATAAAAACGGAGAACACATAGAAAAGAGCCAGCCAGGATCGAAGAGGACATTCCAGCAAGTCAGCAGCAGAGTAGATGGTGCAGAGGATCAGATCAGTTACTTGGAAGATAAGCAGAAAACACCCAATCAGCAGCAAAGAGCAAAAAGAGCCCAAAACGATGAGCTATTGTAAGTACAGTGTCCAGTGTACCAGCATGGGCGTGGTGGTGCCGGAAAGAGGAGACAGAGAGCAAGGAATTGAAATCTATTTTTAAAGACAGTGATGGAAAACTTCTCTAACCTGGTGAAGGAAACCAGTTCAAGTCCAGGAGGCACAGAGAGCCCCAAGCAAGAGGAGCCCCAAAAGGCCCACACCAAGACAAAATGCCCAGGGCTAAGGACAGAGCGAGTCCTCAAAGCACAAGAGAAGAGCTGGCTTCTCAACAGAAACTTGGCAGGACCGAGGGGATGGACACGGCATACTCAAAGTAATGAATAGCAAGAACCTACCACCAAGATTACCCAGCAGAGCTTTCATTGAGAACAAAAGGATAGTAAAAAAAAAAAAAAAAAAAAAAAGCTAAAGAAGTTCATCATCACCAAACCAGTATCACAAGAAATGTTCAAGGGTCTTCTTTAAAAAAGAAGAAATGATAAAAAAAAAAAAAATAAAACCAATGAAATGGTACTAAATGCAAATCTGTCAATTACTTTAAGTGCACATGCATTAAATGCTCTAATCAGAAGACACAGTGGCTGGAGGAGTAACAAAATAAGAACCACATAGATGCTGTCAACAGGAGACTCAGTTCCTATCAAAAGACACAGAGGATGTCAGTAAAGGGATAAAAAAAGGCATTTCATGAAAATGGAAACAGCAACAAACAACAAAAGTCTGGGTCAGCCATGCTCGTACGGACGAAATAGACTTTAAAACAAAGGCTGTCCCCTGAGACAGAGACGGACCCAGAGATTCCACTCCAGGCTGTTTATCTGAGAAACCCACAGCACGCAATCGAAAGGCCGGACGCGTTCCTAGGTGGGTGGCAGCGTTATTTACAGCCGTCGAGATGTGGCGTCCGCCTGCGTGTCCTCAGTGGAGGATGGGGTGAGGAGGGGGTGCGTGCTGGTACACACAGTGGACCGAGCTCTGCCACAAAGAGGAGGAATCCCGCCATCTGCAACCAGATGAACCTAAAGGCGATGGTGCTGAGTGAAGCAGGCCGGCCGAGGCCGAGGCCATGTGCTTCCACTTACACGTGGAATGTAAAGAACCAAGCCAGTGAGCACGCTGAACAGAAACAGACGCCTGAGTGCCGAGCACAGGCTGATGGTTGCCAGATGGGGGTGCGGAGAGGGTGGAAAAGGTGAACGGACTGGGGAGTGCCAGTTGGTGGTTACAGAATCGTCATGGGGATGCAGAGTACAGCCTGGGGAAGGCAGGCCACCGCCTTCGAGTGACCGTGCGGTGGCAGATGGGCACTTGGGAATGGTCACTTACCAGGGCGGTCACTTCGTCAGGCGTACGACTGATCGCTCAGTGTTCCGCCCGGTGCTCACAGCACATTGTATGTCAGAGATAGTTGAATAATAATTTTTAAAATTTACTTTAAGAAATCTTTTTAAAAATATATATTTTATTGATTTTTTTACAGAGAGGAAGGGAGAGGGACAGAGAGCTAGAAACATCGATGAGAGAGAAACATCTATCAGCAGCCTCCTGCACACCACCTACTGGGGATGTGCCCACAGCCAAGGTACATGGCCTTGATAGGAATCGGACCTGGGACCTTTCTGTCCACAGGCTGACGCTCTATCCACTGAGCCACACCGGTTTCAGCTTTAAGAAATCTTGATGACCACTTGGGAATATGAAAAAATAAAAAAAATAAAAAAACAAACTTTAAAATATAAAGAAATAAAACTTAGGGAAAAACGAGTCAGGAAGGACCTGATAAGAACGTCGCATGGACGTGCTGTACCGGGAGGACGGTGGGTGGGCGGTGCGTGCTGTCACAGACACGCCGGGCACACGCTCACACCGTCACAGACACGCCGGGCACACACTCACGCCGTCACAGACACGCCGGGCACACGCTCACACCGTCACAGACACGCCGGGCACACACTCACGCCGTCACAGACACGCCGGGCACACGCTCACACCGTCACAGACACGCCGGGCACACGCTCACGCCACGCCGTCACAGACACGCCGGGCACACGCTCACACCGTCACAGACACGCTGGACACACGCTCACACCGTCACAGGCACGCCGGGCACACGCTCACACCGTCACAGACATGCCGGGCACACGCTCACACCGTCACAGACACGCCGGGCACACGCTCACACCGTCACAGACACGCCGGGCACACGCTCAGGCCACGCCATCACAGACACGCCGGGCACACGCTCACGCCACGCCGTCACAGACACGCCGGGCACACGCTCAGGCCACGCCGTCACAGACGCGCCGGGCACACGCTCACGCCACGCCGTCACAGACACACCGGGCACACGCTCACGCCGTCACAGACACGCCGGGCACACGCTCACACCGTCACAGACACGCCGGGCACACACTCACGCCATGCCGTCACAGACACGCCGGGCACACACTCACGCCACGCCGTCACAGACACGCCGGGCACACGCTCACGCCGTCACAGACACGCCGGGCACACACTCACGCCATGCCGTCACAGACACGCCGGGCACACGCTCACACCGTCACAGACACGCCGGGCACACGCTCACACCGTCACAGACACGCCGGGCACACGCTCAGGCCACGCCGTCACAGACGCGCCGGGCACACGCTCACGCCACGCCGTCACAGACACACCGGGCACACGCTCACGCCGTCACAGACACGCCGGGCACACACTCACGCCGTCACAGACACGCCGGGCACACACTCACGCCACGCCGTCACAGACACGCCGGGCACACGCTCAGGCCACGCCGTCACAGACGCGCCGGGCACACGCTCACGCCACGCCGTCACAGACACGCCGGGCACACGCTCAGGCCACGCCGTCACAGACGCGCCGGGCACACGCTCACGCCACGCCGTCACAGACACGCCGGGCACACGCTCAGGCCACGCCGTCACAGACGCGCCGGGCACACGCTCACGCCACGCCGTCACAGACACGCCGGGCACACGCTCACGCCGTCACAGACACGCCGGGCACACGCTCACACCGTCACAGGCACGCCGGGCACACGCTCACACCGTCACAGACATGCCGGGCACACGCTCACACCGTCACAGACACGCCGGGCACACGCTCACACCGTCACAGACACGCCTGGCACACGCTCACGCCACGCCGTCACAGACACGCCGGGCACACGCTCACGCCGTCACAGACACGCCGGGCACACGCTCACGCCGTCACAGACATGCCGGGCACACGCTCACGCCACGCCGTCACAGACACGCCGGGCACACGCTCACGCCGTCACAGACACGCCGGGCACACGCTCACACCGTCACAGACACGCCGGGCACACACTCACGCCACGCCGTCACAGACACGCCGGGCACACGCTCACGCCGTCACAGACACGCCGGGCACACACTCACGCCACGCCGTCACAGACACGCCGGGCACACACTCACGCCGTCACAGACACGCCGGGCACACACTCACGCCATGCCGTCACAGACACGCCGGGCACACACTCACGCCACGCCGTCACAGACACGCCGGGCACACGCTCAGGCCACGCCATCACAGACACGCCAGGCACACGCTCACGCCACGCCATCACAGACACGCCGGGCACACGCTCACGCCGTCACAGACGCGCCGGGCACACGCTCAGGCCACGCCATCACAGACACGCCAGGCACACGCTCACGCCACGCCATCACAGACACGCCGGGCACACGCTCACGCCATCACAGACGCGCCGGGCACACGCTCACGCCACGCCGTCACAGACACGCCGGCACACGCTCACACCGTCACAGACACGCCGGGCACACGCTCAGGCCACGCCGTCACAGACACGCCAGGCACACGCTCACGCCGTCACAGACACGCCGGGCACACGCTCACGCCGGCGCCTCGGTTAGAAGCACTGGGCTGCAGAGCGCCAATGCCGTTCATTAAATACCCATCGGCTTTGGTAACGGGGATGGGGGACAAAGAGATACAAAGAGGTGGTCGATGCTTGCAAGCCTCTCGCAGTCCGTGAGGTGACCACACCCGCATGGAAAACAAGAGCAGAGAAACGTGAGATGTTCCTGTTTCTCAGTTGTCCAGGGCTTACTAGGGGTGTCGAACTCAATCAGAGAAGGGGCCAAAATCTAAAATCCAGCCTAAATCGTGGGCCGAATGGTTTACTGAACAGTCCTAAACTGACAATGTCATAAACTGACAGCGGAGTGCAGTGATGACAGCGCGGTGCGGGCCACATTGCAAGGCCTGGCGGGCTGGATTTGGCCCGCGGGCCTTGTGTTTGACATATGTGGCTTAGACGCTGAGCATCGGCCCCTGGCCGGTGTCTTACACTGAGGACTCAGCACTGCACACGCAGCAAAGTCTTCTGCTGTCCACGGACTCACTGGCCAGTGATCTGATTAAGATTAGGCTCAGTATAAAGAGAGGTTCTCTCTAGCCCTAGCCGGTTTGGCTCAGTGGATGGAGCCGAGGCCCGAGGACCGAAGGGTCCCAGGTTTGATTTCTTCAAGGGGCACGTGTCTCTGTTGCAGGCTTCTCCTCTGCTCCCCTGCCCGGGCCCTGCTATCCAATCGATGTGTTTCTCTCCCATCGATATTTTTCTGTCTTTCCCTCTCTTTTCCATGCTTTTTAAAATCAATGGAAAAATAGCCTTGGGCGAGGATAAAAAAAAATAAAATAAAGTAGATATGGTTTAGAGACTATCATTAGGCACTGAAGCATACAGTGAAGTCGTGAGAGGAGTGAGTTCACCGTGTCCCGGAAAGGCCTCCTCTATGGTAAGAGGGACTTGGCCTTGACCTTGTCCTTGAGGAAAAGGAGGTATTTGCGGGGACAGGAAGTTAGACGTGTACTTTAATGTAAACACTCAGCGATCTGTGAAGCCCAAGCACCGTGTAAAGAAGAGCGTTTGTTCAAAGAAAGCGCTCTGGTTCCTTTTCCATTTCCACACGAACCCCGCCCGCTTCCTGAGATTTGGATCTGAAGACGGCAGCGGTGGTGTTCTGTCTGGGGTGAGGTGTGACTGAGTGTTTCCGGGGAAGTAGATCCTCTCGTAGCCCACACTCACAGCGAGTCCAGGCCAGTCGGACATTTGCTCCTGCAGATGTGAAACTGGTGCTCGACACGTGTCTGTGTGTAGAGCGATCGGCGTAATGTATGGGGTTACCGAATGACACAGTATTTACGTGGAGCGTGGTGGCCGTGCGCGGCGACGTTTCTTTGAGGAATTACACTTCCTGTGCCTCGTGGTCCTAGCTCGGGAGAGTGTCAGCAGGACGTAGATCCACAGTCTGCTGTGTACAGCCGGGGCGGAAGGGAATGGCCTTGCTCTAAGGATGCAGTTTCTAAGTCACAGGGCCTCACACTGAGTAGGGCCGAGGAGAGAGTAGGGCCGAGGAGAGACACAGACCAACAAGGGAGAGACCAGAGGGCGCGCCTTCGGCCGTGTCCGCGCTGTCTGTGAGGCTGCAGGGTTTGTAGCCCAGGTGACGAAGATACGGGGAAAGTAACATTTCCTGGGGCTACGAGCTCACCCAGGGGGCCGAGAGTGTGGCAGGTTCTACGTGCTGAGGAGGGTCTGGAGTAACGGGGTTTCCTGGGCCCCTGGGAGTCTGACGTGGTGGAACCACCTGGGGACGATGGTTGGACGTTTCCTGGAAATGGTAAAGCTGTGTCAGCTCCACGACGCAGCGTCCATGTCTCAGGACACAGACACGCACAGGGATATCCACAGCAACAGTCACCTCCACTGGCCCACACTGGGAGCAACCCTGAACCCCCAGGAAATAGAATGGATAAATTGTGGACATTCAGATAGTGGGATATTTCCAGCAAGGAAAACGAATGGACGGTGGCTGCCCTCAGCACACTGGCTGGCTAACCCTCGCAGGCACAGCGTGCACTCGGAGAGAAGGGAGGCCATTCACACAGAGCTCAGAACTGGGCAGAACCGAACTAATGGTGTGGGCCAGTGGTCGGCAGACCCATTAGCCAACAGAGCCAAATATCCACAGTACAACGACTGAAATTTCTTTGGAGAGCCAAAATTTTTAAACCTATTCTAACATCACTTCTTCAACATAGACTCACCCAGGCCGTGGGATTTTGTGGAAGAGCCACACTCAAGGGGCCAAAGAACTGTCTGTGGCTTGCCAGCCGCAGTTTGCCAACCACGGTTTTAGGGCTCTCTTCAAAGGCGGGCAAGCGATGCAGAAAGAAATCTGGGGGTCGGATTAGCAGTGGCCTCTCGGGTGGCCGAGAGAGGGCGGGAGGGACGCGGGGGCCTCTCCAGGGGCCGGGTTCTGGTTCGTGTCCAGCGGAGCG
Organism: Pipistrellus pygmaeus; assembly: GCA_949987585.1. NCBI lineage: Eukaryota > Metazoa > Chordata > Mammalia > Chiroptera > Vespertilionidae > Pipistrellus > Pipistrellus pygmaeus. The sequence continues at coordinate 88,561,503 of OX465308.1, forward strand.
GTTTCACACATGTTGTTTGTAATCGTGGGTTTGGTGGCGCATTTTTTGTGGACTTTTATGTAAGTATGTGTGATAATCATTTTTTAAAAATTCATTTTTATTGATTGTAGGGAGGGAGGGAGAGGGAGAGAGAGAAACATCAATGAGAGAGAATCATTGATTGACCAGCTGCCTCCTGCGTGCCAATTACTGGGTGGGGATGGAGCCCACAACCCGGGCATGTGCCTGACCAGAATTGAACGGTGACCTCCTGGTTCCTAGGTTGATGCTCTGAGCCACGCCAGCCGGACTTTAAAAGGAACTTTATAGGAAAAAGAAAAGGCTGCCAGAGGTGGCCGCTAGGAAGACTTATGCCCACGTCTGCTTCTCAAGATGTGAGGCAGGCAGGCGAGAAGGGTGGGTGGACTGGCCACCGAGAAAGCCCGTCACTGTTTCTGGCACGTGTAACTTGCACGTGGTAAACACAGCGTCTGCTGCAGGTGTGATCACTGGAGAAGAACAAACGAAGACCTGTCTTTCCAGAGTCAGAGGAGAGGAAATTCCCAGCCTGTAGAATCAAACCTGATAATTAGATGGCCGCATAATTATTTTCTCCTGTCGATGCATCCTTATTGTTTGAAGCCGGAGGATCAGCAGAAAATTGATAGCGAGAAGAGGAGAAGGCTCACGCCGCCCGAGACCCCCAGGCGTTTTCATCGCTCTCGTTATTTTGGAGTCTCCGCGTTCCTCGTTCCGGGAAGCCCGGAGCAGCTCCCGAGCAGCCGCGGCGTCCCGGAGCGTGCTCCCGCAATGAAAGAGGGTGTGAATGACAATCATTTCTCTTCCACGTTGATAGGGATCAAAGTTGCAACTTCAAAATGCCAAGGATGAAAATGATCTTTCTAGGAGTCTAGGAAACTGCGTACCAGAGATGATACTCAGGAACGAGAGTTCACTTCTCACGCTCTGGATGAAAGGAAGTATTTGCAAGCAAACAAGAACAATTCATCTTTCCTTTGTGAATCAGGAGGCACTCGTTTTGGGGGGAAAAGGTTGTATTGTAACAAGTGAATCTGCAAACCGCAGGCAGTCCTGGCATCGCCCGTGGTGGGGCCGGGGTGGGCTTGGCGGTGGCCCGCAGGCGGGAAGCTGGCGGAGCGAGCACCCTTTGCAGCAAACACACGGTCGAATTGATTTGTTTTTCAGACAAAGCCATGCAGTGCTAGTTAAATGCCTGACATATAGAAACGAATACTAATAAAACAGCCAAATACTCCACTGCAGAGCATAAAACCTACACGTGTTGTGAGGAGCGTCATAAGTACTTATCTTAAGAAGTGCAATTAAAGTTTGGAAATAATAATTTTCTTGTGAAATCTCCAAAGAGCAGCGATAGTCACATCACCGTGAGGTACAATCCAGAAAAGCTGGCTGCAGATATTGTACCCCCAGAGCAAGGATGGATTGATTCTCTAGCGAAAATTTCTAGGTAATGTCTGTTTAGAGACCACTCGGAAATTAAGGGAGGGAGGGAGGGAGAGGGGGGAGAGAGAAAGAGAGAGAGACAGAGACAGAGAGGGAGAGGAAATGAGAAAAACAGGAAAATCTGTTAGTAGCCTCGCTTTCTGGAAGCTTCAGCGGGGCCGCAGACAGAGCACGTGGCAATCATCCCTGGGCAATTGACCAGTTTACAGTGAGAAAGGGGATGGGATGGTTGATTTTCCTTTAATTTTTAAAAAAAATATATTTTATTGATTTTTAACCGAGAGAAAGGGAGAGAGATAGAGAGCTAGAAACGTCGATGAGAAACATCGACCAGCTGCCAAGGTACATGCCCTTGACCGGAATTGAACCTGGGACCTTTCAGTCCGCAGACTGACGCTCTACCACTGAGCCAAACCGACTTCGGCTGATTTTCCTTTAATTTATTAATTGATTAAAATGATCACTGGGTATTTAGAACCTTTCCATTGCATTCCGTTCTGGTGTCTCCCCGCCCTAATTTATTTCCTTTAGTTGAGGAAACTAAAACGTTGCTTTAGAAATGAGGGCAAAACGCCTGGGCGGCAGACGGGGCGGGAGACCGGGCGGTGCCTGGCAGGCGTTGGATGCGGTGGGTGGATGCCCTGCGTTGGGAAGTCCGGGGACCCCGGCTGGCCGCCTGCGGAGAGGGAGTGGGGACCGGTCTCTGGGGGGACGGACTCCGAGTGTCCCGTCTGGGACTCACAGTGGGCAGCCTGATCCGTTGTATTTATCTGGGGCCTTCCGCCTGAGATGGTGCTTCCAGAGCAAATCAACCCTGGCCGGTGTGGCTCAGTGTCTGAGCACCGGCCTGGGAACCCCTGGGCCACACAGGCTGAGCTGCAGACGGATTTTTAAAAATATATTTTATTGATTTTTTACAGAGAGGAAGGGAGAGGGATAGAGAGCTAGAAACATCAATGAGAGAGAAACATCGACCAGCTGCCTCCTGCACACCCCCCTACTTGGGATGTGCCCGCAACCAAGGTACATACCCCTGACCGGAATCGAACCTGGGACCTTTCAGTCCGCAGGCCGACTCTCTATCCGCTGACTGAGCCAAACCGGCTTCGGCTGCAGACAGATTTTTAACATCCAGCACTGGGGGGAGCTTGCTGGGACAGTCTTTTTTTTGTGGATATTCTCCATTTGAGTGCCTGACATGAAGGCCACTCAACTCAAACCTAAGAGCTGTGATGTGGTGCAGATGGCGACTGAGAAGCTTGAGTCTCAAAAACCTGTACGTGACATTGGAAAGGGAGTTCCCGTAACCATAGGCGATGGCCCAGAGTACGGTATCTGAGGCCGGGTCCCTGTCCTGGTTCCAGGGGCCTGGCTCACGTGGCAGGTGGCAGTGCGTCACTGTGGTCCGACAAGACGTGCTCTTGATGTTCCCTGAAATTTAAGGAAATGGCCGTAGATGTGCTACTTATGTGTCCACGTTTCTTCTGCTGATGTCTTCCCCCCCGGGCTTCCTTTTTCTTCTTCCTCCCAATAAGCATTGGGTGGGTCTCATGTGTCAGATATCATCAGGCATTACTCTCTCTTTTTTTTGTACCTAAAGAAGTTGAGACAATGGTTTCTATTCCTGCTGCAGTGATTGGAACTTCTGCATCCCTGGGGTAACAATGTCTTCCGTCTCCACCACTTTCCAAGCACGGTTGTATTTAGAGAAGGTGTTCCTGGTTGCCTCTGGAAACTCAGAAATCCCACTGTTTTCTCCAGTTCCTCCATCGGGAATGGAAGCCCCCCCCCCCCTCGGGAGAGGCATATGCTGTGGGGGAGAGGGCGGTGCCTGGGCCGTGGGGAGCGGGCGGGAGGCTGACTGAGGGCACTTCCTCCGGAGTCGGGGCCTCGATGGGTCGGCCGCTGGGTGCTGTCCGGTGAAGACTCACCTCCGGGTTCCGCGAGCTGCTTACCAGTGAGCGTGACCGTCGCTGAGTGAATCTGTGTGGTTCCCGTCCGGGTCCGGAGGCTCAGCGTCATCGCTCGTCGGTGCAGCCCAGCTTTCCCCGGCTCTCACGTGCGAGGGGCCCTTCCGAGGAGGAGCGCTGAGCCGGTGCCCCCCCCCCCCCCCCCACACACACACACACGGCTGGGGATCTGGGAAGGCTGTCCTGTCCGGCCAGAGCGCTGATCTGGGAGGAGCGTTTGATGGAGCCTCCAGCTTTCCTTCCAATGTGGAAGCGCTCACTTTAACACAGTGTTTGCACCACTGTGTGTTCTCACTTTATTATTTTAAAATATAGTTTCATTGATTTCAGAGAAGAAAGGAGAGGGAGAGAGAGACATCAGTGATGAGAGAGAATCATGGATCAGCTGCCTCCTGCACGCCCCACACTGGGGATGGAGCCTGCAACCCGGGTCTGTGTTCTGGCTGGGATTCGAACTGTTACCTCCTGGTTCCTAGGGCGACACTCAACCATTGACCCACATCAGCTGGGCTTTTCTCACTTTAGACCAAGAATGTCACCTCAAAGGCGACCACAGGCCAAACAAGGTTTAAGTTTAGGTGGGCTGCAAAAAAACAAACAAAAAAAAGAGCTTCAGTTTTCATAGAAACGTAGGTTTATTTCGATGGAGACATGCTGGATACAAAGGGCTGAAATAAATGAGTAATCGTTAAAATAATAGAACATTTTAATATAAATTAATATTTTTTCTTGAGCATGAACTTGCCAGACACTGAATAACAAATTAATAAGCATCATGCAAATAAACCCATTTTTCCTGTTCTCCGAGAGTGAAATATTGCCTGCTGCGCACACCAAACAGGTCAGTCCACGACGAATGCGTGGCCTCGGCTGCTGCACTGTTGGCTGCCGGTTTGCGTGGCGGGAAAGGGTGCGCCTGCTCCTGAGGCGCGTCGGGCAGATGAATGAGACGCGGTGATAAGTCCTCAGTCATAGTGAGCGCGGTGGTTCGATCTCAGTAATGATGCATAACAGGATATTGTAAAAATTAAGTTTCGAAGTTTTATGAAAGCGTTTCTTACATCCCGTTACATGGCCGGGCCGCAGAAATACTTGTTGTGGGCCTCGAGTTCGACCTGCTTGCTTTAGACGCGGGAAGGGGAGACGGATGCTGGCAGAGGGCAGCTCTCCCTGAGGAGAGGGTCTCGGGGGCATTAGTTATGGCCGCTGGGAAAGGAAGGACCGATGTTTCCCGTCGCTGTTCCGTTTTGGTAGAATTCCGTGGTGCAGCCCCGGCGCCGCGGCAAGGCTGTGAACAGCGGTGGTCACGTGACTAACAGCTGTGGTCACGTGACTGGCGTCCTGTTTGTAACGGGGGTTGTGTGGCTGGCCTGGTCTTTGTGTTTTATTAAATGAGCCGGGGGCATCATAAACCGGTGGGAGCACAGCGGTGCGGACGAAGGCGGTGATGTCTGTTCGCCTGGCCTTCCTTTCGCTCTAGCAGGAGGCCTGGGGGGCCGACGGTGGACCCCGTGCTCAGTAGGAACGGCTCCCATTAAAGCTCGGTGCAGAAGGTGGTGTGTGTGCCTGCCCGCCTCTCACCTGCCACCGGTGCTCCGGGCGCCCGGTGAGGGCCGGGACTAGGGCACAGACGAGGTCTCCCAGGGGTGAGTGCTGGGAGTGATTGGTGCATTGAGATTCGGAGTCAAACACCAGCTTTCTGGGGCGTTCAGAGGACCTAGGCCAGGGGTCAGCAAACGCATTCTTCAGCAGAGCCAAAGACCAACAGGACAACAATGGAAATTACTTTTGAGAGCCACATTTTTTAAACTTAAACTTCTTCTAGCGCCACTTCTTCAACACAGACTCCCCAGGCCGTGGGATTTTGTGGAAGAGCCACACTCAAGGGGCCCAAGAGCCGCAGTTGGCCGACCACGGGTCTAGGTAGTGTGATAGAAAGTCGTAGGCCCCTCTGGGGGAGCCAGGGCAGAGCCCGCCTTCCGGAAGGGCCCGGGCTGGGCCAGGGCGGCCGGGGTGTCAGCCCCGTTCGCCGTGCGTGACGCCCGCCCGCGCGCCCTCCGCGGGGACGTGGACGCGTACGCACCGGGTGCACGCCGCTCTGCGTTCGGCTGCTTTTCCAGAGCCGCTCTGAAGATTGCAAACAAAATTGCTTTTCATTTCGCTTTGATAGGCAGTTTTAATTTTATTCATCATCTCTGCAAACGGCACAGCCTTCAGCTGGGTGCGGCGGCGCCTTTGTCTTTTTGTGCTATATTTATGCTGGAAATAGGAAAACAACATAAAGAAGAGACCAATAACAGCGCCGCGTAGTGCACGGGCTTATTAAAAGGATATTTTCTGCCTGGGTGAGAAACTTCCTCCACCACGCCATAAATAGTTTATAACACACACAGCTACACTTTTATTGCCTGGAGAAGTGGATGGTCTAGCCGGCCACATTTTTTAAAATTAAAAAGTAATCCCCCCCCCAACTCCCTCCCGGTTTTGAACGTGGGTGTTGTGTACCCAGAACTCGTCACAGCCCAGGCAGACCACGGGCTCCCTCTGCGGAGGCGTCCGCGTGGCCGAGGCAATGTCAGCCGCGAGGAGAGCTGGCGGGAACGTGGGGCGTGCTGGCCAGGGAGGGTGGGGGCTCGTAGAGATGTGTCTGCTCACAAAGTAGATATGTTGTCATTTGGTGGAAAAGTGACTCCCACCCGGCCAGCCAGTGGGGTGGTTTTATTGGGTGCTTCCCAGTCCACTGTTGGGTGAGCAATAGAAGGAGCCCTGAGCAATAGGAGGGGCCCAGGAGCAATTGGAGGAGCTGTGAGCAATAGGAGGGGCCCAGGAGCAATAGGGGGAGCCCAGGAGCAATAGGAGGGGCCATGAGCAATAGGAGGAGCCCAGGAGCAATAGGAGAAGCCCAGGAGCAATAGGGGGAGCCCAGGAGCAATAGGAGGAGCCCAGGAGCAATAGGAGGGGCCATGAGCAATAGGAGGAGCTGTGAGCAATAGGAGAAGCCCAGGAGCAATAGGAGGGGCCCAGGAGCAATAGGAGGAGCCGTGAGCAATCAAAGCGCAGTAAGAGCAGAGCAGACGTGGTGCTGCCTGAGCCCTGGGTGTCTCTGGCCCTCCCCCAGGGCTGCTGGCTGCTCCCTGGCCCGCTGGGCGGGGCTGGCAGAGGGAGGGGACCGTCCACTGGCTCTGGAGAGACAGTCTGTGCAGTCATAATGCTTTCTGGGCCGTAAGGCCTCGCCTAGGGGTTTGCAGGGTGGCCGTGAGGTGACTCACTCCGGTCCGGTTTTCCTCGGGGACGGCCCGCGGGCTTGTTTTCTGTTTTGCTCGCCTAGCAACCGATGTCCTCACCCGCTGTCGCCTCGCCACGGAGACAGCTTCGCCGGTGCTCTGTGCGAGGGGCGGGCCACGGAGACAGCTTCGCCGGTGCTCTGTGCGAGGGGCGGGCCACGGAGACAGCTTCTCCGGTGCTCTGTGCGAGGGGCGGGTCGGGGCGCTGTGTGCTGAGCCCGGGGGTGAGGAGGAGCAGGAGGTGGTGCATACCGCTCGGGTGGCCGCTGGCCGGCGGGCCCAGACCCCACCCCCGGCTCCTCGTCCTGCCCCGGCAGCGTGCAGAGCAGCGAGCGCCCGGCCGCCCGCTCCCCGGCCCCGCAGGGCTGCGGAGGCATTAATGCCGGGCAGGTCCTGGGCACGGATTCGGGGAAATTCTCTATTCCTCATTGACTCCTGACAGCCATTGTACCTAGGCCCTGGGTAACGTGTTCTGAAGTGAGCAATTATGGAAATGTTTACTTCGCCAGCTGCATGTAAATGTGAGCGGAGAATGTACCGGAATTTCTCCTTGGGGGGACCGAATCCTCTCCAGGGCAATGAAAATCAAATGATGCTTTTTTTTTTCCCCTCCTTCCTTCAAAGCTCGGTGTGCTTCTTAAGTGTTCTGTGCAGCTGAATAATGATGAAGGCGGCTGCAGAGGAGGAGAGAGGCAGAGAGAGGGGAGAGGGGGCGTGTGACCCCGGGGCCCTGGGCGGGTGCATCCCCAGGGAGCCCGGCCCCCGGGAGGAGCAGGGGCCTGTGCGGGCCAGGAGCCCAGAGATGGGCTCTCGGGCGGGGAGCGGGGCCGGGCGGGCGGGTGAGGAGCCCGGAGATGGGCTCTGGGGGGGGGGGGGCGGGGGGGGGGGGGGGAGCCGGGCCCCGGGGGGAGCGGGCGGGCGGGTGAGGAGCCCGGAGATGGGCTCTCAGGTGCGGGGACAGAGGCGGCTGGCTCTCGGCTTCGAGGTGGTGCCGGGCGCTTGTCACACGTTTATCCGTGCGAGGACTGAGCCATCAGCTCAGCGTCTCGCACAGGGACGGACGGGCGTCAGGTTCCTTGTTAATTAAATGCAGTATCAGGGCCTGTGTCCCCGAGCGGCTGGGAGGATCCGGATCTGCATGCAGATGCGGGAAACGTCCGTGGGTGCAGGCGGGTTCCGTGTGCCCCGCGAGCGGGTTACTGACGCTCCGAGGGGCCCGCCTGCCGCTGCCTGGCCCTCCGTCCCGCGTCGCCCGGCTGACACCTCCTGCCTGCGGCTGCCGAGCGCGGCCTTGCGTCCCTCCTCCCGCAGGACGGGATCCTGGGAACGGAGAGGCCTAACGGGGATCCGGCGAGGCCGTCCGCACGGGGACGGGCTGTGACGGACCCCAGGGCCGCCTCCTCCCAGGCCAGGCGTGCAGACGCCCTGGGCCTCAGGCCCTCCGCCTCGCAGAAAACCGTCTCCATCAAAGGCTCTTCCCGAGCACAGGCCCCGCTCCGCCCGCCGCTGTGGCCGGCCCTGCGAGTGCCCGCGGCTCAGAGCCGCCGCCCGCCGAGGCCTGCCGTCTGTCTGCGCGGAGCGGGCTGACCCTCCTCAGACGTCGCCGCGGCCGGACGCCCCTCTGCCCCTCTTCCCCAGTGTCCCCGCGTGTCCGAGGGGGGGCCTCCGAGGGAGGGTTTTATGTCTCGCAGAAAATTGGGTTTTGTAGACATTACCTAACTCTTGATCTGTCACCCGGGGATCAATAACGTTTCCCTGCTCTTAAACACACGGGACCGCGGGGGACGCGTTACGTGCTTTATGCGTGCCGTAAAGTTAACGTGTTGTTGAAACAAAAACCCCTCTGACAGCCCTGTAATAAGCACACGCCTGCGCCGGCAAATTATCTGTGATTCCAGGCGCGGCGGACGGCCTCGGAGCCGGCGTGCCGGCCTGGGCCTTCGGGGCGGCAGGAGCTAGGGCTCGCCGGCTGCTGCGGCCTGCCAGGGTGATGGCAGAGGCCGGCCCCGGGGAGGGCTCCCGGCCCCCGGCTCCCCGTCCCCCGTCCCCCAGGAGAGCTCCCCGGACCGCGCTGAGACCGGGCCGCGCTGTGTCTGGCCCTTTGTTCTCGGAGGAGGAGGGTCCGTGCCGGTGACGGAGAAAGTGCTTCCCTCGCTCTGAGCGTGTTTCCCGCTCCTCTCCCCGCAGCGCAGGCCTGGCCGTCCGTGTTTCCTCTGGAATACCCCCGCCCCCGCCCCCCATACTCCGAAGGGCCCTCCGCGGCAGGAGCCCGCGGTGCGGTCTGCACAGGGCGCGGGAGGGAAACCGCCCCGGGGCCTGTGTCCTCCGTCCGGGGGGCGGGCCCGCGTGGACCAGACCCGGGGAGGTCCGGCCACGGCCCCCTGCCCCATCGGCCCTCCCGGCGCCTCCGCAGCCCCCGCCCCTCCCTCCCCAGATGGCGTCCGCCCAGGGCCCCAGGTTTGTCGCAGGAGGAGGAGAGGTAGAGGTGGTTTTCATACCGGAGAGGCCCTGGCCGGCCGGCCTTTGTTTTGTTCTCAGCTCCCCCCCTCCTCCCTCCCTCCCTCCCTCTCTCTCTCTCTCTCTCTCTCTCTCTCTCTCTCTCTCTCTGAGAGGTGGAGAAGAATGGGGGTTTTGTAGGGCAGACGAGCCTCCTCCCCCAGCCCCCGGCTCCCTCCTTGGGCTGGAGGCGGCGGCGGCTGTGCAGAGGCTGTCCTTCCTGGAGCGGCTCTCCGGCTCTCCTCGGAGAAGCACACTCCAGCGGAGGCTCCCGGCGGCTCTTCAGTATTCCGCGGCCTCGCGCGGCCCAGCCGTCCGCGGCTCGGTGAGGGCCTCCCCGGGGGCCGCAGCCCCAGGTCGCCGGCCGCGCATACATTACGTCCCGTTGCCACGGCAGCACTTTCGGAGCCGCTGGGTTATTAAGTCGTACATCACTAATACCCTGATATGAGCAGAAGTTGGATTTAATATCGGCCTTTGATCAGATTACCTCCCAACAGTCAGCTGTCATTAGGAAATTCCTCTGCTCATTACGCCCTCCGCGCCCGGCCGGCCGCACGGGTGGCAGCCTGATACATGGAGGCAATTTCCAGCCCGGCCGCGCCGGACACCGAGTGCATTCCCGGCCTGCGTGTGGTCGGAGGTTCTGGCGGCCGTGTGTGGACGTGTGTGTGTGAACATGTGTGAGCGTGTGTGTGAGTGCACGTGTGTATGAGTGTGTGAGCATGTGAATATGTGTGTGAACGTGTGCATGTGAGCGTGCATGTGTATGAGCATGTGAACTGTGTATGTGAAAGAGAATGTGTCTGTACGCATGTATGTGAGAGAGTGAACATGCATGTGTGTGAACATGTGAACACATGTGAATGTGAGCACGAGCATGTGAACATGTGTGTATGTGACAGAGTGTGTTTGTGAGCATGTGTGTGAACATGTGTGTTGTGTTGAATACATGTTTGTGAGACCATGTGTGTGTGAGAGCGTGTGTGTGCGTGTGAGACGTGCGCCTGCAGCACTGCCCGCGTGTGCAGGGCTGAGGGCGGTGAGGGTGGCTGTCTGAGCCCAGGGACACGCGTGTGTGGAGCTGCCTCGCCATCCCGGGTGATGTATAAAACATGGCACTTCAGGTGGAGATGAAGGGTAAGCTGCTGTCCCCCTAAATGGCCAGCCTGTGCATGCACCTAACACTTCACTGAGCAATCTGTCAGCATGTCAGCAACACATGTTTTATAAAAAGCCTCCGTGGGGGCCGCGGCTCCTGCCAGGGCTTAGGAAATGCTTTGAATTCAGCAGATTTCTATTGCCGGGGTCCCCCGAGGTTCCTTTTACAATGCCTACATTTCAGAAATTTGAACTTGGGACCCTCAGGGGGTTCTCGGCGAATGCCTGAAAATGTAGAGTTATATTGTTGCGTGTCCCCAAGCGGTCTTTACTAATACCTGAATTCGGAGAAGCTGGAAATTACAGAGCTCCCCAGGGGGACCTTTATCCACACCAGGAAGAAGAGAATAACTCTGCAGGGAGATTGCTTAATGCATTGCTGAAATAAAAGAATTTGAGAGAGATGGGTTGAAGTGTGTGTGTTTTTTTTTCCTTTTTCTGGCCACTCCTTCAGCTTAGCTAAGTCCTTAAAGACAAAGTCAGGGGAAGGCAGCAGCTGGGTTCTTTTTAATGAAATTTTAGATGTGGCTTTTGAAATAGTCAGATACCTGTGAGTGTGCGAGTATGTGTGAGTGTGTGTGTGTGTGTGTGTGTATGAGTGTGTGTGTATGTATGAGTGTGTGTGTATGAGTGTGCGTGAGTGTGAGAGTGTATGTATGTGTGAGTGTGTGTGTATATGAGTGTGTGTGAGTGTATGTGTGTATGTATGAGTGTGTGTGTATATATGTGTGTGTTGAGTGTGAATGTGTATGTATGAGTGTGTGTATGTATGAGTGCGTGAGTGTGTGTGTGAGTATGTGTGTTAGTGTGTATGAGTGTGTGTGTGAGTGTGTGTGTGTGAGTGTGAGTGCGTGTTAGTGTGTATATGAGTGTGTGTGTGTGTGTGTGAGTATGAGTGTGTTAGTGTGTATGTGTGTGTGAGTGTGAGTGTGAGTGTGTATGTGTGAATGTGTGTGTGAGAGAGAGTGTGTGGGTGAGTGTGAGTGTGTGTGTGAGTGTGAGTGTGTGTGAGAGTGTGTTAGTGTGTATGTGTGAGTGTGTGTGAGTGTGTGTGAGTGTGAGTGCGTGTTAGTGTGTATGTGTGAGTGTGAGTGTGTGTGTGTGAGTGTGAGTGCGTGTTAGTGTGTATATGAGTGTGTGTGTGAGTATGAGTGTGTTAGTGTGTATGTGTGAGTGTGTGTGTGTGTGTGAGTGTGTATGTGTGAATGTGTGTGTGAGAGAGTGTGTGTGATTGTGTGTGTGTGAGAGTGTGAGTGCGTGTTAGTGTGTATATGAGTGTGTGTGTGAGTGTGTGTGTAAGTGAGTATGAGTGTGTTAGTGTGTATGTGTGAGTGTGTGTGTGTGAGTGTGAGTGTGTGTGTATGTGTGTATGGGTGTGAGTGTGAGTGCGTGTTAGTGTGTATATGAGCGTGTGTGTGTATGTATGTGTGTTAGTGTGTGTATGAGTGTGTGTGTGAGTGTGAGTGCGTGTTAGTGTGTATAAGAGTGTGTGTGTGTATGTATGAGTGTGTCAGTGCGTGTTAGTGGGCGTTTGCTCCCTGGAAACCTCTTGTTGACATGGGAGCAGCTCGTTGTGTTTGCTTTGGGGCACCGTCAGTTTTGTCTCGTTTCCTCCAGCCGTGGCCGTTTCCTTTTTATGCTCCCGCTGTACGGTCTGGGCTCCGCGGAAATATTTCTTCCTCCCTCCCTTTCTTTGCTTTTCTTTTACGCCCCTGCCTGTCAGGCGTGTGCTCCGCCCTCCGCACCGTGGGGCCGCCACGGCCCCGCCACGGCCCCGCCACGGCCCCACGGGGTGGAGACCCGCTCCTCTCCGCGCCCCTCGCCCCGGCCTCGGCCGTCAGCCTTCCCGGAAGGCGTGGGCGCTGGGGCGTCTTCAGGGGCACGGCTTCACGGTGTTTGTGGGCGGCCCTGGGAGGCTGCGGCTGGGCTCACCGCGTCCGGCTCTGGCCTCCGGCTGGGGACGGCAGTGCTCCCGCCGGCGCCTTCGTAAGAGATGGAGTGGCCCCGCGGCCGGCCCAGGGCGCACAGACACGGCTCGTATGCCCCAGGCATGTGCACAGACACGGCACGCGTGCACCAGGCGTGTGCACAGACAGCACACGTGCACCAGGCGTGTGCACAGACAGCACACGTGCACCAGGCATGTGCACAGGCACGGCACGCATGCCCCCGGCAGGCACACGGGGCCAGCCGGAGGGAGTCCCTGACCAGCTTCTGAGTGAACGGGGAGACTCCGAGTCCATCTCTGTTCCCCATTATCTCTGTGGAGAGAAAGCTAACCTCCTGGGCGCACTCCCAGCCTCTCCTTGGCTGCTGACTGCAGTCACCTGACCGGCCGCGGGGGAGGGCGGGCGGGCGGCCTGTGTGCGCGGCCCTCCGGGGACTGCACCCCTCGGAGCCGGCCTCTCGGCCTCAGACAAAGACAAGGAGAGCATTCTGCAGGCCCCGCCGCCCAAACGGTTCCAGCTGCGGCTGCTTATGAGCGGGGGGAGGCGGGGGAGGGGGCACTGGCTGTGCTTTAGGTGTGGCCACATCTCGGCTTCTCCAGACGCCCGTCTGCCGATTCCCTCTCGGGCCCAGGGTGGAAATGCCAGCTGCTTCGGAATTTGGCAAACGACGATAAAACGTTAGACTCCAGCCAGGAGGGCGGGAGGGCAGGCCTCGGTCCTCGGCTGGGAGGGCCGGCTTTTCCTCGGACTCACCGCCTGTGGGATTCCTCGGTGACCGGGCATGCCGGGCCTCAGGTTCCAGGCGTGGGTTGCGCTTGGCCCGGGAGCCGTGCCACGACCTTCTGTGGCAGCATCAGGACGGGGGCCTGGGCCGCGTGGACGCGGGCGGGCGGGTGTGGTCTGCGTCCCCAGCGAGGCTCTGGCCCCGCGGTCGGCAGACTCATCCGTCCACAGAGCCCAATACCCACAGCCCAACGACGGACATGTCTTTGGAGAGCCACGTTTTTTTAACGTAAACTTCTAACGCCACTTCTTCAACACAGACTCGCCCAGGCCGTGGTGTTTGTGGAAGAGCCACCCTCAAGGGGCCAGAGAGCCGCCTGTGGCTTGTGAGCCGCAGTCTGCCGACCCGGGTCTGGTTGGTCTCGCTGCCCCGGAGGTGGCGGAGCGTTATGTGGCCGGTCACCGAGACGCTCAGCTCCCTGCAGTCAGAGCTGGACCCAGGGCGAGAGGCCCAGTGAGGCTGCGGGAGCCTTTGTGAGGCTGATGGGGGCGGGGGCCCTGGCCCAGGGCTGATGGGGTGAAGGTGGGGGGAGTATGTGAGTGTGTGTGTATTTGTGTGAGTATGAGTATGTGTGGGAGTGAGTGTGTGATTGTGTATGTGTGTGAGTGTGCGTGTGAGTGTATGTGTGTGTGTGAGTGTGTGTGATTGTGTGTGTGTGTGTGTGAGTGTGTGTGTGAGTGTGTGATTGTGTGTGAGAGTGTGTGTGAAGTGAATGTATGTGAGTGTGAGTGTATTTGTGTGTGATTGTGTGTGTGTGTATGTGTGTGATTGTGTGTGTGTGAGTGGGTGTGTGTATTGTGTGTGTGTGTGTATATAAGTGAGAGAGAGTGTGTGTGTGTGTATGTGTGTGTGTGTGAGTGTGTGTATGAATGGGTGTGTGTGTTGTGTGCACCGCTACCACGTGGACAGCTAACTTTCTGCTTGTTCTTCAGAGGGTGTGTCCCTAGGACAGGCATATGTTCGGGGCGTGTCTGACCCTCCCCTGTGGTTTCCGCCCTGGGAGTGTGGGGGGTGGCTGTCTCTCAGGCTGTGAGGAGGGCGGGCGGGGCGTGTCTGCAGGGGGCGCCCTCCCAGGTCCTCGGCTCTGAGCGTGCGGTTCTGCGGACTCACTGGCTCTAGGTGCTGCCCGGACGTTTTTGTGAACCCTCCTGTGATCTCATGTCCTTTATCAATATATCGTATCGCCGCAGTTTGTGACATTCCGCCGTGAAATGCTAGGCCATAAAAGCCGGTAATTTATAAGGCCATATTAGGTACTTACTGTATGCATTACAGCCTGATGGCCGTGTAATTCCACGTCGCCGGCCATTTATTCCACATATAATTCCGCGGGGGCCCCGGTGACATTATAAACCACAGAAGCTGAGCTCGTGGTGAGTCATTAGCACCCCAAGATGGGAACGCCGTGCGTTACATATCCGGTATTTATTATTTTCCATAACGTGGGGCTGGGCACTTGGCTGACACATTTCCTACTCACAGTCCCTGTCCCGGCGTTCCTGGCCCGTCCGCCCACGACCGCCTCCCCCCACCGTGACCTTGTGTCCGTCAGAACGTGTGTGTGTCCTACGAGGCCGCGCCGTCCACCGGCCGCCCGGCCAGGCTGTCCTTCGGCCGCTGCTCCGAGAGGGAGCTCGGCCGCCATCCGCCGGGAAGTGTGTGTGGCCTGTTACCTCCAGGGAAGCCGGAGGCATTGGTCTCCGATGGACTCGGTCGTTCCGACGGCACTTGCTCAGGCACGCGTGCTCTCAGGGCTCTCTCACAGCACTGCCGTCACGCGAGCACATGTGGACATGCGTGGGCTCGCCAGTGTAGGTGCCGTGGCGTGTCTGGGTGAGGTGTCTGTGGCTCCAGGGCCGTGGTTGGCAAACTCCTGAGTCCACAGAGCCAAATACCAACAGCTCAATGATCGACATTTCTTTGGAGAGCCACATTTTTTAAACGTAAACTCCTTCTAACGCCACTTCTTCAACACAGACTCGCCCAGGCCGTGGTGTTTTGTGGAAGAGCCACCCTCAAGGGGCCAGAGAGCCGCCTGTGGCTCGTGAGCTGCGGTTTGCCGACCACGGGTCCAGGGCAATCGCATGAGAACGTGGATGGCCGGACCCTCTCCAGGAAGCTGGCTCTTGTTGGGGGAGCAGTGCGGCCCGCCCCCCGCCCCTGCCTCGGCCCCTCCACCCTCTCGGGGAGCCGTGGGGGGGGGGGGGGCCCTGGGCGCCGGGGCGGAGGGCGAGCACAGCAGCAGGGGGGGGGGGGTTACTGGATTTCAGAAACAAAACGAAGCCCCTCGCCCCCACGTCCCCCCGTTGGGGCAGTTCTGCCTGGAGGTGCAGAGGCGGGAAGCGGAGGACAGGAGAGGAGCGCGGAAAGTTAATAAAATGACGGAGTTGTAAAGTGACTGAAGCCAGCCTCCTGTAAAAGATGACCCGGTTTATGGCACCACATTATCATAACCGCGCGGCGGCTGTGAGCATCCGCGGCGATGCTCCCCTATTATTTGCTAAACGTGGAGGAGGGGAGAGATTTAAGCGAAGGGGTGGGAGGAGGAGGAGGAACGAGGCGCGGAAAGCTCACGGCGTTCAGGCCAGTCCGGGGCCGTGTCCTTCCCGGCGGTGAGCGACCGGGAGGGACTGGGGTGAACCAGGGAGGGCCTGGGAGCCGGCCACACGCCAGGGTCTCCGCTCAGGGATGGAGCTGTGAGACTCGGCGTTGTCCCCGGGCCGGCTCCGTGGCCGGGCCGGCGGGGTCTTGGTGGTGGGGTGCAGGGCGGTGCGGCCTCAGGACCAGTGTCAGCACCCATGGGACGCGGCGGCACAGTCCCTTCCGGTGGCGGGAACACCGACCCTCCCGGGGGACGCGGAGGCAGCCGTGGGGTTAGATTTGCTAGATCTCCTCTTTGTCAGGATTGTGTCTCTCTCTTTGTCGTCGGCCGAGGCATTTCCTCACGGCCGACATGGAAAATGCCGCATGTGCGAACCTGGACGCTCTCAGAGGCCAGAGCCCGGAGTGCTGCTCAGAGCGCGCCCCGGGCGCGTCAGGGGGCCACATTAGAGAGGCCACGTCAGGGAGGCCACGTCGGGGGACACGAAGGGGGCCACGTCGGAGAGGCCATGTCAGATGGGCCACGTTGGATGGGCCACGTCGGGAGGCCACGTCAGGGGCCACGTCGGAGAGGGCATGTCAGATGGGCCACGTCGGATGGGCCACGTCTGGGGCCACGTCGGATGGGCCATGTCGGGCCCACGGGGAGCGGGGGGCCCACGGGGAGCGGGGCGCCCCCTCGAGCCCGCGTTCGCATCGCCTGCGCTGTCCCCGAGGCCGGGCACCATGTTCTCTAAGTGCCGCGGTGTCATTTTCCCAATGCCGGGGGAGGGGAGTGTGTGTGTGTGTGTGTGTGTGTGTGTGTGTGTCCCGTTTCGCAGTTTGTGCGCAGAGGAGACTCGCCGTTGTCAGAGGTTTGGAGACGAGGCCCCGGTGTTAGCTGGCTTAGTGGGAGCTGGGAAACACCGGCACGTTAATTCCAACGGAGCCGGTAGCATCCTGGGGAAATATTCTGAAAGTTAAGTCACGTTAATTTCCCCCTATTTCTTCCTCCCGTTTCTAAGGCCCTTCCTCTCCGGGGTCGTGGTGGCCGAGCCTCGTGGCATTGGGTGGTTTTCACCCTAAGACAGCGCAGGCAGGATGTGGTCATCCTGATTCCAAGCTGGAACTCAGTCTCAGCGCTGAGGAAACCCCACTGGCTTTCACCGTTTCCCGCACGAAAAGGTGGGAACAGACTGTGGGCATGTCTCTGCCGCCTCCGAGCCTGCGGTGCTGGCGCTGGCGCTGGAGCTGGCGCTGGAGCTGGAGCTGTGGAGACTCAGCTCGCCCTGCCGCCCGCCCCCCGGCCCCCCGGAGACGCCGGGCCGCCCTCCCGTGGCCCCGGTGGCGGCTAACGTGGGGCCCGGCCCCGTGGCGGTGGCCGTGTTTGTCTCTGTGTCAGGCCCCAGCCTGCCGTCCCCTCCCGTCCTCCCGATGACAGCCACTGCACGGCCAGGAGGGCGGGGAGGCGGGGCGGCGGCTGCGATGTGGGATGGGCTTCTGCTCGGAATAAATGTGACGTCGGCGTTCCCTTTCTCAGAAGTTCCGATGCAATTGATCCATCCTATTAGCGATCATCTCCACGTCCATCTCACTCCCAGTTTGGGATTAATAATCACTAATTGCGTTTTCTTCCGAACGTCGTTTCAGTGCGAGCTGAATGTGTCTGCGTTAACGGGGCTTCGCCGACTGCTCCGTGAACACGGAGGGCGGCCCGCCCCGCCCCGCACAGCCCGGTGGACGCAGCCCGCGAGGCGTCCGAGCCGAGCGCGGGGGGCGCGCAGCACACACCGGGCTCCGCGGAGTCCACCGGCGGGAGCCTTAACGCATCACGTCCGACCCCTGCGGACCCTCCGCCGTCCGCACCCACCTGAGTCCCCCGCCCGTCTCCCGCCCCGGCTCTCAGAGACGCCTCGCGTTGCTTACGGAGTGTGAGTGCTTGCTGCTGTTGTGTAGGGAGGAGATAAATCAAGGGCTTTTGTGGGATTGTAAACTCCTCCCCAGGGGAGAGAGCTAATATTCAGGCCTTCACAAGTGGGATTAATTCCGTGTTTCTCTCAGGAGCCCATTGGGCATCATATTTATACATTATAAAATGTGTTTTGATATGCCATAGATTAAGACTCTTCTGTCCGCAGGGCGAAGGCGGGGCAGCAGGCTGTGTCCGGGCGGGGGATGGGGAGACAGACGGGGCGCGAGGAGGGCCCAGCCCGGCCGCCATGTCAGGAGGGTGCACGCGCGTCGGGGCAAAGGTCACCTGGACGGCGGGCGGAAAGGAGAGGCCCCCAGGTTGTCCTCCGCCGTTCCCGTCGCCTGTGAGATCTGCCCCGGGCTGGTGGCCGTGGCTCCTGGCCGTCCCCACCACCAGGCAGCTTCCCGGACCCTCTCGGCGATGCTGTCACCCTCCCCGCTGCTCCGCACAGGCCTGCACGCACGGCTGCCCGTGCTGGGCCGGGGGGTGGCGGTGGGGAGGCCCAGCTGCAGCCCGGTCACCCCGAGGTCCGGCTTCCTGCCCCGGCCGGGCAGTCCTGGCGGCTCTGGCCTGTGACCCGCTTCCCTGCCTGTGCTCGCTCTGCTGGGCAGGAAAGCCCATGGGCCCCGAGTGGCAGGCTGCCCGGTGCGGGGGAGGGGAGGGGGAGGGGGAGGGGAGGGGGAGGGGGAGGGGAGGGGGAGGGGAGGGGGAGGGGGAGGGGAGGGGGGGAGGGGAGGGGGGAGGGGGAGGAGAAGGGGGAGGGGAGGGGGGAGAGCAGGGGGGCTCTGACAGCGTGCCCCTTGCCCTCTCCTGTGGACGGTGCCGGGGCCAGGATGCCCTCTGGAAGCAGACGGGCTGCCTGGTGTCCGGGGGACGCCCCTCGCCAGCGGAGGGACGTGGGCAGGTGCCCTGACTCCTCGTGGCTCCTGCGTGGCGGCCGCCTGGTGGCCTCCGTGGCCGGGCGGAGGGGCGGCTCTGAGCCTCCACGTCCATCTGGCCACGTGTCGGAGCGTCTGGACCCTTGGACGGCGGACCGGCCTCGGGGCCGTCTCCCTCTCGGGGACGCCTCGGGCTGCCGTTGCTCCTTTTCTTTCTGCGCCACGAGCTGCAGCGAGACCCCGGCCCCGTGACAGGAGGGCCGCACACCGCCCGTCACTGCCCGCGCTCCGCGGCCCGGGCCCGGCAGGAAGACCGTCCGCTCCGGGTGATGGCGGCCCGCGCCCTCGCCGGTCCTCGTGGCGATGTTCATCGGCCGGGGGAGGAATCTGTTTTGAAGGGAAGCCCAGATACGCTTTGTCAGTTTTTCTCTTTTTCCCCTTCTTCTTCTCCCCGCTCGGGGGCTGGCCCGTGTGCTCCGGGCCTGGCGGGGTGAGATGCCGGGTGCTCCCCGCCCCACGGACGCGGCGATAGACACAGCCGGAGGAGGGCTGAGGTCGCGCCGTCCGCCCGCCACGCACCCGAGACGCAGTAAATACGCTCCAGCGGCGCCTCTCCCCGCCAGGCCCGCCTCGTATTTCACCGTGAAAACAGGCCCGGACGCCGGAGCGTGGCCCGGGGCGCCGGCCTGAGCGAGTATTTCTCCGTCATTCCGGGGGCTGCCCGCCGCCGCGTCGTAAATACAAGCCGACGGGGCCCGGGGCTGGGCCACGTTCTCCTCCCGGAGACGGCCCTCCTCTCGCTGTGTGTGTGTGTGTGTGTGTGTGTGTGGGGGGGGGGGGGGCCTCCATTTCTCAGGACCCGCCGCCTCTGGAAACGGCCGTGCCGGTGAACGGCTCACACCCTGACCGTCGGTGAACGCGTGCCCGGCACCAGTGCGGCACCACGGCCGCGGCTTCCCTTCCGAGAATGGGGGACGGCTCGGTGGAGCCAGCTGGCCCAGGGCCTTCGGGGAGCAGAGCTCAGAGGTGAAGAGAGACACTGTCTGGCCAGGCAGCCTCCGCGGGGGTCTCCCCGTTTCTCTGAAGGCCCCTGGGCTCGCTGGCTCCCTGGGTCCACTCGCAGGGACACCCGGACCTCTGCCAGCGGGGGTAAAAGGGGGGCCTCTTTGCTGCACGCTGGCACCCACTGTCCCCGGGTCTCAGGAAGGCCCTGCCTCGGCCGGGGAGGCAGCGGGCGCAGTGAGAGTGGCCCCACCTCAGTCTCCCCCTCGGCCCTGAGTGCCGGAGTCTGCGGAATGGCCGTCTGTGGAATGGCCCTGTTGGAGTCTGCAGCCCTTTCTGCTCTGAGGCCTCCGGAGCCGGAATCAGCCCGACGCCACGTCAGCCGCTCTGAATAGGTGGCAGGCTTTTCACAACCACGTCTCTCCGCGATGGGCCTTCATGGCTGGAACTTTAAAATGGGAAACGGCCATCACCGAGCCCAGTGGTCGGCAAACGGCCGCTCGCGAGCCACATGCGGCTCTTTGGCCCTCTGAGTGTGGCTGTGAGTGTTAGAACCACTTCTTCAAAATCGGCTCGCCCAGGCCGAGAACCGACTTCTGCGCACGGGCACGGAGTTCCAATCTCACTGTCCGTGCACGCCAGCTCGTGGTATTTTGTGGGAGAGCCACACTCGAGGGGCCCAAGAGCCGCACGTGGCTCGCGAGCCGCAGTTTGCCAACTACAGGGCTAGCCGATGTCAAATGCTTATGACCTGTGAACAATCAGTCTGTACTAAGCAGTTGCAGCAAATATTGACACGTGGTGTCTGTGTTCCAAGTTCTTTTATAACAACCGGGTTCAGGTGTTACTATTATCATTACTATTGCTGTTGCTATTGTTACGGTTATGTTTATGGCCACGCACAAGGGGAGCTGTGGCCCAGGGAGGTGGAGGAACGTGTGTCCACGTGAGTCACCGGTGAGTGACGGAGCCTGGGGGTGAATGCAGGCGCCTGCTTGCCGGCTGGGTCTTCGCCCCTGGGCCGGGCTCCGTGCCCGATCGCCACCCTGGCCCCTCCCCCTGTGAGCCCCGGAGGCCCCGCCTTCACCGCCTCAGGCCTTTGTCAGGTCAACCACAGGTGACCACGGGAACGTCGGAGCGGACGGAACCGGCCTGGGCGAGGCCAGCCCGCTCACCTTGCGGCTACCCGTCAGGATTCCTCTCCGAACTCCTTAATCTTCGAACACGTTGTAGGGATTTAAACTTTATTAGGATTCACGGTAGTTTCAAAGTGCCTCTGAGCGGGCCGAACTGCTGTTAGTCACTTACAAACCGGCGGAGATTGATCCAGTCCGGGGGCTCTCCTTTCCAAGCTGGCGGTCCGAGGTGTGGAGGGAAGGCACACGGGAACGGGGAAACTGGGCTCTGGAACGCCGGGTGTCTGGACACGCCTGGGTCCTGTCACGCTTTAGACAGGGTGTTGGGGCAGGCGGAGGGTTCGGCTGTCCTGGAGAGAGAAAAACGAGGTAACAGCAAGTTCAGGAAAGAAAGTGAGAAAGAGCATGGTAGCATTATCCTCCTATATAATAAAAGGCTAATATGCAAATTTACCAAAAGGCGGAACGACCAGTCGCCATGGCGTGCTCTGACCACCAGGGGCAGACGCTCAATGCAGGAGCTGCCCCTGGTGGTCAGTGCACACCCACAGGGGGAGCACCCCTCAGCCACAAGCCACGGTGATGGCTGAGTGCGGCGGCAGCAGCACTAAGGATGTCCCACTGACGGCTCTGGGGGGCGTGGGCCTAAGCCACCGGTGAGACATCCCCGAGGGCTCCCGGACTGCCAAAGGGCCAGGCCAGGCTGAGGGGACCCCCCCTACCCCTCACCTTCAAGCACACAAATGTCGTTCACCGGGCCGCTATTCTATTATGAAATCTACCCGGAGCCAGCTCTGAGACCAGAACCGAGAGGGAGCCGTCTGATCTTCCTCTTCCTCCTTCTTGTTCTCTGGCCTTTCTTCTCTCTCCGCAGGCCTTGACCCCGGAGCCAACACCTGAGCCAGTGTTTTGAACATGAGAATAAAGCACATCAGGAGGGAAGTGGTGGTTTTTGCATGCCTGCCTCTGTGTGTGTGTGTATGCTTGTGTGTGTGTGTGTGTGTGTGTGTGTGTGTGTGAAGAGGAATGGAGATGGTGCTGGAAGCTAACCAAAATTTAGGTTTTTGTTTTATAATTTTAACAAAATGTATAATAGTTGGGCTTTACTGACCAATAAATTAATTGTTTGAAGTGTACATTATGAGTAATAGGTGGCTTAATAACACGGTTTTGGAAAACAGCCTATTAAAATGTCGTCATCATCATCATCACGAAAAATACTAGTGATATGAACCTGCTGTTACCTCTCACGTAGGAAGCTGTGCCTTTTGCCCCCGGTGGCACTTCTGTCCCCCAGTCCCCGGGAACAGGCGGGGGCTGCTCCTGCCGACTCTGTTTTTCGGTTTGTCTTTCTGCCGTCTGCTTGTTTATCCGGAGCAGGCTGGGATTCAGAGCAGAACAGAGGAAGGTCCTCCCTCCCTCCCTTCCTTCCTCTGCTCTCGTTGGTTTTCCTCCGTCTGTGTTTTCTTCTTTTTAATTGTGTCCGTGTTCTCTCTTCTCCTTCTCTTCTCCTTTCCTCACCTTCTTCCCGTTTGCTTCTCTCCAATTTCCTCTCTCTCTGTCTCACAAAAAGTCTAACCAGAGTCTCTGAAAAATAAGTAGAACTCCCATGACTTTGTTGAATTACTGATGAAATTTAATGAAGAAATAGCCAACATAAGAATAAACTTGATGAGGGTGTAATGGCCTTCCATAAAACTTGGTTTTTAATTAAACTGAAAGGAGAATGAGATCTTGACCAAATATCATACACATTTAAACCAGGAACATTGAACTTGGCAGGAATAGTGATCTTTTCTATTCTTGTTTCTAAAAAATATATTTGTTGATTTCATAGCAGAAGGGAGAGGGAGAAAGAGAGAATCATTGGCTGCCTCCTGCACGCCCCCTACTGGGGATGGAGCCTGCAACCCAGGCACTTGCCCTGACTGGGAAATGCAACCGTGACCTTCTGGTTCCTAGGTCCATGCCAGCCGGATGGAATATTGATCTTAAAAGAAAACTCACAATAAGTTTGATATGAACAGAGACGATAAATAAATCAAATTACCATATATAATCTTAATAAAAATGAGCTATTCTAATGTAAATAACTACAGTAAAATAAATGAAAATCAGAAACATGAGGAGTTTGTGTGGTATACGAAATTTATAAAGGAATCTATTAACTCATTTAGGTTCATTTCTCAAAAAAATTTAATGATAAATTTCATCATCATTACAACATTTTAAAAAAATGTTCCCTCTCAATATTCTCAGATTCAAAATGTTGGAACAGAATAGTCACCTGAAGACAGCAGTGTACACATCCTAACCCCTGATTGAATCCTCTGACCTTTCCAGATTCGGCAGGTTTAGCTTCTATTACAGAGTAGTTGGAGCCCAAACAGTGAAGGAAGTTGGAAATTGCTTGAACCAAGTGTCTGATTTTTAAACATCACAACAATGAGGGCACCGATATTCTTTTATAGTATTTGTCTGGAAAGAGTAAAAGCGCTTTGAATATAAAAACATCTTATTACATAAAAATTGTTTCAGTTCCACTTAAATACAGTATCACAGTCATTAATGGGGTACTCTAATGAAATCTCTAAGAACCTGTTCAGTCAGGTTTGCAGCGAGGGTAAGACAGCATTGACCGATCTTCTCCTCGATCAGTATAATTTTGACGATGTAAGCGCTCCTGGTGAACGCAGGCTGAGGGCGGACGGAGTTAGTGTCCGCCCGTGTCAGGCGCCGGAGCGGAGTTAAAATAGCGGAGTCCCATCCGTTCTGGGTGCGATGCCTTCGGGCCTGGGGTGGTGAGCCTCCGCTCCCCTGTGTCTGAGAGCTCTGAGATTGGGGGTGAGATACCCTTGTATCTGAAACAGCGCCTACCTCGTGGCTTACTGAGAATTGTGCAATCGATAATTACAACACAGAGGAGACAATTCTCCGCTACTTCTAGCTGCCTCTGCCTCCCCTGCCCTCCCCTCCCCCTGCCCTCCCCTCCCCCTGCCCTCCCCTCCCCTGCCCTCCCCTCCCCCTGCCCTCTCCTGCCCTCTCCTCCCCCTGCCCTGTCCTCCTCTTGCCCTCCCCTCCCCCTGCCCTCCGCCTCCCCCTGCTCTCCCCTCCCCCTACCTCCCCCTCCCCCTGCCCTCCCCTCCCCTCCCCCTGCCCTCCCCTCCCCCTGCCCTCCCCTCCCCTGCCCTCTCCTCCCCTTGCCCTCTGCCTCCCCCTGCTCTCCCCTCCCCCTGCCCTCCGCCTCCCCCTGCCCTCCCCTCCCCCTGCCTTCCCCTCCCCCTGCCCTCCCCTCCCCCTGCCCTCCCCTCCCCCTGCCCCCGCCTCCCCAGCTCACACCAGCCACCAAGACTAGCCACCAAAAGCATTGCCCTTGACACTCAGGAGAAGTTTGAAACAGACAAAGCTCCCGCTTGGCAGTCTCGGGTTCCTCTCCCCACCCTCTCCCACCTCCCGGTCTCTCTGTGCAGGGCTCTGGCACCTCAGGGCTTCCGCATCCAGCCCCCTGGGGTAGCCTCTACTCAGCACCTAACCCTTCTCCTCCCGTGCTCCTCAGCTGGAGCCATCTGGGCAAATAGTGCAAGCGGGGTCCTCCCGCCTTCTGGTTATTTATTACATCAAAGGATGTATCCCTGAACCCCGAGCCGGTGTGGCACAGTGGATAGAGTGTTGGCCTGCGGACAGAAGGGTCCGGGTTTGATTCTAGTCAAGAGCATGTACCTCAGAGTCAGGGTTCGTGCAGGGGGCAACCCATCAATGTGCTTTTCTCACATCAATATTTCTCCCTGTCTCTCCTCTTCTCCACTCTCCCTAAAAATCACTGGAAAAATATCCTTATGTGAGGCTTAAAAAAAGGAAAAAATAAATCTACCCCTGTATTTTTAACCACTTTATTGTTTTTGTTTTTTAACCATGAGCTCCAGGAGCGCAGAGACCATGCTTTCTCTGGTCATGGGAGGTAGTCAGCAAATGTCATCAAGTGGCAGATGGACTGCTCACTGGGACAAACGCATGGTAGGATACAAATGGCCATCGGGCCTTAGCCTTCTCAGATCATAAGTCTCAAAACACAAGTCTCTTTGGGCAGTTCTAGGTCCACAGCGGAACTGAGGGGGGGGTGCAGGGTTTCCGGATTCCCTCTGAGCCCAACGTACACAGCTTCCCGCACTGTCCACATCCGCACCAGAGGGCATCTGTGTGCGATGAGCCTGGTGACACCTCGTCAGCCCGTCTCGACTCACAAGTTCACTCTTGGTGCTGGGCGGTCTGTGGGTTTGGAAATGGGTAATGCATCATTGTGGTACCCTACAGAGAGTCTTCCCTGCCCCCCCAAATCCTGTGTGCCCCTCTTACTCATCCCTAACGCCCACCCAGCCCCTGACCACTCACCGTCCTGCGGTCTCCGGTTCCGGTCCAGGAACCCCAGGCTGGGAATCACAGTGTGCAGGCCCTTCAGGCCGCGTTCCCTCCGTGACGTGCTCAGATCCCCCCGTTCTCTGTGTGATCCGTTGGCATTGACTGCTCACTGGGACAAACTCATGCTAGGATGCAAATGGCCATCGGGTCTTAGCCTTAGATCCATGCTCCAGTGTCAGCATGTGTCACCCTGTGTGTCCATTCGCCTCCTGGGACGTCCTGGTGGCTTCTGGGCGTCGGCAGCCAGGGATGATGCTGCTGTAAACACCCACGTGCGGGGATTTTGTCGCTCTGCGTCTCCAGCTCTTTGGTGAAGACTGAGAAGCGTGGGTGCTGGACCACACGGTCAGGGTCGCCCCCGTTCTGTAAGAAACCGCCACTGTCTTCCGCAGTGCCGTGGCCAGCAGTGAGGGAGCACTCCGGTCGCTCCACGTGCTGGCCGCCTGGGGTGGTGTCCGCGCTCCTGACACTGGCCATTCTGGTCGGTGTGCAGGGGCATCTCCTTAGGATGTTAAAAGCATCTACCTTTGTATTGATTTCAGAGAGGAAGGGAGAGAGGGAGGGAGATAGAAACACCAGTGATGAGAGAGAATCACTGATCGGCTGCCTCCTGCACGCCCCCTACTAAGGATTGAGCCCACAACCTGGGCATGAGATTGGGAATTGAACCATGACCTTCTGGTTCATAGATCGATGCTCAACCCTGAGCCACACGGACGGGCTCCTGGTGATGTTACCCCGCTGCTATCTCAGTATCAGATGGGTGGCCTGTGAGCAGTGCAACAAAGTTGAAAAAAGTCATCCCGGTTTTGTGAGGGAAGGTGTTTGGGAAGGCAGGAGTCTGTAATCCAGAGCTCCACTGCAGGGATAGAACCCCAGGGGAGGGCATCGCCTCGAGCTGTTAGTTTTCTTAAAAAAAAAAAAAAAAATCCATTCTGTGCCTGAGCCCCAGGTTCTCTGTCATCCCAGCTGCTTCCAGGGGGAGGTCTTCTGAAAGGGGCGTGGCCGGCCCTGCGGCCGGGGTGGGGGGCCAGGGGGCGGGGGCCGAGGAGACAGACATGGCGGACCCGTGGCTGTTTACATGTCTGTGTGGCACTTCTTGTGCCATCTGTTCTGTATAAGGCACAGCCATTGTCCATTGTGCTGCGGTCTCTGTTGCTGTTTATTTAACGAAGGTTTTATAGCTCCTATAAAGCGTCAGGGTTCGGAATGGTGGGTCCATTGTTGTGTTAGTCTGAAGAAGCCTGGCCCCTTGTCTTTCCTGCTGGTGAGTACCTGCGGCCTCGCACAGCCGGGCACAGCCGGGCGGTGACGGCTGGGTCGCAGGTCGGAGGTCGGAGCCTGGGCGGGCTCACACCTGCAGGCCTTCCAGCAGAGCTGGCTCCCACAGGCACGGCCCTCCGAGAAGAGTCTGTGGAGCCCGGACAGGACAGCTTCAGCGTGATGGCTTTTTTGGGTGATTTACAAAACGTTCAGACGGGGGGAGGGAGAGAGGAAAGGAGGGGGAGAGGGAAGAGGAGAGGGAGATAGGGAGGGGAGAAAAGGACAGGGGAGCCTGGAATAAAAGGTTGGGGAGCCTGTGCCCGACACTCCACCCTGAGCCGCTGGCCGGCTCTCACGCTCCTTCAGAAGCGCCCCCTCTAATGGGACATCCAGGGGCGGCTGTATCCCGGTCCCCGGTGAGGAGTAGGCCCTGGACAGGTCTCTGAGCACCTGGGGAGGAAGGAGTTCCTGGGTCCGGCTTGCCTGGACCCCCTGCTGTGCTGCTCCTGTGTCTTCCTTCCTCTCCTTCGGCCTGAGCTTGGCTCAGCCTCGGCACTTCTGTGCCCCAGGTGCCCTCTGAGCCCGGAGGACAGAAGAGGCTGCATGTTTGTTCAATGGAAGCAAATTGATAACATAACTCAGTCCTAAGAAGGTTTCTTCCACAAGGGCCCACGAAGTCTCGTTTCTGCTGAATGACAAACCCACACTTGGTTGGGACCCGTGTCTGGGACGGACAGTTTCCCATAACCTCACGGTGTGACCGCTCCCGGAGCACCGGCCTCCAGGCTCCTGCCCGGGCTCCCGGCTGGGGAGGAGCCGGGCAGGCTGGCTCTCCTTTTCCTGCGGACCTTCCCGGCCGCCTCGCTGTGGAGAACTGCTCGGGATGGAGAGCTCAGGGGTGCTCAGGTCTTCTGCCCCCTACGGACTCCCAGGCGCATGTGCAGTCTCAGCTCCTGTGTCTCTCCAGCCTCATGGGTGTTTGTGACGTGTAAATGATTTGATATGTGTAAAGCGTGTAGCAGGGTGCCTGTCACATTCTAATTAGTAAATAACAGCCGTGATTATTAGTATTAATATTACTATCATCATATTTACACCTAAGTGGTACCTAATGTTTGCAGAATACTTTCATATATTATATCCTAGTACAGTGGTTGGTAAACATGCGGCTCTTTGGCCCCTTGAGTGTGGCTCATCCACAAAATACCACGGCCTGGGTGAGTCTGTTTTGAGGAAGTGGCGTTAGAAGAAGTTTAAGTTTAAAAAACTTGGCTCTCAGAAGAAATTTCTGTGCTGTTGGTGTTTGGCTCGGTGGACGAATGAGTTTGCCGACCGCGGGGCCAGTAATGGGTAGCCCACACGGTGGTCAGACCACACAGCTCCAGGGTCGTCTTTGCTAATCTGATTCTCCACTGGACGTCACTTTTCTTCAAGAGACCCCATGGGCGACGGGAAGAGAAGGCTGAAAGGCCGAGGGGACCGGGAGCTCTCTCTCTCTCTCTGCCCCAGGAGTCCTCCTCATGGTCTGTTTCCAGTGTTGCTTCCATTGCAGTCAAAATTCCCTCCACTGTTGAGGCTCCCAACTCATTTCTCGGAAAGCTGTTCCTTTAACATGTTGCCATTAGGATTTCCTCTTGATAAAAACCCTGAATTTCCCTTTGCTTAATTTAATCCCTCTTCACATACACCTCAGGCCCATTTAAATAATTCCTCTGCCTCCTTGTGCCATTTGCACCTTTCGGTTACTTGTAGAGAGTTCTCTGCACTCCCTTTGGGCATAATCCTACCGCTGCAGTTCATGTTGGGCAAACTGTACATTTTGTATCCGTCTATGGTCCCTTCCAAGGGTGTGCTCTAGCTTTCCAGGTGTACTCTATGGTCCCTTCTAAAAGTGTGCTGTAGCTGCCCATGTGTAGTCTATGGTCCCTTCTAAGGGAGCACTATAGCTACCCAAGTGTAGTCTATAGTCCCTTATAAGTGAGCGCTCTATCGGCCCATGTGTTCTCTATGGTCCCTTCCAAGGATGTGCTCTAGCTGCCCATCTGTAGTCTATGGTCCCTTCCAAGGGTGTGCTCTAGCTGCCCATGTGTACTCTATGGTGCCTTCTAAAAGTGTGCTCTATCTGCCCATGTGTACTCTATGGTCGCTTCCAAGGGTGTGCTCTATCTGCCCAGGTGTACTCTATGGTCCCTTCCAAGGGTGTGCTCTAGCTGCCCATCTGTAGTCTATGGTCCCTTCCAAGGGTGTGCTCTAGCTGCCCATGTGTACTCTATGGTGCCTTCTAAAAGTGTGCTCTATCTGCCCATGTGTACTCTATGGTCGCTTCCAAGGGTGTGCTCTAGCTGCCCAGGTGTACTCTATGGTCCCTTCCAAGGGTGTGCTCTAGCTGCCCATGTGTAGTCAATGGTCCCTTCCAAGGTTGTACTCGAGCTGCCCATCTGCAGTCTATGGTCCCTTGCAAGGCTGATCTGTAGCTGCCCATGTGTAGTCTATAGTCCTTTCTAAGGGTGTGCTTTAGTTGCCCATCTGTAGTCTATAATCCCTTCTAAGAGTGTGCTCTAGCTGCCCAGGTGTAGTCTATGGTTTCTTCTAAGGAAGCACTCTAGCTACCTAAGTGTACTCTGTGGTCCCTTCTAAGGGTGTGCTTTAGCTGCCCATCTGTAGACTATGGTTCCTTTCATGGGAGCGCTATAGATACCCAAGTGTAGTCTATGGTACTAAGGGTGTGCTCTAGCTGCCCATGTGTACTCTATGATCACTTTCAAGGGTGTGCTCTAGCTGCCCATCTGTAGTCTATGGTCCCTTCTAAGGGTGTGCTCTCTCTGCCCAGCTGTAGTCTATTGTCCCTTCCAAGGCTGTGCTCTGGTGCCCATCTTGTGTCTGTCCGTGGTACACTCTTGTTGGAATAAAGGCCGTTCTCCCATGTTATTATCCAAACTGTCTTGTCAGGAGCAGCTACAAATGTGAAACACAGCAAATGACTGAGAAAACAAAGAAAGTGAGTAGGAAGAAGTATTTACCTTTTTATATCATTATTCTTACCAATTGTTAGAGTTCCTCTTGTTATAAATAAATGTAAAATACAGTTGTCTTTATTCAATCTATAACCTACACTTATAAGGGGACTTCAGGGTTAGCCCCAAAAGGCAGATAGTCCAAAAGAATTTCTTAGTTTTTAAATGAAAAGGGTGTGTGTGTGTTTAATTTTCTAGCAGCGTTTATCTAAAATACTAAAAACTGAGAAAACGACATTTAAAAGCAGCTGGAAAGTTTATGAGCTTCACTCATCATAAAGGAAAGGAACCTCTTTCTGCATCTCTAAAGCCCGGTCTCCTTAGGAGCATGGCCCTGGGCCTCCCAAGGAGAAGAGATGGAAAGGGTTTTGAAACCTGCAATGGCTCCTCCATCTGCAAGCACCTCGGACGCGCTGCGAAGTGCTCCCGGGAGGAGGCGGCCGGGACACACCGCCGCTGGGTCAGGACAGAGTCTCTTCCAGGAGCCCTTCCTGTTGGCTTCGGGCTCAGAGGAAGCGGACAGTCCCGCTGGGAGGGGTTTCTGACCCGGCAGCGGGGCCCCCACCTGGAGACGCGGCGGCATGCACAGTGCAGCCGGAGGCCAGGACAGAGCTCTGTCCCTTCGCCCTGTGTCGCCCTGGTCCGCGGAGGGCGGGGTCACTGGGAGGTTGCGGACAGATGTGTTGTTGGAGCCCAGGCATCCACCCCCCCACCCACCCCCCACTTCCGGGGCTCCCCACGAAGCCGCCCTCGTGGACCTGACCATCGCCCACACGGCCAGACAGACGGCTGCTGGGGGGCTGCCCCGATGATGCCGTCGATTGTGCTTCTGGTCCATTCCCGATGCATCTGCATCGCAGCGGCCGCCCTTTCCATCGTGCTGGTTCCTGCCTCTGCACGTCTTTCTTCTTCGGGGTGACACCCCCCCATTTCCCAGGCCGGGGGCCACGCAGGAGAAGAAGGGGTGGGGAGTGACCCGGGGCAGGGTCTGTAGGCACGGAGCCCCATCGCCCGCAGAACATGGGCCCCCCGGAGGAGTCAGAGGGAAGTCCATCTCCACCAAGAGCTGCTGGGACCCGTCCTGGCCCGTCTCCGTCCTGGTCTGTGTCTCCCTGTCCTCTGTGAGAGCTCCCTGCTGTGAGGGCGGAGGCGGAGCCGGACCCCACCCCTGGCCGCTCCTCACTCACTCCCAGGCCTTGGGGAAGGTGCCTGACCTGCACCTCAGTTCTCAGAGATAAAAACCCGTAAGGCAGCCACAACCACAGCTTCACCAACATCTGCCAGGAAGACACTTCCTTGGTGTTAAAAGGTCTTAGGCTTTAGGTAAGTGAGAATTAGATTTTAAAAATCAAAGCATGGACACTGATCCTGGGCGTAACGTGACTTACTGCCATTTGATTACCAGGGAACATTTCTCAACCTGATTAACTTAATTTTGCCCTCCGGGGCGGTGGCGGTGTGTTTATTCAGCCGGTGGAGGGTTCCGGTCCGCAGTACCCATGGGCACTGTTCTTGTTCCGTTTCCTTTGCTTCCTTGATGTCGCCGCAGGGCAGAGCCTGGCAGTCCCGGTGGTTGGCTCTCCGGCGCCCGTATATGCGGGGGAAGCAGAGAGAGGGGCTCAGGTCCCAACGAGAGGCAGCGTGACCAGTTCGGGACGTCAGTGAAAGAAGGCAGTTCCTCTGGGTGACAAACACTGTGCTGGACAAGTTGATGGCTAAATGCGTTTTTTTGTGTGTGTGTGTGTTTTTTTAATTTATTTCAGAGAGAGGAAGGGAGAGGGAAAGTGAGTTAGAAACACCCGTGGTGATCATCATCAATAGGCGCCTCCCGGCACAGCCCCCATGCACCGCCGGCCTGGTGCAGCCGAGGAATGTGATGCCGGGCCCTGGTGGAGAGAACTCTCTAGCCCAGCGGTCGGCAAACCCATTCGTCGCCAGAGCCAAATACCAACAGTACAACGATTGACATTTCTTTTGAAATGGTATTTTGTGGAAGAGCCACACTCAAGGGGCCAAAGAGCCTCACGTGGCTCGAGAGCCGCAGTTTGCCGACCACGGAGCTAGGACTCTGAGGAAGAAACGCCTGTGCCATTTGTCCCGGGAGGAGGCCCTGGGATGGAAGCAGTGTTGTCTTCCGCACATGCATCCGGGAAAAGGCCGTCTCGGACAGGAAGTGCCGGAAGGCCGGTGAGGGATTCTCTGGGGAGCGGTGTGTTAGGACCCAGACTGCTTTATTAAAAAATAAGTAAATGCTGGCAAATAAGAGGCAGTGCAGCCCTCTGTGTTTGTCCATACAGCACGAGGCCTGTGTATAATATGTGCATAGTTTTTTATGAATCAAAACGTGAGTCATAAATAAAATGTTAATTTGTAGGCACATTCAACTGTGGAGCAGATGGAAAAAATAGGAATGTGCTAGGAAGCTAGGTATTTGCAGAAGCTAATGAAGTTAATTGGTCTCATTTGACTACCTTATTTCCCCCAAACCCCCGAAGACTGGGCTTTTTTTATTTCTTTAATTAAAAATGAGTTTGGTATGTGAATATTATAACCTTTCATTTTTTCCTAGTTTTCTATATAAATGTCTTATTTATAGAACTACCCCTGAGGAGTCCGGTATTAGGAAGAACATTAGTAAACGGGGAGCCGTAAGCAGGGGGCTAGCGCTGCACCGAAACCATTAGCCACAGACGCCGGGATGACGTGTGCCTTTACACCTTATTACTGCTTATCCGCCTGTGTGCTGGCGATTACCCAGAGACAGGCCCGTTTTCCTCTCGCCTGAAAACAGCACAAGTAAAAACACATAAGATAATGATTGTTTCACAGAATTTAATTTTTAAATAGCAGTGCCCGAGATCACAGGGCACCCTCCCATTGACATATCAGCAGTGTGAAATCAGAGCACTCGCAGCCCTGAGCTAATCGATACCATGTGTGCGGGAGGGTAATTTCCCCTCAATTAACCGTTGCATCAGGAAAAGTTAAAAAGCAGAATACTTCGCTGTTCACCAAAGAGCGCTTTTTCAGGAGAGCTCCGTGTTTGGCTGCCGCTCTGGAATACAGATAGAGTGAATATCGAATGTGCTCTTGCACGCCGCAGAGGGTTCTGGGACGTGGTTTCCCTAATGTCATCACGAGCATATTGCCTTTGAATGGACTGCCTCTGATTTCTGTGCGCGGATGATCGAGTTGGGTTTCTGAGGATCTGGATCAGGTTACCGGGCGGGGTGGAGCCCCTGGAATACTGTCTCACACAGGGACAGACGTAGAGTTGGAGTGCATTTATGAGCCCTTGCTGCAGAGAGGAACACGAGACCATCTTTTTTAAGTTAAGAGCTCTTGGAACGGCGACTCTCCTAATGGCCGGGTTTAGGGAGCGCGGGCCGGGCCGCGGGGCCGGCCTGCGTGTGCATCTGGAGCGCGTTAGCGTCTCGGTGAACAGGAGACGTCTGCAGCTGCACATGACGCGCAGGCCGGGCCGCTTGGCAAACAGGAATGGAAAGGCAGGGAGAAGCGCCAGTTCCATCGGAGGCCACTGTTTCCCTCTGCCTGGGCATTGTTATTCCTTCCAGCAGACGTGCCCCGGCCCTCCCCCGCGGTCCCCGCGCCAGGACCGCTCAGGAAGCCGTGTGGTGTTTCTCCGCCTCCCCCAGAAGGTCCAGGCAGAAGGAAAACACGAAACGACTTCGGTTTGGTTGGTTGACGTGATAGTAACTAGTATGTGGATACCTACAAATCTGAAATGTGACATTTCATGGAGTATATTTTCCTTTGAACGCCTGTGTAAGCTTCTCACCGAGAACCTTTACCCTCCAGCCATTTTAACCACACGGAGTCCATGGCTTCAGCCTGAGACCCTTAGAGTCCAGGTGGCCAGACGGCGGCTGTTGGAATAGGCCTGGCAGTGGTCCAATTTGAGGGACAAAGGCAAAGCCTGTGGAATTGTCTGATCCACACGTGGACAGCCTCACTTCCTGGATGCAGGACATCGCAGAAGGCAGCGATGCAATCAGGTCACAGATTAGAAGGTGACACGTTTGCAGCTCGTGTCTTAAGCATGGGGCGCTAACCACGCACTCATCTCCGAGGCCAGAGCTGAATCTCCCTGCATCTTCCCTGGAGGCAGAGGTGCATGCCCGGAGAGGGCCTTCCCATGCAGTAACAGACCCAGTTCCGGGATTTTTAAAACATCCCGGAACTGGGTCTGTTAATAAAAGGCCAATATGCACATTAGGAGGGAGAGCCCGAGCAAGGAACAATAGCTCAGTCCAGCTCTCCTGCACAGTGAAATTTGACCAATCTGCAGTGGCCATTTATACCTTTTATCCTCTCATTACTTATATATCTGGTATTGGGCGACGGGTGATGGTTTAGGGCCACTTAGTTGCAGAAAAATCATAAATCATAAACTGTAGATTCTAGAACCAGACCTGCTCAGGAGGCACAAGGATTGATGGATTAGGTCACATGTGTCAAACACAAGACCCGCGGGCCAAATCCAGCCCGCCAGGCCTTGCAATGTGGCCCGCACCATGCTGTCATCACTGCACTCCGCTGTCAGTTTATGACATTGTCAGTTTATGACTGTTCAGTAAACCATTCAGCCCACAATTTAGGCTGGATTTTAGATTTTGGCCCCTTCTCTGATTGAGTTCGACACCCCTAGATTAGGTAAAAGAAGAGCAACTGAAAAATGATTGGAATGTGAAATTTCTTAACAGTCATTAGCAGAGTTAAATGTATGTAGTTAATGTTAGAATATATTTTGTTTCAGAATATAATTGCCAGTTCCTCCCCAAATGTGATATTTCAATGTTAGCCAGAGTCTAATCTATGTTATACAGAGTGGCCAGATTATTATGATCTCTGAATGCATAATAATATGGCCACTCAGTGTGTGTGTGTGTGTGTGTGTGTGTGTGTGTGTGTGTTAGAAGCCCAATGCATGAATTAGTGCACAGGTGGGGTCTGGCCAGCGGGAGGGGACATGGGCAGTTGGCCAGCCTGCCTGCTGGTCAAACTCCTGGTTGAGGGGACAATTTGCATATTAGCCTTTTATTATATAGGATGTACACTGAGTGGCCAGATTATTATGCGTTCAGGGATCATAGTAATCTGGCCACTCAGTGTATATAAAAGCCCAATGACCAAACAAAGGAACAACTGGTCGACCAGCTATGATGTGCTCTGACAACCAGGGAGCAGACAGTGCAG
Organism: Pipistrellus pygmaeus; assembly: GCA_949987585.1. Lineage (NCBI taxonomy): Eukaryota > Metazoa > Chordata > Mammalia > Chiroptera > Vespertilionidae > Pipistrellus > Pipistrellus pygmaeus. The sequence continues at coordinate 88,596,089 of OX465308.1, forward strand.
GAACTGCCCCTGGTGGTCAGTGCACTCCCACAGTGGGAGTGCCACTCAGCTGACTGGGACGAGTGGCTGCTTCCACAGAGGGCCTATCCCCAAAGGCCACGCCCCCCATCACCACCAGTGCATGAGTCTGCACCGGCCTCTAGTTTTTCTATAGTATCAAAGATAGCAGAGAGGATAAGGAAAGAAATATAATGTTATAACCTTTATTCTTAGTACAGGAGAGAGGGCTGTCGACACAGAGAGGACGATGCTACAGCCCAGGGGTTGGCAAACTTTTACTGTGAAAGTCAAGATAACAAATACGTTAGGTCCTGTGGGCCATATGGTTTGTCTCAGGGATCAGGTCTACTGTATGGAGCAACTAATGTCAGTATGTAAATGAGAGAACGTGACTGCGTCCCAGAAAAACTTTATTTACACACACAGGTGCAGCTAGCCTGCCAGCCCCTCCTAAAACCCCTGCATGACGGTTCAGCCGTCCCCGCAGTGCGCGGGGGTGTGATGATGTTCGGTGCCTGGCTTTTAGGAAGTGCACGCTTGAACGGTGTCCATAAGAGACAGAAGGAAAGCTGTGGACGCGGGCCAGTGCCTCCAGGGCTCACATATTTACACTTGGTTATTAATGATAATTGTCGGAGTTAGTGGGTGGGGGCGGTGGATAAGGGTTTATACAAAGTTCTTCATCTAGATGACGCTAGGACAGTGCATGGGGTAAGAGGGTTGTTGTGAATATCGATTATATCTCCATAAAGAAAAGAAAAAGAAGAGAACGCTCCCCTCTAATTCATGAAAATTCAGATGCTCAGAAAGCGGAAATGTGGCCTTACCTTGCCCGGCATTCCAGAGGAGAGCGTCAGGCGTTGAAGCTGCCGCTGGGACTGGCAGCACCAGGGCGTCCTCACTGTGCAGGCTTCCCGGGGAGCGGCCGCGGGCACCGGTGCTGGCACCAGACCGCTCCTGCCCGTCCTCTCAGGAAGGTCCGTGGGCGCGTGCCCCTCGGGTGGAAGGTGCGGCTCCCCTCCGTCACTGGACACCCAGGAAGCCCCTTTCCGGGGCGACGCCTCTGTCCCGATCCAGAAGTTTCCAGCATGTTCCGCTGTGAGCCAGTGACTGACCTCCTCGGCACCTCGCCGAAACCGCTGCTCATCCAACGACCAGCCTCCTTTCCTTCCCTGAGGGGGGTCTGTGTGTGTGTGTGTGTGTGCGTGTGTATGAGGGAGTGTGTGTCTGAGGGTGTGCGTGTGTGTGTGTGTCTGAGGGTGAGTGCGTGTGTGTGTGTGTGTGTGTGTGTCTGAGGGTGTGTGTGTGTGTGTGTGTGTGTGTATGAGGGTGTGTGTGTCTGAGGGTGTGTGTGTGTGTGTATGAGGGTGTGTGTGTGTGTGTATGAGGGTGTGTGTCTGGGGGTGTGTGTGTGGGTGTATGAGGGGGTGTGTGTATGAGGGTGAGTGTGTGTGTGTGTGTGTGTATGAGGGTGTGTGTGTATGAGGGTGTGTGTGTGTGTGAGGGTGTATGTGTGTATGAGGGTGAGTGTGTGTGTGTATGAGGGTGTGTGTGTATGAAGGTGTGTGTGTATGAGGGTGTGTGTGTCTGAGGGTGTGTGTGTGTGTGTATGAGGGGGTGTGTGTATGAGGGTGTGTGTGTCTGAGGGTGTGTGTGTGTGTGTGTGTGTGTGTGTATGAGGGGGGGTGTGTATGAGGGGGTGTGTGTCTGAGGGTGTGTGTGTGTGTGTGTGTGTGTGTATGGGGGGGTGTGTATGAGGGGGTGTGTGTATGAGGGTGTATGTGTGTATGAGGATATGTGTGTATGAGGGTGTGTGTGTGTATGAGGGGGTGTGTGTATGAGGGGGTGTGTGTATGAGGGTGAGTGTGTGTGATTGTGGGTGTGCCGCACACTGAGGTGTGAGGACCTCTCCGGGGAGGTGGCAGCAGGGTAATGCTGTGCGGGGTGCCCTGGAGGTGTCTCCGGGCCGGATGGGGGAGGCGGGGCCTGGCCGGGCTCCTGGGCGGCGAGGGCTTGTGGTGGAGGGCAGAGGGGAGGCTGGGTCCGCTCCCTGCCTCACTGGGAGCGGCCTCGGAAGCCGTGAGCCTGGAGCTGAGCGGCAGGTTCCTGTCACCGGCCTGGGCTTAAAGGGCTGTCCGTCCGTCTGATTGTGCGCGTGTGTCCTCAGTTCTTTGGTCTTGAGAAAGCCAAAGAGGACAAATAATCCTCAGTTTCACATTATCGTGAAGCTCTCCGAACAGAAGAGGCTAAGCCACGTTAACTAAGCCCGTGTCCGTCCTTAAATGTTTTCCCGGGAACACGTGCCACTGGCCGCCATGTGGCTGTGCGATCCAGTGACAGTGCGAATCAGTGGAATGACCACATCAATCAGTCCTGCCTTGGAGGAGAGTTATTCATCAGCCTGATGATCTGAGTCATCGTCTGAGGAAGCCAGCTTGTCTTTGAGTTTGAAGAGTGATAACAGGACCATCTGAGAGGAGAGAGAGAGAGAAGAGAAGAGAAGAGAAGAGAAGAGAAGAGAAGAGAAGAGAAGAGAAGAGAAGAAGGAACGGCATACGTTCCTGTTGTTCAGCTCAGGAGGCACCGAGCTCGGCACAGTCCCCTCCCAGCTGTGTCCTCCCCTCCCCGGGAGTGTCTGTGCGGTGCCCGTGGCAGGGGTGCCGGGGGGACTCGAGGATCGGGGTGCACCCTTGGCCCTTTCCCCGGGGAATGAAGCTGGCGTCCTCTGAGGCTCACGAGTCGCACAGACAGGGAGGCCGTAGGTGGCGTTAGCTGGGCTCCGTGTGGCAGCCTGTTATCGGCGGGCCCAGCCGAGGAGGGCCGGGCAGGGACACACAGACCCGTGGTCGGCCACGCGCTCAGAGCTGGCTGTTTGGCAGGCGTCTCCAGCTTCCCCCGATAGCGGGGCGCTCAGCCCCATGGGGAGGGGAGGTGAGGCGGTCCCATCCGGCAGGGCTTTCTGACCCGGGAGCATCTCCCGAGATCAGCCGGACTGCGGGCAGCCGGACTCGGGCCTGAGGCGGCAGCAGGGCGCGTCCCCAGGCCATCAGCTGCCGCCGAGCCCTCCCGACGGGCAGGGCCTCCTCGCTGAAGCAGCGAAGGTCCGCTGGGGGCAGATGGAGCCACGATGAGGTGGGGTGGGGAGTGTGTCCCGGGGGGTCAGGCCCCTGTGACCGGGCCCGGCACCTCCCTCAGCCCAGGGCCCTGCAGGGTCCGCACCACGTTTCAGTCCGTCCCTCCACGGCCTGCATTCCCGCCTGCCATTCGTACTCCGAGAACAGAGGGAGCGCTCCCCACCGCGGAGGGCAGAGTGGAGCTAGCCCCGTGGCCGGCAAGCTCACCAGTCAGCAGAGCCAAATAGCCACAGCCCAATTCACATTTCCTGGGAGAGCCACCTTTTTTAAACTTAAACTTCTTCTAACGCCCCTTCTTCAACATAGACTCGCCCAGGCCGTGGCGTTTTGTGGAAGAGCCACACTCAAGGGGCCAGAGAGCCGCCTGTGGCTCGTGAGCACCGTTTGCCGACCACGGAGTCAGACAAGGAGCAAAATCAAGCAAAACAGACATGTCCGTAGGCCGGTCTTCTCCTTCCGCCAGGCCCAGCCTCCGAGGAGGGAAGCTTTCCATCGTCCGCAGTTCAGTCATTGAGTCTCCCCCAGGAAGAATGAGTGCTGTGAATTGAACATGATTTGCAAGGAAAGAATCAAAGAATATGTTTCTTTATAAGAACTAAAGAAGGGGGCGGGGGGCGTGTGGCACCACGGGCCCCTGTGAAGGCTGGGAGTGACTGGTGTAGGTCGGGGCTGGTATTTGGGGTCAACAGCGAACTCTTTGAAGCTTGGATTTCTCCTCTTGAAGGGTAAACATTTTCCGGATCCAATTTTCATGGCGTCCTAAAACGTCCTCACGTGCGGCTGACCAGATGTGAGCTCCGAGGAACGGGGGAAAACCGGGGAAGGACCCGCCGGCCCAGGCGGGAACGGGGTGTGGACGGGCGGGGGACACAGACCGTTGAGTCCTCGCCGAGAACGGTCTGCGTCCCGCTTTCTGGTGGCGGTAATTCCTCCGCAGTGCTCCTTGAATAATAGGGAAAAGGCAATTCGAATCTCAGTGACAGATTGGACATAACGGGTTGCAACTATTAGGTCTAATTTTACCAGACTGAGAAATAAAATTGCCGAAACATAAACATCGATCAGTGATGCAGTAAATTAATTTGTACAGAAAAAGTCGTTTAACTGCAGTGCACATTAAACATAGAAAATTTCCAGAATTACTGCTCTCCGAGTGAGCGTGTACACTTGTTTACTTGTTCGGAGCGCGCGTCCGTGCTTTTTCTGCGGCAGCGTGGGTCCGGCGGAGGGAGGGGAGGTGGGGGGCGGGGACACGGAGGCGGGAGGCACCCGGCGACCTGAGTGTTGAAAACCGCATGTGTTCCCCGTCTTTGCACGTTCAGATCACTGTTTGGAATTTTGCTTTTTAATCTATTGGAGGGATCACACAAGATGTGCTCCCCTCCCCTCTCCTCATCCCAGGATAAATGTGATTTTTTATTTAAAAAATATATATTTTATTGATTTTTACAGAGAGGAAGGGAGAGGGATAGAGAGCCAGAAACATCGATCAGCTGCCTCCTGCACACCCCCTACCTGGGATGTGCCCACAACCAAGGTACATGCCCTTGACCGGAATCGAACCTGGGACCCTTCAGTCCACAGACCGACGCTCTATCCACTGAGCCACACCGGTCAGGGCATAAATGTGATTTTTAAAAAACAGTCCGGACGTGTGTCTGCGCGGGTCGGGGTGCGGGGTCACTGGGGGAGATTTGTGTTCGGTCCCCCGTGCGTTGCAGCCTCAGGCGTCCCAGGCATGAAGGACTCGCTGGATGGCGAGGAGTCGGCCCGGGTTCCTCTGTACTTACCCCTAAGGAAGCTGTGGACACGCTCCACGCTCCCTGCCCGCGGGGTGAGCAGCGATGGCGAGCAGAGTGTCTGTGGGCACCCCGCCGCCCGGCCGTGCGATACCATCGCGCCCGCCTGTGACCTTCAGGACCGCGGTTCGGTTCTCCCGGCGTCTGCCACGCGGCCGCTCCGGTGTCTTTCCGGCCGGACGAGGGCCTCGCTCTCGGGAGCGGGCAGCGGGATGAGGACCCTCCTCGGAGCTGCCACGCTGCGATAGTGGGCAGTTAGGGAACCGCCGGCATCTCCGGTGGTCACAGAGTGAGGGCGCCGGGCCCCGGCAGACTGCGCCCCTCAGCGTCTGAGGCGGGCGTGTGCAGGGGGGGGCGGGCGCAGGGGGGCTTCTGCGGGTCCCCGTGGTGCTGGCCTCCGGGGGGCGTCAGGTGGGCCTGGGACAAGCCCTTCTCGTGGCTGCTGCTCCCTCTCGCCCCCGCCGCCCCTCCTCTGGCTCCTGCTTTTCCCCGGCAGATGTGGGAGCCTCCTCCCCTGCGCTGGGGGAACCGATGGAGGACCATCCCCCACGCCGGCACTGATAACGGGAGACGGCGGTGTCTGAGGGGAGAGGGTGGCTGGTGGTTTCTGGACGTAAATGCTCATTGGTCTCCAGAGCCCAGGAAGAGAGCGCCAGTGCACTGCTGCTAATGGGTCCCCTCCGCGGAGAGATGTGAGCGATAAGATAAGCCGGGGAAGGGGGAGGGGAGAGTGTGTTAACTGCTCCGGCTGCTAACCACCCCCTGGCAGCCGGAGATAAGACACCTTGAGCCACTCAGGCCTGAAACAGGATGCAAACGCCGCCAATGCAGCCACGTGAGACGGAGCCCTTCCCGCCCTCCGCCCGGCTCTGACAGCTGCAGCGTGATGTACGCGGCCACGGCCACGGCCACGGCCACGGCCACGGGGGTGCAGAGGCCACGGCCACGGCCACGGGGGTGCAGAGGCCACGGCCACGGCCACGGGGGTGCAGAGCCCACGGCCACGGCCACGGGGGTGCAGAGCCCACGGCCATGGCCACGGGTGCAGAGGCCACAGCCACAGTGAAAGCTGCTCCCCTCCTGAGGGCCGGGATCCCCTGGGCCTTGGATTCGGGATCCCCTGGGCCTTGGATTCGGGATCCCCCGGGCCTTGGATCCCCTCAGAGCAGGAGGGAACCGGGCTGAGCGGAGTGCCCTGAACTTCATGTCAGTGACGTCAGCCTCAGGGTGCAAGGGGAGCCCCCGGAGCTTGCCAAAAACGGGTGTGTGGGCCCCCAGAAGTTCAGGCCCAGAGGCCTGGGTGGAGCCGGAGTCTGCTGGTGACAGGCTCCCCGGGTCGGTCAGAGGGCGGGCAGGGGCGGCCTGGGCCTGGTTGTGCATCATGGTCCCTGCAGTGGCCGGGGGAGGGGAGCTGGGGGCGGCTCCTGAGGGGAGGGGCTGGCCCCAGGGCCCAGGATGGAGCCTTTCTGCAGCTTGTATTTGCCAGACCTGACCTGCCAGCCACCTCAGAGGGGAGGGGGAGGGGGAGGGAGCAGGGGCAGTGGAGGGGGAATAGGAGAGCGGAGGAAGGAGGCCTGTGTTAGGGAGAGCAGGAGGACTGTGTGTGTGTGTGTGTGAGTGTGTATGTGTGAGTGTGTGAGTGTGTGTGTGTGTGAGTGTGTGTGTGTGTGAGTGAGTGTGTGTGTGTGTATGTGTGAGTGTGTGTGTGAGTGTGTATGTGTGTGAGTGTGTGTGTGTGTGTGAGTGTGTGTGTGTGTGAGTGTGTATGTGTGTGTGTGTGTGTGTGTGAATGTGTATGTGTGGGTGTGTGTATGTGTGAGTGTGTGTGTGTGTGTGTGTGTGTGTGTATGTGTGTGTGTGTGAGTGTGTGTGTGTGTGTGAGTGTGTGTGTGAGTATGTGTGTGTGTGTGTGTCCAGGACTCCATAGCCAGCAGCCAGAAGTGACACTGAATTAGGAACTAGGCTGCTGAGTGTTGTCAGCAGTGGGTTTGGGGTCATGGAATCATCACGTGTAATCATCACATGTGTGTAACTATGACAGTGGCACGAATCAGCGCTGCCCTGGGAACAGCCAAAGCCATTGAGGTGACGCTTGGGCCCGTGACACTGGACGGCGCCGGCAGTGGTTCAGGCGGGGTCGGGAGGCGGGCTTGGGGGCCACCACCGCGGAGGCCAGGCTGTTCCACCGCGGCACGGTGCTGGCATCCTGTACGTGGCTTTGTGGGGTGACAGCGTCCTGGACGGAGGCGAAGGAGTGGGAGTGGGACAGAGCAGCACCCCAGGGGTCGGGGGCCTGACTCGGTCCCTGTTTCGGGGATATTTGGCAACACGCTCCCTGTCAGTCTGTCTTACGAAAGAACATAGGACTTAATAAAACCGTAATTCTGTGTCACACGCGTTAATCAGTCAGCATTAGCCTCGTGATGACTGCCCCAGTGAAGCTGCATTAGGACGCGGCGGGGCCTTCACCTGGTCGGGGTGGCGATGGCTGACAGGCGAGAAACCGCGCAGCGTTTCAGAAACCCCTCAGCACAGCCGTGTGGCCTCCAGGGGGGAGGAAGCCGGACCGGGAGGAGCACAGAGGCAGAGGCGGGAGAGGCACCGGGAGGACTCGCCCACGGACGGGCCTCGTTCTCCGGCGGCCTCCGCCGGCATCCGGCCGTGGGGACGGTGTGCACCGGCTGCCGACGGCGACGGTCCGGCGGGGGGCCCTGCCTGGCTTCAGGGACCAGGAGCGGCCTTCCCGCCGGTCCGCTCTGCCAGACGCCCCGGTGGAGCACAGCACCCGCACGCCCCGGGGTTCCCGGGCCCCGCGCCCTTCCCGGTGACGGTCTTACTCTGGGAGCGCTGACATCTCAGCCACAGCAGGAGCGCGGGCCGGGCGGGAGGGGCATCGGGCTGCCCGTGGCCTCCTGCAGGCGCGGGAGGCCTCGGGTCGCCCAGGCCCTTCCCCACGAGACGCCCGGCACGGAGAGGAGCGGGCACAGGGAGGAGCGGGCACAGGGAGGAGCGGGCACAGGGAGGAGCGGGCACAGGGACTCGGTGGCAGGTGCCGGGCGGGGTCGGCACTCATGGCCATGCGCCTGTGCGTTCCCTCCCACCCGCCCCCGCCCTGTGGGTCCACATGGGCACCCGGAAATGAACAGAGTCTGCGTCCCCGCCGCAGGGCCCGCCGGGTGCGGGACACACGGACGTGGCCGTGCGAGCACGGAGCGCCCCTGTGCCACGCGGACACGCAGGAACACCCACCCTCCCCGCGGCTCCCTCTGGGAGCGCGCGTATTTATCACTTACACACGGTGACCACAGGGGTGCTAATGGGCCATTAATTACATTCTAGCCTTTCAACACGTCGTATTCTCCGGCGGCGTGGCTGCGGTGAGGTCTGCGCGGTGCGGCCGGTGAGCGGCCGGCCAGGAGGCTCGGCGGCGGCGGCGCCGGGGGAGGGGGCGGGCGAGCCGGGGGACACCTGCCCCTCGGGGCGGAGGCCCTGGTGCCGCTCACCGGCCTCGGCCGCAGCCTGTGCTGGACAGCGGGAGTGGCTCTCCCGTGGCCAGCCGTCCGCAGCAGCCTCTCTCTGACTGGGACCGCACCGCCCAGTGTGGGCACAGGGGTTGTGACGGTTCTTTGGAAACCACGTCCGCAGGGGAAGGGACTGTCTGCGCGTCCTCGTTTCCCAGTGGAACCATTTTCCAGGCCAGTTTTCCTGCTGGGAGAGGCCCTCCCCCCGCTCCCCGGGGAGGGTCAGGGTGAACGGACTCGGGGTGGACAGGCTGGTGCTGGGAAGTCTGCGGCGAGTTTGTCACCAAGTGTGGCTTCGTTGAAGCTCAGTGGGTGCACCGCACACCTCCGTGCGGAGGGTTTTGAAGCAAAAGAGAATCTGCAAACCCCACGGAAGTTCCGAGCGCGTTGGAGCGAGGGGTGGGCCGGCCGGAGGGGAAGGCGCCACAGGGCGTGGATGCAGGCCGCTCCGTCCGGGGTTTTATTTCGCTAATGAACTCGTCAGTGTGCACCGCCTGCACGCTGCTGGGGAATCGGCCGCTGGACGCTGGCGGCCCAGGAAACTCATTAGTCAGCAGAGCCAAATATCAGCACAACGATGGAAATCTCTTTGGAGAGCCACATTTTTTAAACTTAAACTTCTCCTAACGCCACTTCTTCAACACAGACTCGCCCAGGCCGTGGCGTTCTGTAGAAGAGCCACACTCAAGGGGCCAAAGAGCCACATGTGGCTGCAAGCCAAAGTTTTCCGACCACTCCTGTAAAGCATTCGGCAACATTTTGGGGGCATTTTTGTGTGTTTATGTTTAAACAAGAGTGTCCCTTCCGTCCTTTACAATGATTGGAATCTCAGTATGGGAAAAGCAACAACCACACCGCAGTCCGTTGCTGCTCCCCGTGCTGCTGGCGTGTGTCCGTCCTAACCGGACAGAGGAGCTGCGGTCAGCTGAAGCCAAGCGCCTGCGGCCCTCTCCGCAGACGAACCCGTCGGAGTGACGGCCCGGCTCTCCTACCGCAGCCGCTCAGGACGGCCCGTCCGGCACACACGTCCTGCTCGGTCCCCCCGCGCCGGGAGGCAGATGGGCTTGTTACCAACATGGCAGCGGAGGCTTAACAGCAGGGATCGCTGGAGCTCAGGCCGCTGTCAGCCCCACACAGGAGGGCGTGGCATGGGGTGCGTGTCGGCCGGGTAAACGAGGAGCCGCGCCCCGGTCTTTGGGGTGAGAATCCTTCGCAGACACAGGTCGGCCGTGCCCCTGGGAGGTCGGGCTCACAGGTCCGGGCTCACAGCCGCAGGGGGACGCGGCCGTGGGCGTTCACCCCGAGGTGCCTCCTTGTGACGGGAAGACAGGGGGCTCCTGAGGCAGGGGGCCCCGCCCGGGGTGCAGACTGTTCTCGTCGTGCGTGGCTCGGGCCATCGAGGAGCCAGAGGGCGGAGCACCGCCGGGCCGCCCCCTCTGCTGGAGCCCACTCCCCCCGGGCCTCCGAGCACAATGTCTCCGTTTCCGGGCGGGAGCCGGCCTGTTCCCTCCAGGAGGCTCGGGCAGCTTTTTCCTCTGGCCGGAGGGCGGGGTCCAGGGGAACTGGCGGAGAATGCGCTGTTTTCTGTTTGATTTGGCCGCCGGAGATGGAATTCATTGAGCTCCGTCTGTTCAAAGGAGCTGCAGGCAGCCCCAGGCCAAGCGCCTGCTCTCCCTCTGCACACGGGCCTGTCTGGAGGGGGAGCGGCCTCGCCAGGAGGGGGCAGGGCGGCGTGACACCTCTGCCGGCCACGCCGAGGGAGGATCGTCGGGGAATGTGAGGTGCTTTTTCCGGAGGGAGCGCTGGAGGGAAAACCAAGCAGAGCGAGCAGCCCAGAGCTCGGGTGTCTGGAATTCGCCTTAAGACTTTGTAGGAAAACGTGCCCTCCCCTCCCGGTCCCCCAGCTGCCGTCCTTCCCCGCCGCCCACCCTTCCCTCCCCGCCCAGCGCCCAGTGCCGGGGCTGCTCCGCCCAGAGCCGTCCACACGCATCGGCGAATTAGAACTCATCCACCGCACACGTGTCCCTTGGACCCCAGCAGAGCGGGCTCCTTTCTAAGGGGTCCACACGTTCACGACAGGGATGTGGACAGAGTGGGGCTGTTGATTCAAAGAAGTGTTGAGCGGTGATGAAAAGGTGCCGGTCTCGCCGAAACTGGTGTGGCTCAGTGGATAGAGCGTCTGCCTGCAGACTGAAGGGTCCCAGGTTCGATTCCTGTCAAGGGCATGTACCTTGGTTGCGGGCACATCCCCGGTGGGGGGTGTGCAGGAGGCAGCTGGTGGATGTTTCTCTCTCATCGATGTTTCTAGCTCTCTATCCCTCTCTCCTGCTCTCTGTAAAAAATCAATAAAATGTATTTAAATAAAATAACATAAAACGTTGGTCTAGAAACTGATGGCATTCCTCTGGAGAAGGAGCGGGAGCGAGGTGCGGCCTGCCCGGCGGTGCTCTGAGAAGGCCCGGCCCCCGCGCCGCGCACCGAGGCTGTGGAAGGCGCCCTGAGGTGGGGACATGAGAGGAGATGCCATGTGCGGTGTTCCTGGGGTGGCCCCGAGTCCGGTGAGACGCTCACTGCAAACCCGTGCTCCCGGTGAGGACGGCTGGCTTCCCTGCGCCTGGGCGTGTCCCCGGGGCCCCGCCCTCTCCCGTGTCCCCTCCCGTGGCTCCGGTGGCCGGAAAAGGGAGGCAGGGCTGCGGACTCCGTGTCACGTGGGCGTTCTGAGCTGGCCCTCTCGCTCGCCGTCAGAAACACAGGATCTTGTTAAGCCCGTGGGGGAATAGCCTGGACACGGGGGCTGGTCTGATGTGTGTCCCACACTTCGTCACCTCCCCAGGGACCCCAAACCGTAAAGTTATTTCCCTTGCTGCTCCATAACTGCCTGAGCTCCTGGCATGGATTGTAACGTAGATACCTGTGTTTGCCGATGCCTCAGGCTCTGGGCTCCGTGCTCCGGAGCCTTGGACTTTCCTGTGAGACGCCTTCCTCTCGCGGGACTTCACTCTCCTGTGCATGAGCACGTGCCCCGCAGTGCGGCCGGCCGGCCGACCGACCCACGGGTGTCGCTGGCCCGAGCCTCCAGCTGCCCCTCCACAGACCAGAGGGGAGTCTGCTCTCTGTCCCTCCGGGCGGACGGACAGACGGGAGGCTGGGCCCTCCTCGGGGTCAGCAGCCCCTGGCCAGGAGGGCCGGGCCGGCCGCCTGACAGAGCCGCCTCCAGGCCGCGCTCGCTCCCTCTGCGGGCGGCGGCGGGCAGAGGGAAGAGGCTCCTTTCCGCAGCTGCTGACTCAGGCCCGCCGCCGCCGCCGCCCGCGCAGCCAGGCTGCTGGGGAGACCCGGCTCGCTCCCCGGCTGGGTGCTGCACTCCCCCTCCGTGTTCACACACGGTCCCCACGTGTCCGTGCCCAGGAGAACGTCTGTGCACACACATCCGGTCTTGAGGTGGAAGTGGACTTTGGGGCTGGGGCTGGTTTCCAGAAAGGTTTCATGGTTTTTAGTTTGCATCCGGCAGTCAGTGTGGTGGATCTCAGGAGCGGGCTCGTGCGAAGGGACTGATTCCAGAAAGTAACGTGACGCGGACGCCACTCGGGACCTCGCGTGACACAGACGGGCCGGTGGGCGGCACTTCGGAGGAGCGGGAGCCGGAGCGGGAGCCGGGGCTGGAAGATGCCCCGCACCGTTTCCACGTGAATGGAGAACCTGGAGGTGCTGACATCGACAGTCGCCATCTGCACCGTCTGCGCGCTGACCGCGGAGAGCCTGCCGTTCCCGGACACGGCTCTCGGTGGCCGCGGACCGCGGGGTTGTTGGCACCGCCGCCCGGAGCGTCTGGGGAGGAGCTCGGTACCTCCGGAGGGTCCGCGTCCCTGAGCATCCGGGGAGAATGCCCATCGAGAGCCCTCGGACACGGGTTCTGTTTTCTGTAAACAGAAACCAGCCTCTCACGACACCTTTGTTTTCCCTGATCCCACACGTCACTTCTGCTCAATCTCTGCTGTGCCCAGCCGAAGCCCTAGGAGTTCTGCCGGCGGATTCTGTGTATTTCGGCCGCAGAGACACATCCTCTGTGACGATCACTCCTTTTTCCCCGTCAGACCACCTCCCGGGGCCAGGAGAGAGAGAGCGGGAGGTGCCCAGCTCCCTTAGACCCCGTCTGAGTCCAGTGGCTCCCCGCTCGGTCCCCCGGACGTGTGGCTGAGACTGGCACGCCGGAGGGGCAGCTACGTGACCGGGCTCCCGCGGACGGCAGCCGGGTGGAAGCGCGGGCCGGGACCACACGCCGCTGGGAAGGGGCGGCTGCTCCGTGCGTCCGTGTCATAACACATCGCGCCGGACACCACCTGCAACTCCACGATAGACTCGCGCGCCACGCTCCAGGCTGGGAGTTATTTCCTACCGTCTTGGGGCATGACACACTCTGAGTCACCGTCTCCGCCCGCCGTAAACATGAGCCGTGTTTGGAAATACCTTAAAGGAAAACAGCGAGACGAACGCCTGAAGGACCCGTGTGAAATGTGGTAGATTTTTACCTAGAATGCTGAGCAGATTCAGTCAGCAGTACATTTTTAATTCTTCTTTTTTTTTTTTTTTTTTAATTAAGGGACAAGCTCCGACTGTGGTCGGTTGTAGGGCTGCCGGCGTTCGGTGGCTTGGGGTTTTTAAAGGGAAAGCTAACATCCGAGCTGACGTTTGTTTATTTTTTTAGAAGTTTTGAACCTCGTATTTCTGTCCATTGGGGGATATGTCGCATTCATGTTCACCTCACGGGTTCTTTATGATTTACGTGTGTGAGCCCCGCCCACGTGAGGGACCCTCCCCCGGGGCGGGGAGGGGGTTCGGGCTCACAGTGAGGCCAAGGTCCTGCGGCTGCGCCGGGCCGGGCCGGGCTGGCCGGGCAGAGGTCCAGCCCGGAGCCGGGCTGCTTCCTCGCGCGATGGCGAGGCTGCCATCTGGCAGAGATAGCGAGGCCGTGCTGTCACCGGCTCCTCCGCCGGAAAGGAATGATCCTCGTCTGTTTCCTGTGGATAAGCCGGGGCGGACGCGCGCGCGTGAAGCCCGCTGCCGTACAGACGCGGACGGCCTTCTCCGCGGCCGCCGGCGTCCATTCTGCCGGTGACGCCGCTCGCCTGCCCCTGTCCCGGTGCAGCGTCTGAACGCCCAGTGTGCCCGCCTCCTGCTCCGATGGGACCTCCTGTCCCGCAGCCGCTGGCCCGGCAGCCGCAGGGCCTGGCTGCGCCGGCTCAGGAAATCCCGCTCTTTCGGGGAACGGGATGCTTTTCTGGTTTCCTGGGGTCTGGGATGGTGATTGTTTGGAAAAGCAAAGCAGCGGAGGTTTCACAGCCTGCGTGCGGAGGGCGTGCTTCCGCGTGGGTGTGAAGGAGGAAGGAGAAGGGAGGGAGCGTGCTGGGGAAGGACTGGGCACGCACACACGCACATGCACACACACACACACACACACACACATACACACACGCCCGTAGGAGGCACAGCGATGGGTCCTCTCCGGGTAACTGGCTCGGCCCCCTCTGCCTCTCAGCCTTGTTTGTCTCCTCCCAGCGGCTCGTAAATCCGTCGGCATTTACCATCACCGTTTATCACTTTTCCTGTTTCCCGTTTTCACAAGTCGCTTTGTCCCCGCTCACCTCGGGCGCGGGGCCTGTTTGGCTAAGGAAGTGCCCGCGGCCCGGCTGCCGGGGAGGAAGACATGGCGGGCCACCTCTGAACTCTGCAAACAAAGCCGCGCTCGGCCCGGGAAGCTCATTTCTCCTGATCCCGGCTGATCCGGCTCCGGGCGGCCCCCTCCGCCCACCGCTGGGCACGGCTCCGGCCGGCGGCCGGCCTCGGTGATTGCGGACGCCCTGGCCGTCCTTTATTACCCGCGCCGTAATCATTATTGTGTTTTCCATCTTCTTTCCTGTGCTTACTTTTTAATATTTTCCCGAGGAAAGCAATAAGGTCTGCCTCGGGAAGGGCCCCATAAAAAATTCTGGTCCTCAGAATTTCCTCTTGATATAAAAACAAGCAGAATGCAGAGGGACTTTTTTTATTATTAAGTATCAGACATCTGGGTTGAGGGCATTAGTTTGAAGTCGTTCCCGTAATATTTCCTCCTCGTCTGCTTCCTTGGATGCTCACCTGATATGCAAGTCACGTTCGAAAGAATGCAGGAGAAACATTAAATATATTAAAATCTGCGTTTTAATAAAATTGTCAATGCTTAATATATGCCTCGCTTCTCAGGAAGGGTGATCAGAGGTAATGAAATGGTAATTTGGACGTAGAACTATTCAATATCTTTTTATATTTTAGACCCAGGAAAGAGGAAATGAGTAAAAGCTCCCGCTCAGCACCGAGAGGGTTCCGCCCAGGTGTTCTCCCCATTTCTTCCGAGGGGTTCTGGGTGGTTCTGAGTGGTCCAGCTCCATGGACACGTGGAAAGGGACAGTAACCCCGGCCGGTGTAGCTCAGTGGCTAGAGCATCAGCCTGCAGATTGAAGGTCCCTGTTTGATTCCCATCAAGGGCACAGACCTCAGTTGCAGGCTCCTCCCTGGCCTGGGCCCTGGTCAGGACACGCGCAGGAAGCAACCCATCGACGTGTCTCTCTCCCATCGATGTTTCTCTCTGTCCCTCCCTCTCTCCCCCGCTCCCTCTGAAATCGGTGGGAACCTGTCCTCGGGTAGAGGTTGTGAAGAGACAAAAGGAGAGACATGCAGGGCCCCCCCGCCCATCCCCGAACCCTCCCCCCCCCCCCCACGTGTGACACGCATGCCCGCCTGTCGTTGCAGATGGCGTGGACGTGGAAGATGACCCCACCTGCTCCTGGCCGGCCTCCTCGCCCTCCAGCAAGGACCAGACCTCCCCGAGCCACGGCGAGGGCTGCGACTTCGGCGAGGAGGAGGGCGGCCCCGGCCTGCCGTACCCCTGCCAGTTCTGCGACAAGTCCTTCAGCCGCCTCAGCTACCTGAAGCACCACGAGCAGAGCCACAGCGACAAGCTGCCCTTCAAGTGCACCTACTGCAGCCGCCTCTTCAAGCACAAGCGCAGCCGCGACCGCCACATCAAGCTGCACACGGGCGACAAGAAGTACCACTGCAGCGAGTGCGAGGCCGCCTTCTCCCGCAGCGACCACCTCAAGATCCACCTCAAGACGCACACGTCCAACAAGCCCTACAAGTGCGCCATCTGCCGCCGCGGTTTCCTGTCCTCCAGCTCGCTGCACGGGCACATGCAGGTGCACGAGCGCGGCAAGGAGGGCGGCCCGCCGGGCGCCCGGCTGGACGACTGGAAGCTGAAGGACACGCAGAAGTGCAGCCAGTGCGAGGAGGGCTTCGACTTCCCCGAGGACCTGCAGAAGCACATCGCCGAGTGCCACCCCGAGTGCTCGCCCAGCGAGGACCGCGCCGCCCTGCAGTGCGGCTACTGCCACGAGCTGTTCGTGGAGGAGGCCTCGCTGCTGGGCCACGTGGAGCAGGCGCACGGCGGCGAGAAGAAGAACGCCTGCAGCCTGTGCTCCGAGAGCTTCCTCACCGTGGAGGAGCTGTACAGCCACGCCGACAGCCACCAGCAGCCCGAGTCCTGCAACCACAGCGACAGCCCGTCCCTCGTCACCGTGGGCTACACCTCCGTGTCCAGCACCACGCCTGACTCCAACCTGTCGGTGGACAGCTCCACCATGGTGGAGGCCGCCCCGCCCCTGCCCAAGAGCCGCGGGCGGAAGCGCGCCGCCCCGCAGGCCGCCGACGGGGCCGGGGCCTCGGGCAAGCAGCCCAAGGTGACCTACAGCTGCATCTACTGCAGCAAGCAGCTCTTCTCCAGCCTGGCCGTGCTGCAGATCCACCTGAAGACCATGCACCTGGACAAGCCGGAGCAGGCGCACATCTGCCAGTACTGCCTGGAGGTGCTGCCCTCGCTCTACAACCTCAACGAGCACCTGAAGCAGGTGCACGAGGCCCCGGACGCCGGCCTGCTGCTGCCGGCCATGCCCGCCGTGGTCTACCAGTGCAACTTCTGCTCCGAGGTCGTCAACGACCTCAACACGCTGCAGGAGCACATCCGCTGCTCGCACGGCTTCGCCAACCCCGTGGCCAAGGACAGCAACGCCTTCTTCTGCCCCCACTGCTACATGGGCTTCCTCACGGACTCCTCCCTGGAGGAGCACATCCGGCAGGTGCACTGCGACCTCGGCGGCTCCCGCTTCGGCTCCCCCGTGCTCGGCACGCCCAAGGACCCCGTCGTTGAGGTCTACTCCTGCTCCTACTGCACCAACTCGCCCATCTTCAACAGCGTCCTCAAGCTCAACAAGCACATCAAGGAGAACCACAAGAACATCCCCCTGGCCCTGAACTACATCCACAACGGGAAGAAGTCCCGGGCCCTGAGCCCACTGTCCCCCGTGGCCCTCGAGCAGACCTCCCTGAAGATGATGCAGGCGGTGGGGGGCGCGCCCGCGCGGCCGGGGGCGGCGGCGGCCGGCGAGTACGTGTGCAACCAGTGCGGCGCCAAGTACACGTCGCTGGACGGCTTCCAGACGCACCTGAAGACGCACCTGGACACGGTGCTGCCCAAGCTGACCTGCCCGCAGTGCAACAAGGAGTTCCCCAACCAGGAGTCGCTGCTGAAGCACGTGACCATCCACTTCATGATCACCTCCACCTACTACATCTGCGAGAGCTGCGACAAGCAGTTCACGTCGGTGGACGACCTGCAGAAGCACCTGCTGGACATGCACACCTTCGTCTTCTTCCGCTGCACGCTGTGCCAGGAGGTCTTCGACTCCAAGGTGTCCATCCAGCTGCACCTGGCCGTGAAGCACAGCAACGAGAAGAAGGTGTACCGCTGCACCTCCTGCAACTGGGACTTCCGCAGCGAGGCCGACCTGCAGCTGCACGTGCGCCACAACCACCTGGAGAACCAGGGCAAGGCTCACAAGTGCATCTTCTGCGGCGAGGCCTTCGGCACCGAGGTGGAGCTGCAGTGCCACATCACCACGCACAGCAAGAAGTACAACTGCCGCTTCTGCAGCAAGGCCTTCCACGCCATCATCCTGCTGGAGAAGCACCTGCGCGAGAAGCACTGCGTCTTCGAGGCCAAGACGCCCAACGGCGGCGCCAACGGGGCGGCCGAGCAGGCGCAGAAGGAGGAGGCGGAGCTGCAGACGCTGCTGGCCAACAGCCAGGAGTCCCACAACAGCCACGACGGCAGCGAGGACGACGTGGACGCCTCGGAGCCCATGTACGGCTGCGACATCTGCGGCGCGGCCTACACCATGGAGACGCTGCTGCAGAACCACCAGCTGCGCGACCACAACATCCGGCCCGGCGAGAGCGCCATCGTCAAGAAGAAGGCGGAGCTCATCAAGGGCAACTACAAGTGCAACGTGTGCGCACGCACCTTCTTCTCGGAGAGCGGGCTGCGTGAGCACATGCAGACGCACCTGGGCCCCGTCAAGCACTACATGTGCCCCATCTGCGGCGAGCGCTTCCCCTCGCTGCTCACGCTCACCGAGCACAAGGTCACGCACAGCAAGAGCCTGGACACCGGCAACTGCCGCATCTGCAAGCTGCCGCTGCAGAGCGAGGAGGAGTTCCTGGAGCACTGCCAGATGCACCCCGACCTGCGCAACTCGCTCACCGGCTTTCGCTGCGTGGTCTGCATGCAGACCGTCACCTCCACGCTCGAGCTCAAGATCCACGGCACCTTCCACATGCAGAAGACGGGCAGCGGGGCCGCCGTCCAGGCCGCCGGGCGCGGCCCGCACGCCCCCAAACTGTACAAGTGCGCCTCCTGCCTCAAGGAGTTCCGCTCCAAGCAGGACCTGGTGAAGCTGGACATCAACGGGCTGCCCTACGGGCTGTGCGCCGGCTGCGTGAGCCTCAGCAAGAGCGGCAGCCCGGGCCTCTCCGCCCCGCCTGGCACCGCCAGGCCCGGCCTGGGCCCCGGCGAAGGCCTGGGCGGCCTCGAGGGGAAGGGCAAGGCCGGCGGCCCCAAGACGCGCTGCTCCAGCTGCAACGTCAAGTTCGAGTCGGAGGGCGAGCTGCAGAGCCACGTGCAGGCCGTGCACCGGGAGCTGCTGCCGGACGGGGCTGGGGGCGCGCCGCTGAAGACCCCGCAGGTCTCGCCCATGCCCCGCATCAGCCCCTCCCAGGCGGACGAGGTAACCCCTTCTCTCGCTTGCTGTTTCAGCCCCCTCCCAGGCCCGTCCTGCTGTGCCTTCGTGGCCAGCAGAGGCTGAGCCGAAAGGCAGGGTTTTCTGTTGGTGGTTTTCCTGACGGCCACTGGCTAGCAACTTCTTGGTCCTTGAGACGCAGCCTTCTGGCTGGAGTGGGCAGCAGAGGCCTGCTTCCTGTCTCCCCGGAGACCGTCTTCCCAGGGCTGAGGGGCATCGCTCTGCCAGCTCCCCACCCACTCCACCCAGCCCCCCGGGACCTGGAGTCTCCATGGCTCCCCTGTCCTCCCTGCCTCCCCCGCTATCAGGTCCCTGCCGGGACTCGGGACTGAGTGTGTGGTGGGGAGATGATGGTGCGAGTGATGAGCTGGGGTTGGTGGAGAAGACAGACAGACAGACAGAGATACGTGGGTGACACGTGGAGGGTGGCTTCTCACTGCTTTTGTCTCTTCTTCGTAAGAAGGAAGGCAGTTACCTCACAAGAGGCGTTTAAAACCCCCCGCATGGATCAAGCACATGGGCCAGCCGTCTTAAAGGCACAGCTCCCGCCTCTCCCTCTCCGTCTGGGGCTGGGCTTCCGAATGGACAGGTAGTTTCTCAGGTTAAGAGTCCTCCCTGCTCGGGCTGCAGGGAAGGAGTACGTTTGTGGCCAGGGAGCGCGTTAGATGGCAGGGCCCTGGGGCGGGCTCGCTTCCCGTCTCTGTGCTGGGCCACCCGCTCCCGGGAGCTCCGCCCAGTCCCCACGGTCTCTGTGGGAGATGCATCCCCATGACACCCCAGGGAGACCCTTTTCCTTCAGAGAGGGGTCCCTGCCTTGTCTCTGCAAGCACACCTCCAGAGGCCCGCACCTCCCTGCAGAGAGCACAGTCACCTGGAGGGGGCACTGAGGAGACCGCCGGCCCCTCCTGACAGGGGCCCCTGTAGGGCAAGCACCGCCCAAACCTCCCAGCTGCTTTGCTTCCTCTCAAGTCAGTCAATCTGCAGCTCTTCCTCTTTAAGTAACCGAGTTCCCGTCACCCTGATGGGATGGCCGGCAGAGCGTAGTGTTAGTGGTTTGAGGCTCCAACAGCGTCTTTTGAAATAAATGTTGGCATTTACAATCACGAGCTATTTTCCCCCCAAAGTGTATTGCAAACATGTTTAACCCCATGGACATGCTAAAGCGGGGTGGGGACCTTCCTGCCACGGCCCTGGGACATGGAGACCACCATTCAGGCCATCAGAGCCATCGCCCATGAGCCGGCTGCGGGGCACACGTTTAACTCGCTCCCATCGTCCTCGGCGGCGCCAGACCAAAGGTGCCTCAGCCTCACGTGGCCCCCGGGCCGTGGTCCCCACCCCGAGTTCACGGCACAGGGACACGTGTGTGCCTGTTGGTTCATCTGTGCCACAGACTTACCAGCTGCGAACATTTTGTCCGATTTCCCTCTCCCTTCATAATTTTTTTATTAATTCGAGCCACATGTGAGTAAATTGCAGCTATCATGGTCTCGCCTCAGGATAAAGGCATTTTCCTATTTAACCGTAACATCGTTCCTGAAGGCAATTAACAGAATCAGCTAAAGGAATTAAACAAGCCCATACTACCATCCCGGAGAAGCTCACATTCAAATCTCCCCAATTATCCCCCAAATGTTTTATTTTTGAAATGCTTTTGAACGAGAAATCCTTAAAAAACATTTATGCAGAGGATGACTCTTCACTTAAAAAATGTTTCTATGCTGATCGTGTAGAGGAGTTTTTATTCTCATGTTTAATTTAAATCGTGCATGAAGTTGAATTAATGTGGATCTATGTGTGTGTGTGTGTGTATGCATGAGAGAGGGAGAGGGATTGGGAATGTTAGGCACGTGTGCGTTTAACATGAAGCGTAACAGAGATCTTGTTTCTAGTCAATTGTTTGTAAAAAGGCATGTGCCTGGTTTACGTTTTCTGATATTTCCAAATCGCTCCATATACAGCGCCATGTGAGGTGGAACGTTTTAAACAGCGAGGCGGACATACGTATGGCCTTTAGCTCATTCGTTTGGTGGAGCTGAGAGCAGAACTCACCTTTAAGAGATGGGTGGTGTCTCTAATCGCACCTCCGTCTCCATGGTGATCACAAAGCTCACCTACATCCTGCACTTGCACAGGACAAGATGTAAATCGGTTCCAAGGGGTTTTAGTTTTAGTTCTTACGTTAGAGTTTGTAAAGTACTAGCTGCAGAGGGCTAAACTTCACTCGTCATGCAGAGGGTTGCCTTCAGCTGACGCATGAGAGCCTGTAGCAGGGCCTTCACCCCCCAAATGTCAGGGCCCGGCGGTACCCGGTTCCTCTGTGCCCCCAAATTCACCGATGGCTCCACATGGGCGTCGCGGTCACCCCTCTCTCCGTGAGACTCTTTGGCATGGCGTGCTATGTGTGCTCTTTCCCCTACACCAGTGGTCGGCAGACTGCGGCTCTCGAGCCACATGCGGCTAGTGAGCCGTGGTTTGCCGCTCTGTTGACGAATGAGTTTGCCGAACACTGGGGTAGGAGCTTGATCACAAGGAACAACAACAACCTGCAATCATTGGAATCGAGGGTCTAAATCAGTGGTCGGCAAACTCATTCGTCAACAGAGCGGCAAACAAAGGTTCGAGAGCCACATGTGGCTTCTGAGCCGCAGTTTGCCGACCACTGCCTACACTCTCCGAGTTAACAATGGACCGTAGGACACAGCAGACGTGGCGCAGGATGTTATTCAAACACACGTGAAGTCTCACAGAAAGAAGCCCGAAGACCACCGTGTCGGCGAGGAGGATGTGTCCTGCCATTAACCGGTCACCTCCTCGGTCAGCCGCGGCCGCGGCAAGCGTGTGGCTCCTCGCTGAGGAGCAGGTGCCGTCCCCGGAGAGGAGGGGACGAGGCTGCCTTAAGCCTTTGCCCAGAGGCGAGCTCTCGCTCAGGTTCTCGCTCGGGTCCATGTCCTCGCTCAGGGACAGCTGGCGTTCCGTCTGCGTCTCGCTGTCGGGCAGTGGACAGATCCAGCTTGTGATCCTCTCCTGAGCCCTTTTCCCGACGCCCCTCGCCTCAGTGAAGCAGCCCCTTGTACCCACTCCTCAAGCGAAATACCTGGCAGCACTCCTGACCCCCTCACCCCCACTTCACTCCCCTCATCCGATCCGTCTGCGAGAGCCATGACCCGCCTCCCGCCTCTCCCTCACCTCCACCTGCGGAGCCGTCCCTGCGACCGGGCCGCGGCCTCTGGCCTGGCTGCGCCGTGGCCTCTTCCCGGTCCCTCCTCACCCGCCTCTCTGCAGCCCCTCCCGTGTGTGCGGTGCCGGAGCTGCGTCCCTCACCTGAGGTTCTTCAGTGGCTTCCCGTTACCCTGGAAACCCCAGCCTCCACGTTTACGTAGCCACACATGTGGCAGCGGCTGGCTGTTCCCCTTGTCCCGAGTGTCTGTCCTGTGCTCTGTGCCTGGCCTCCCAGCCTCCCCGGCCCCCCAGCCTCCCTCTCCCCAGCCTCCTGGCTCCCCAGCCTCCTCCTCCTGGCCTCCCAGCCCCCATCCTCCCCCCCCCCCAGCCCCCAGCTTCCCAGCCTCCCCAGCTTCCCCTCCCCCACCCAGCCTCCTGGCCCCCCAGCCTCCACCCCCACCCAGCCTCCTGGCCTCCCAGCCTCCTGGCCTCCCATCCCCCAGCTTCTCAGCCTCCCCAGCCTCCCCCCACCCGGCCCCCCAGGCCCGCAGCCTCGGCCTCCTGCGCGGAGATGCTTCCAGCCTCCACACCACTGCTCCCTCACCTGCTGCTCTTCCAGGCCAGCCGCTCAGGACCGCTGCCTCTCTCGCCTGTCAGAGGGGCTCCCTGAGCATTTCATCTCAGTTAGTCTCTGCTTAGGGTTTGGTTTCAGTCCTCACCTGAGGATATGCTTTCATTGGTCTTAGAGAGAGGAAGGGATAATCAAACCCGCAACCTCCTGGTGTGCAGGACGATGCTTCAACCACCTGAGCCACCCAGCTGGGCTCCTCTCAGGTTAAAAAAAAAAAAAAAAAAGTCATTACTTACTCTCTGGCTCATTTCCTTCTTCCCCTCCCTCACCTCTGAACACCCAGCGTCTGGGCACAAGGGCTCGTGGTAAAGAGCCGTTGGGTAAATGGACGTGTGCTCCGTGTGTGGAAGCATACGCAGGTGCCTCTGGTGACGGATACGCAGAGAGAGCGTCACCCGGAGGGCCGGGTGCTCTGAGGTCCGGGTTGGGCTGAGGATGCTAAGTCAGCCGGGCCGGACGTTCCCACACATGATCCACCGTCTTCCATAGGACGCTTCCGCGCCTGAGAGTCCGTATCCCCCCTCACGGCCTCCCGCGGAACACGGACATGTCCGTGTGCGACCCAGAACCTGCTCACGCTCAGAGCTCCACGTGGTTGTGTGCAATAAAAGATTTCCTATGGGGATGAAGCAGACGCTCAGGTTTTTACATTTCAAATGGCTGAGTCCAAAGAACAGAAGTCCATGTGCTAAGTCCCCTCTAAGTAAACGGTATTTTAAAGTGAAGCAGGAACTTGACATGACCAGATAGGTTAGTCCTCTGCAGATGCTCTTGCCGTTGACGGGATTGCCTGGCCCAGTTGTCGCTCTCAGAGTTGTTGCTGTGTCCGTGCTTGCTTGGCTGGCGCCGCAGCATCCTGGCCCGGAGCCGTGGCCCAGGCGGGGACGTCAGGGTGTGGAACCCGGAGCGGCTGCCCCCTCTCCGCTCCGTCCCTGTCTCCACGCCTGCCTGGCAGGATCCTTGCCCGATTGTTCCATTTCCCTGCCAGGACTATGCCTAGATTTTCTAATATCCCAGTTCTAGATTTATTTTCCTGTGTGGGTGCTTTGAACCAGGTTATAGTGTCATGTTAGAGCCTACAAAATTCATCGATAGGAATGTTTTTATGTACTACAGACGTGCACCTTGCATTGCACATGGCATTTGTCTTTGGAGTTCTAGGCCCAAAGACTTTGAGTCATTCCGTGCAGCGGCGGAATCGATTCAGGCCCTTTACATGTTAGCTCAGATGGCGCGGAGGTAACGGTTAACCTATACACACATCCAGGTGATGTTGAATGATGAAAGGAAATGAAAAGCTACATTTGGGAATTCCTAACCCTGTGCTGTTCCTCTCACCGTGTAATGTTGATGTAGATTTCTGTTACGTGTGTTCTGTGTTCCTAGAAAATGAGCCTCCGTACGAGGACATTGCTGAAGGCTTTTAAAAGCTCCATAGCTGGTTCCCTTATTTATAAGTTCTTGGTCACCTTTCACATTTTCACCTTTTAAATGCACAGGTTTCTAAAGAGGCTGTTCTTACTGTCTCTTTCCCATGCCCTCATCTCCTATCACCTGGTTATTAACCCATACAACTGACTAAAATGCCAAATTCCAGCTTTCACCTACCCAGTCCCTGGTCCCCGTTGGGCATCCTGCTAGCCCTGTGAGCTAAACAAATTGTAATTTTTTTGTCATGTTCCAGCTCCCTCCTAGTCCTCCTGTCTGAAACTTGGTTTCCACCTCCCGATCCTATTCTCCTCACCCTTGGGTCGGCCCCTGTCCAGATAATTGCTCTTCTGTTCACACCTGCCACATCCCCTCTCCACACTGAGCCTTGACATTGTAAACTAACCAGTTTCCTTCACTCCCTTCCTGTCCCAAAGCAAGTAAATACAACCTAGATTCTTTGTAAGCATGTAACACACTCTACATGCGCGTCGTAGAGGCTGAGAGGCAGGTGGATAAAAATCACCATGTCAAGGCAGAACAGATGCTCATGTAAACTTCCTCAGGCAGCACACTTCAGTTACAGCTGCTCACTATACACTCACTGAGTGGCCAGATGATGATGATCTCTGAACGCATAATCATTTGGCCACTCAGTGTATATCCTATAGAATAAACGGCTAATATGCAAATTGTCCCCTTCACCAGGAGTTCGACCAGCAGAGAGACCAGCCATCCACCCATGTCCCCTCCCCTTGGCCAGGCTGGCCGGATCCCACTCATGCACTGGACCTCTAATACACACACACACTGAGTGGCCAGATTATTATGTGTTCAGAGATCATCATAATCTGGCCGCTCAGTGTGTGTGTGTGTGTGTGTATGTGTACACACATATATACACGAATATCATTCTCATGTTGAAAAGTTTAAGTTCACACAAATCTCATTTTGAGACCATAACACAAATACATTATGAATAAAAATATATATCTTTAAAAAAACAATAAATTTAAAAATTACCTAAAACCACACATAGTACAAGGAGGTTATAAAAATAGATATTAAAAATGCTTAGAACTAAAGGATAACTACTGAGAGGTAGGAATCAAGCAGTAATTAGATGGGGAGTTAGTAGAACATAAAATACCTATTAGAAATTTAAAAAAAGGCTTAATTCTGATGAAATAAACATTCAATTTAAGAGCAGCAAAACAAACATAAAAAAGAAGAGAAGAAAGTAATAAAACTCAGCAAAGAGCCATGACATAGAACACAGCAAGGAGGCCAACAAAGGAAAAAGCTAGTTTTAACAAAATTTGCAAGCTTCGGGTGAGATCCATCCAGTAACAAAAAGCCCCCCAGCAATAAATAATGCAAACAAGCAAAGGCGGTAACAGACAGCGAGGGGAGCAGGGCACGTTTCAGTGACTTCCACAGAAAGGACGCAGGGTTTCTGTGTTTGTTGGAATGAAAAGCGAGTGGAACTCACCGGTGCGAGTATGACTCCTTACGACTGCTTTAAGAGCTGCTGGGCTTGGTCGATGATTCTCTCTCATCGATGTTTCTAACTATCCTTCTCTCTTCCTCTCTGTAAAAAATCAATAAAAAAAAAAAATTTTTTTTTAAGCTGCTGGGCAGTACATGCTAAAGTGAGTGCTGGCCTGTGACCCACCCAGAACTCACCTAGGCTCATGGTCAGCAAACCGTGGCTCACGAGCCACATGTGGCTCTTTGGCCCCTTGAGTGTGGCTCTTCCACAAAATGCCACGGCCTAAGCGAATCTATGTTGAAGAAGTGGCATTAGAAGAAGTTTAAAAAATGTGGCTCTCAAAAGAAATGTTAATTGTTGTGCTGTTGACATTTGGCTCTGTTGACTGATGAGTTTGCCGACCCCGGTCCTAGGCCACACATTTACCACAATGTCTGAACGAGAGTGTTCATGGTAGCTTTTGCATATCAGCTTCCAGCCTAGAGTCAGTGCAAACACTTGTCTAAGTGGAATGAACAACTGTCTTCATGTCATGGTACCAGTTTACTCCGTGTGCAGTGGGATACCGCACAGAAATAAGGAACACTCAGCTGCTCCGTAGCCCCCGGATGACTTCGTACATAATGTTGAAGAAAAGAAACCGGACACACACTCCCCCTGGCTCCATGAGTCTGGAGGCCAAGTACAGGCAAAGCTAATCCCCGTGATCAGAGTCAGAACAGCCACCTCTGGGAGGGTGGATGGGGAAAGAGCAGAAGGCATTTTTCGGGGTCCTGGAAATGCCTCCCATCTCGGTGTGCGTGGTGGTGACACTGGGACACACACGTGACACTTCATCACACTGCAGATCACAGCAGACTACGAGGTGGATGGCATTTCTCTCTTAAAATTTTACAAAAAAAAAAAAAAGTACTAAGAAAGCACCAGATAAAAAGAATAAGAGTAATTTTATACTAATAGCTGGATACATTTTATTGTATGGAAACAGTCTTAGAGTGGTATGTTACCAAAGCTGACTCAGGACCAAAAAGCAGTGGAATGATCCCATAAACCTAAGAGGGTTTAATAAATGCCGAAAGCCATCCCACAATGAAAATACCAGAGCGTACACATAACTCCAAAGCTCTGCCAGGAAATACAGAGCGTCAACACGCGGTTCATTTAATGAGTCCAGTGTAAGCTTGATATCAAAACCAGACAATGAGCCCTGGCCGGTGAGGCTCAGTGGATAGAGCGTTGACCTGCAGACTGAAGGGTCCCAGGTTCGATTCTGGTCAAGGGCACATGCCAGGTTGCAGGCTCTATCCACAGTGAGGAACGTGCAAGAGGCAGCCCATCCATGATTCTCTCTCATCATTGATGTTTCTCTCTCCCCCTTCCTTCCTTTCTGAAATTAATAGAAGTATACTTTTTTAAAAATAGTGATAATAGCCGAAGCCGGTTTGGCTCAGTGGTAGAGTGTCGGTCTGCGGACTGAAAGGTCCCAGGTTCGATTCCGGTCAAGGGCATGTACATTGGTTGCGGGCACATCCCCGGTAGGGGGTGTGCAGGAGGCAGCTGGTCGATGTTTCTCTCTCATCGACGTTTCTAGCTCTCTATCCCTCTCCCTTCCTCTCTGTAATAAATCAATAAAAATATATTTAAAAAAATAGTGATAATAAAAGAAAAATTTAGTCAGTTTGATTCATGATTTTACATTTAAAAATTTTAAACAACATTTTAACAAATTAAATTCACTATGTTAAGTCCTAGCTGGTTTGGCTCAGTGGATAGAGTGTCAGCCTGCAGACTGAAGGGTCCTGAGTTCTATTCCGGTCAAGGCCACAGGCCCAGGTTGCGGGCTCTATCCCCAGTGGGGGGGGGGGGGGGGTGCAATTCTTATCATTGATGTTTCTATTTCTCTTTCCTTCTCCCTTCCTCTCTGAAATCAATAAAAACACATTAAAAAAAAGTAAAAATATTAGAAAATAAATTTACTAGGTTAAAAATATGTCATACTCTGATTAAAATGGTTATAAATGTAGATTATAAAAACGAAGTTAATTTGTGTCCGATTAATTTATTCCCTCGGCAGCTTTGCTTTCCAGCCCTGTGACAGACACCGTGCACAGGCGGGCCCGGGCCCACACGGCAAACACACAGAGATTAGTTCATGGTTCTCTTGGCAAAGAACCAGCCTTCAAGATCAAATGTGCCCTCAGGTAGTGGATCAGACACACGTGAGGACGGTGAGGGTCAGCGAGGGCAGACATGGGCTGCTGGAATGTGTGGTGGGACAGTCAGCCACAGACCCCCCGATTGCTCTACAGTAGGGGTGTTGAACTCAATCAGAGAAGGGGCCAAAATCTAAAATCCAGCCTAAATCTCGGGCTGAATGGTTTACTGAACAGTCATAAACTGACAATGTCATAAACTGACAGCGGAGTGCAGTGATGACAGCGCGGTGCGGGCCACATTGCAAGAACTGGCGGGCTGGATTTGGCCCGCGGGCCTTGTGTTTGACACATGTGCTCTACAGGAAGCACCGAGTTCACACCTGGCTGCTGAAGCACGTCCCTCCTGGTCTCTGCTCAGAGCAGGGTTCTCAGGGAGCAGAGCCCTGCTGTGAGGCACCCACAGTCTCACTCTATTTTTAAAAAATAATTGTATTGATTTTTTACAGAGAGGAAGGGAGAGGGATAGAGAGTTAGAAACATCAATGAGAGAGAAACATCTATCAGCTGCCTCCTGCACACCCACTACTGGGGATGTGCCTGCAACCAAGATACATGCCCTTGACCGGAATCGAACCTGGGACCTTTCAGTCCGCAGAGCAACACTCTATCCACTGAGCCAAACTGGTCAGGGCGCAGGCTCTATTTTCTATGGAAACTACTTGCTCTGTCAGACACTATGAATAACGACCCTGTGGATTATCTTCAGGTCAATATATCCATCTTTTGGGGTAATCTGAGCTGGGACTGGAAGGTCTTAGCTGACGGGGTGATTAAGAGCGTCGGTATGTCTGGTGGCTGCAGTCTGTTTACCCCAATAAATTTCCCGAAAACTCCTCCTCTCGGTACACTGTTCGTAGGCTCCTTCAGCGTGTGCTGGTGCGGGGGCTAGAGAGAGGAGCCGTGGTTCCTGCCGTGCCGGGGCGGGGGACGGGATGGGTGCGGAGCTTGGGCCTGGACAGAGCAGGCTCTGGGCTGAGAGTGTCCCTGAGGAGCGAGACCCCCACCGCAGCGGCAGAGTGAGCCAGCGGGCCCCGGAGCCCAGGGCCAAGGGAATCTCAGTGAAGGTTGAGACATGGCAGAGCCAACCTGAGTCTGAGTTAGCAGGTCCTTGGACATGTGGCCGAATCCACGGCTGCCGGGGTTCTAGGCTTGCTAGAACGTTCTGTGAGTCGCAGACAAAGGATACTCTATCTCTCTGGACCTCACTGTCACTGTCTCTGGTGAGGAAATGGAAATAAAGGAACTCACTCACCCCTTCCGATTCTAAAAGCTCATGTGTGATGCTCTGTGTAAGCTCGGTGGATAGAGAGGGTCGACCTGCAGACTGAAGGGTCCCAGGTTCGATTCCGGTCAAGGGCATGTACCTTGGTTGTGGGCACATCCCTAGTAGGGGATGTGCAGGAGGCAGCTGGTCGATGTTTCTCTCTCATCGATGTTTCTAACTCTCTATCCCTCTCCCTTCCTCTCTGTAAAAAATCAATAAAATATATTATTAAAAAAAAACCCTCGCTCTCAGCTTGGTTTAGGCAGAGGGTACACACGGAAGGACATGCTTGTAATGGATTCTGGTTTCTCTCGCTCAGAGCTCTCTCCAGGGTCCAGTGAGGTGTGCCTCCTGTGACAGCTCGGCACAGCCTCCGTGGCATCAGACGCAGGGGTGCTGGGGCGCCCTGCCTGCTGTGCACCCCCTCTTTGCTCCGAGCACGTTCCCCACCTTCACTGCCACGGCGCCTTGTTTTGCCGATGGTGAGATGGGAGGGAAGTTTCAGCTTTGGAAATAATGTTCTTATTGGTTTCAGAGAGGGGGGTGGGGGGAGAGAGAAACAGCAGTGATGAGAGAGTCATTGCCGGGCTACTGCACCCCACACTGGCGATCCAGCCCCAACAGGGAATCGAACTGTGACCTCCCAGCTCCTACGTCGACATTCAACTGCTGAGCCACATTTCAAATTTAAGCATATAAGTCCTCTTGTTTAATTGCTATTTGGGTTTGCGTTATACTTTGTCACTCTTTTTAGTGGAAAAGCATACCTTCATTTATTTTTCTGAGCTTCTAAACATACTAATTTTGAAGTCTCTGTCAGACTAGTATATACGATCAATTTCTTCTGGAGTGGAATAGTCCAATAGCAGTTAGGTTTTGTGTTTTATTTTTAAATATGTTTTTACTGATGTCAGAGGGGGAGAGGGAAAGACAGAAACATCAATGATGAGAGGGAATCATCCATCAGCTGCCTCCTGCACGCCCCACACCGGGGATCAAGCCTGCAATCTGGGCCTGTGCCCTGACTGGGAATGGAGCCTCGACCTCCTGTTTTCTAGGCCGATGCCCAACCCCTTAGCCATGCTGGCTGGGCAAGTACTGTTGGTTTGTTTGCTGTTTGACCAGCATCAGATTCGTTCACATGTTCATGCGCCGGGCCTCTAACATATGTTTGTGTGTGTATGTATGTGTATGTGTATATGTATGTGTATATGTATATGTATACACACACACACACACACACACACACACACACACACTGAGTGGCCAGATGATTACATGTTCAGAGATTATCATAATCTGGCCACTCAGTATATATATTTTTAAAATCCCACATTATGTTCACACACACATTTATTATTAGTTAAGTCTTCTTCATCTCTTTCATCTGAGATGAACATCAACAGTCCTTCAACTCCCCTCCCCGCGCGCCCCCACCCCCTGACATGGACTTTGAAGGTAGCAGGCGGGGGTGGGATGTGCCGGATCAGTCTGATTTGTGTAATCCTTTTTCTCCGAAGCACCAGGAGCTCCTCCGACGCCCTTTTCCTGAAAGGCAGGGTTCACCGCAGGGTCATGGGTGTAAGTCACCGCCTGTCCCACCCGACTGAGGCGCGTCCCGCCGGGCCCCTCCGTGACCGTCAGGGAGCGCGGTGCCGAGCCCACTGGCCTGCGGCTCCACCTCCGTGCAGACCACCTCCCTCAGAAAGCCTCTCCCAGGGGCTCTGGCACCCTCCGCCTTGTCCTCGGTCCCGTGGCGTCACCTTCCTCCTGCAGCACACAGCGCTTCCTCCTGCAGAGGCTCGGCCTGTTCCCTTCGGTTCCCGATTCCAAGGACAGGGAATTCAGTCACTTCCAATGGGGCAAACGAGGTTTTCTTCTTTTTCTGCTTTTGAGGGTTACTATGGATTCATCGATTTTCTTTTAATACTTAGTGTTGTTCTTGTTTTAAAGCAATTTACAAGTACAAAGTATTATTATTTTTTTAATTTGTTGAAGCTAAATGCGAAGCCTGAGTCCTAATGGAGTATAGATTGATGTGGGGGGGGGGGGGGTGGTAGTCAGAATAATGTTTTCTTTTAAGCGTGTGTTATTAAAGCTCCCGATCATTCTTTTTTTTAATTTATGAGATGCTCTTTTCTGAACGCCTCTGAGTACCTTAAGCAGAGTCTCACCGAACACAAGAATGTCAAAAAGGCACATTCAAATTGTTCACAAAATCAATCAAAAATAATGAGGTGCGCGGAAAAAGTTGTATCCCTGATAATTACATCTATCAGTATCAGAAAACAAAGGAGAGCAGGCGCGATGACAGCCCGCTCCCCAGCAGCACATTAACAAAGGCTAATGAAAAAGTCTCTCCTAAAAATTGTACCAAATTAGCATCTCAAGTCAATTGACAACTTGAGCGCTGATGAGGGCCGATCGGGGCCCACACAATGGGAGTTCTGTTCCCGCTTTTATCTGCTTTTAAAGGAGCGATCTGCTGGACGTCTGTGCTGTCTCCTGTGAATGGGGGCGATTGTCCCCGGCCGCCGCAGCCTCCCGCACCTCACAGGGCGTCACCCGGGTACTTACTGCGCCTCATGGGCGGTTCGGGGAGTGAAGGGGCTGACCTGGAGGAAGGTGTTCAGAGCCCTCTCCCAGCATGCCTCGTGTTCCGCCTGAAAAGGGGTTCGTATCTCTGCCACGTGAGACCAGGGTCCTGAGTGTAGAGTTGGGGCCCATGAGTGGGAGCAGAAGAGCCGATGGAAGCTGGAATCGGGGAGACTCCGCCCTAAACCCAGAGCTGGAGCGGAGTCACCTCCAAGCGAATGTGCTCCCCAAGGCCGCCCTGGTCACAGGTTATGGTCGCTTTCCTCAGAGACGGGGTGCCAGTGGGCAGGGCTCTCACACATTCTGCTAAAAGTCTACAGAAAGGGATGCGTTCAAGGTCATTTAACCTTTTTTTTTTTTTTTTTTTTTTTTTATGAGGGTAAAATTGAACTGTATACCATGGCTTTAAACAGAAAATCTTAGCTCACCCAACTGGCATATCTTCGTGCTGGGAAAGGAGATGTGTGGGGAGGTCAAGTGCAGCGTACAACACTGTGACGGTCCTGGCACGTCATTGTGGATCACCTTAAGCTGTTTCACCTAGCGCCAAAATTTAGCAGCTTTCATATAAGAATATGACTTAAAAAGAAAGGAAGTAATGTTTTGTTAATATAAGAAACCTTCAAACCTGTAAAGAACTTTTGCGAGTTTATTTGAGCCAAACTGTTGACAATTGCTGAGAAGCAGAATCTCAAAGGATCTGGATGGTGCTCCAGAGAAGGGCAGATGTGGACATTACCGTCAGAGGAGGAACGGGGACGTGGGCAAAGTGAAATCCATTGGTGAGAGATTAGCGAGGCAGGAGCAAGCACATAGGCAGGGGAGGGGGCAATCCCTGGGACTGGATAAAAAGTAAGATAATAGACATACACGGAGTGGCCAGATTATTATGATCTCTGAACACATAATCATCTGGCCACTCAGTGTATATCTTATATAATAAAAGGCTGATAAGCAAATTGTTCCCTCAACCAGGAGTTCAATCAGCAGGTAGGCTGGCCAATTGCCCATGGCCCATGTCCCCTCCCCCTGGACAGGCTGGCCAGACCCCACCCATGCATGAATTCATGCACTGGGCCTCTAACACACACACACACACACACACACACACACACACTGAGTGGCCAGATTATTATGCGCTCAGAGATCATCATAATCTGGCCACTCAGTGTATACTTCTTTTACTTAGGTGGGTGCAGGATAGTTAACAGTCAGTCAGCAGTTAACTCGGTGACATTGAGGGGGGAAAGGAATATTCCTTGAACATTCTAAGGATATGTTACCTTAGATGCAAAAAGACAGTAGGATCAGTTAAGGTCAAGATTGACCTTTGTGGAGGAAGATCCTGGCTTAGCCCGGACTACCCACCATAAACTACTTTTTAGTTTAAAACGTTTTGATTTCAGACGATCCTTGGTGCTTACTTTAGGTCTCTGAGTTTGCCAGGCCACCACGCAGACCTTCCCTGAGCCGGTCAGGTTAGCACGTGGCCCCGTTTCGCCCACAATTCCAAATGCCATCTGAGGGGTAGAATTATTATTTGAATCGTCAGTAGTGACAAACGCATTTTCCTTCCGTGATAAAGGGAAACGTACACATAGATCCTCACATGTGTCAGTTGATTTGGAAGATGGCAGTGGTTCTAGTATTTCATTATCTTGGTTTGTCAAGTGATTTTATTCTTTATTATTAGACCAGGAGGGGAAAAAATGCCCCGCAATATTCCGCCCACATCCTCATCCGTCATCATTTTTGGAGACGC
The DNA here is from genome assembly GCA_949987585.1 of Pipistrellus pygmaeus. Lineage (NCBI taxonomy): Eukaryota > Metazoa > Chordata > Mammalia > Chiroptera > Vespertilionidae > Pipistrellus > Pipistrellus pygmaeus. The sequence continues at coordinate 88,629,256 of OX465308.1, forward strand.
TTGCCGACACGCTGTATGTTTTCCTGGGCTAACAAGAGGAAGGCTGGCCGTTAGGTTTATGCCTCTTTGTTTTCCAGCAGGTCGCCTACCGGAGTGATGCTGGAAGTATGCTAATAAACAGCACGCACCGGGGTCAGCGGGGAGTAAGAAATATCTCCTAACTAGTTCTAAAGGGAAATGATGCTAAAAAAGGGAGCGGCGTTATTTACGCCACACACGCCGACCCATATGTCACCATCAAAGGCATCTTGCGGACGGCTCCGCGCACTCAATCTTCGGTGAGCGTCAGGGCGTCCTGCGTCCCTGGGAGACTGAGAGCCGGGCCTGGCTCCCACCTCCAGTGCAGGGCCCGTTAGAGGACGGAGAGAGCTCCCATCACATCGGCGCCTGGGCCTCCGAGGTTCACAAGCAGCACCAGTGTCCGCGCAGACGCAGGCGCCGCCGTGACAGTCACGAGGACTTGACACTCCGGCCTCGGTGACTTGAACCGCGCTGAGAGGACGCGGACTCTCGGTGCTGCGCTTTGGTTTTGTGGAGTTCTCTGAACTTCCTGGCAGATCACGGGCTGGTATTTCCTCCGGCTGCTGCGAGCAGAGCAGTTGTGTGTGAGTGTGGCGACATGGTAATCCGGGAAGAGCGCCTGAGCAAACGGTCATTGATGTGATTTTACAAATGTCGTTGTCTCACATTTGGGAGGTTTTAAAAACGATTATTTCAGGATGGTTTATTTTGTTTTCGAAGATGGTTTTAATTATAAATATTAAGTTTCATCGTAAAGGAATTTATGAGACTGTGCTCTGGAAGACGCCGCCAGTCCTTTATTGAGTTCATCTAATAGTCCTGGGCCAGACATGGGCGGAGTCATAGGCTGTGAAGTTACAAAGGCTGCTTTCTTTCAGGGCCAGCAGGTAGAATAAAGGGCTTGTTTCTCTGCCCGGTGGCAGGGCCCTGAGACCCCAGGCAAGTCTGCTTCCTCGGCCTCAGTTTCGGAGAACTGAGGATTCTGGACGTAGAGTAACCACTGCTCTTTTCCTCTCAGGACCGGGGGTAAAACGATGACTGATGTTAGTATGCTCACTAGGATAAGAAATTATATGCATTCCTTAGGGAAGAAAATAGGTACTTAAACACTAGGACTTAACAAATTCTGAAAAAAATCATCTAGGTTTCAGACTTCAGCCCAAAATGATAACCTCTAAATAAATCTCTTAGCTAGATCCCCGGAATCTCCATTTACTGGCCGTTTCACGTAGGGGTATCTGGAAGTAACTCCACAGTGAATTTGATCAGAAGGAAAGCCTGACCGTCAACAACACGGGTGTCTTGAAACTCCACCACCACGTGTTACAGATCAAAAAATAAAAAATACTCACTTCTGTGTCTGCCTTTCGGAATGTTTAAAAATACGGCGTGCTCTGAACGCGCGGTGCTGGGAAGGAAGACACAGGTCTTAATGAGGAACTGTGTAGCTTGGCCCACGCAGCCCCATGGAAGGTTAGTGAGCGGTGTGTGTAAGACCAGCTCTCAGAAAAAGCTGCGAGTAAGGCTGGGTGTGTGCATGTGTGTGTGTGTGTGCGCGCGCGCATGTGCATGCATGTTAACAAAATGGTACAAAGTGCATATGTCTAAGTAATTCTGTCTGTACTTTTTTTCTCAGAAGAAGACCTATCAGTGCATCAAGTGTCAGATGGTTTTCTACAATGAATGGGATATTCAGGTGCATGTTGCAAATCACATGATTGGTGAGTGACACTCTAAACTTTCTTACGCTCGGATGTTTCTCCTGCTTGTGTCCACCCCTGCCTTGTCATTAAACAGTTAAAGATGAATTAATTGTCCAGCCGGCACTGTGTTACCTGAGCATGATGATGTTCCGTTGCTGCTGTGCGTGGGCCTGATGGCGCTGTGGCACGCTGCTTTTCTGCAAGGGCTGGCAGACTTCTGCAGAGGGCCGCGTGTCTGCTGCCCCTCAGAGCGCAGGTGACCCACAAATTAAACTCCCGGTCACACTGTGGTGTTATCGGGAGCAAACGGGAATGGCTAATGAGCGGGAGTTCGCTTTCCGTGGAGTTTGAGTTGGGTTTTAATTCTGTACATTATTATGGTGATGGCACTGCTGTTGCTGCTGAAGCATCTTTGTCTAAAAGCCCGACGTGGGGAGTTGCTGGGCTCGGGACACGTCGGTAATTTAGATGGCCTCGTGCTGGCTGGACGTGTGTGGCTCCCGCAGCCTGAAGGGGTCAGGATGGAACAGGGCAGGGGAGGCACGCAGGGCTCCTTGTTGACTCCAGAAGATGTTAGCTCTGGCGAAAGGGGTCTGGACCCCAAGCCCTGGAGTCCCGGTGGGCCAGTGTCTCGGAATGTGGCATGTATCCTGTGGCAGGAGCGAAGAAGGTCCCTTTGTCATGTGTGTGCGGTGTCCCACGATCCCTTCCCTCTGGGCTCGCCCCCCGAGCCTTTTAATTTGATAAGCGCTTGGTGGTAACACGGAGAGTTTCACCAGCCCGTTAAACTCTGCCGAGCAGGTCTTTCTCTGCTGGTGACATGACGGTTGCTGTTTCTCTACACTGTTTTTGTGCTCCTTTGTGTTTTTGTACGATGAGGGGGTTTCTTCCATTGGCTGCGTGGCGTTTTGTCGCACCACAGATCATTGTGACGTAACATTAAAAAGTCTGATCAACCCCGTGTTCTCCTGTTATCAAACTCTGAGACAGGCAAGCATATCCAGCAGCAGCGTCTCAGAATGTCTGTGGACGGGTTACTCCCGCTGCTGCCACGGGCCACGGAAACCAGCCATCCCCAGCGGCTGGGGCTCTTGTAGATATTAATAAGGACAATCTCAAAAGCATGTTGGGAAATGGATTAAGAGGTTTGCAGTAGGACTTGCTTTATAGTTTTCCAATGATGGGTCTCCGGGAGATGATGGCTAATAAAAGGCCAAGTGCTTAATTGTGCAGAATGGGACGTGCATGGAACCGCGGGGATATTGATCCCTCTCCTCGGTGTTTCCCAGGCTGAAGGACCAGTATTGTTAGTGATGTGCTTGTCCATGGCACAGCACGTTGTTAAATGTGACAGAATGACAATGACTACCTGACTGAATGCTTAAAAGAGGGCAAATGATGAGATTCAAATGATGGCGTTTTCTTGAAGTTCCCTTCCATTCGAGACAAAAAAAACTCAAAATCCCCATAAACTTCCAAAACTGCTTTGTGGGGTGGGGTGGGGAGGGTGGGTTTGAAGTGAGCTGCTCTTGCTGCAGACCTTCCGTCCTTCCCGGCGCTGTCTGAGGCAGAGGTGGCGGCGACCATCCGCACCTCCACTCTGTGCGGGGATCACCTGGGAGCAGAGCTCGTGGCGTGTGGACGGAGTGGCCCCCGAGGCTCATGCTTCTGAGGAGCCGTGTGTGGTGCAGCCTCGCTTTGGGTGCTGGGCCTGCTGTTCGCCCCAGACAGGGGAGCGGACCTCTGCTGTTGCTCCCACAGGCCTGGCGTCCTGGCGCGTGAGGGGCCGATGGGGTGCGGGCGCGCAGGGCGTTGTGATCCCCGGTTCGGTGCCCTTGGTCCCTGAGGCTCGGGCCTGCCTGGCCTTCCCTTTCTAACTGCTGGATGCCCTCCGTGGTATTGCCTTTCAATTCCTGGCTGCATTCCTGTTCCCGCGGCGGGCGCCCCACCTTATGACGGGTCCTGGACCTCCCTCTCCTGGGGCCTGAGCGTTCAGCAGCCCCCTTTGACCAGCGAAGCAAACGCTCCTCCTCCTCACGGGGACCCAGTTACAGAACAGCCGGCCGTTGTAGTGGAGCCTGTGGTCCTCCTGCATCTGCGGCCTATCAGCTGCAGAGCATGGCTCGGGGTCCTGTCCGTGGGCCAGGCGTCCAGGCCCTCACTGCCTTTGTGTCGTTAACATCTGGAGGGGCGGGGAGGGCAGCGGGAAGTCAGAGGGGCTGAGAGATCCTGTTCCTAGCTTAGTGGATAGAGCATTGGTCCTCGGATGGAAGGGTCCCGGGTTTGATTCCAGTCAAGGGTGCAGACCTTGGTTGCAGGCTCCATTCCAGCCCTGGTCAGGGCACGTGCTGGAGGCAGCCAATCATTGTCTCTCTCTGACACGGATGTTTCTGTCTCTCCCCTTCCCTCCTCCCTCCCACTCTCTCTAAAACCCGATGGGGAAATATCCTCGGATGAGGATTAACAACAACAGCGAAGACCAGGAGTGCCAGGTGATAGGCACACAGTGGGGCAAAGACACAGACTCTTCGCCCGGATGGCTAACCGCGTGCTGGGCAGATGGCTGTGACTGGAAAGGGCCCAGGATCTGCGGTCCCGCAGCACGTGGCCCGGGCGTGGAGACGGAAAGAGCGAGGACAGCAGTCTTGTTCGGGGTGCGTTGTAGCTGGTCTGTGGTGTTGGTGCGGCAGTGCTGGTGGCCCAAGGTCACAGATGGTCCTGTCCATTCTCCCCTTCCCTGGGCAGTGTGCGAGGTGACTAATCTCCATCAGCGTCACCTCCGGAGCATTGGACCTGGAATACTCTTGCTTTTGCATAGACCCAGGGTCGGCAAACCACGGCTCGAGAGCCAAATGCAGCTCTTTGGCCCTTTGAGTGTGGCTCTTCCACAAAATACCACGGCCTGGGCCAGTCTATTTTGAAGAAGTGGCATTAGAAGAAGTTTAAGTGTAAAAAATCTGGCTCTCAGAAGAAATTTCCATCGTTGTACTGTTGGTTTTTGGCTCTGTGGACTGATGTGTTTGCCGGCCACGGGCGTAGAGGACACCAGTGTTTCAGGACTGCGGCGGCTTTGGATTTTATGGCCTCAGGGGGACAGAGCTGTGGCCCTCTGCACGGAGGATGGAGGGCTGTGTGGCCCTTCAGGCTCCCCGTGTTCACTGGCTGCATTTGTTCCTGAAGAACAGAAACGAGTCCCTGTGGGCGTCTGTAGGTGCCCATTACTGCCCCGTGGAGCTCAGAGGCACCGGGGTCTGTGGAGCTCACGTTAATGCTCAGCGCGGTGATTGCATTTTTTTTAGGTCATCTTCATCTGATTGCCTGCAAAACCCAGGCAATTCAGAAACGAGCATTTGGTGTTAAATACGATGAATATACTGGCTTATTTCATCAAGAGCTGGATTAAAAACGCTGAAATCTGGGCAGTTTAATGGTAACAGGAAGCTACCCTCGTGTGGGCCATGCTGGCTTATTTGAAAAGCCCACAACGGGCTTCTGTGCGGACCGTCCAGAAGGGACCCTCTCTTCCAGCGCCATCTGCACAGGAGCGCGGGGCGGGCCAGGTCATCGCTCCTCAGCTGTCGCGGCATCAGCGTAGGTAATGGAGCACGCACCGCGCTCTGCCGGGTGCCGTTTCTCAGAGATGCCCATCGTTCGCACAGATAATTCCGTTTATTTCTCTGGTCGGTCCAAGCGAGCCGGGCAGAGTCACAGATACCAGAGCATCCCCAACGAGTTCATCTTTGTGTGCAACCTAACTTTTGTTTAAAAAAAAATGGTGTCACACCTACTGTGCAGATGGCTGCATGATTGTAAGCCAGCCAAAACAGTTAAACCGATGTGTGCGCTGGGGATAGATCAAATAAAGGCTACAGCGGAGCGCGGGCCACCGATCCTAATAATCAGACGGTTTTACGTGGTGTGCCGTGCGGAGGGCCGGTCACAGCGATGGCGGGGACGTGTGCCAGGGCCGGCGAGGGGCCTCCTGGATCTCAGGATGGTGCCAGGCCCCGCAGGCCGCGGTCTGAGAACCGCACATTTGCTGTACAGCTGGCGGCTCTGTGTGGGGACATCAGCTAGAACTTATATAGAATGAAGTGTTATTGCTCAGGATGGAAGTGTTCAGAGAGGGGATTGGAGACAGTAACTGAGAACAGAGTCAGCCCTGGTACCCAGGAAGCAGACTGTAAATATGAAGAGGGTTTAATTATCTGCGCAATTTAACAAAAACTCAAGATGTAGTCAGAAAGGACGCAGAGGCGGCCGCGGAGCCGGGCTGCGTGGCTTCCCGGGGCCTTCTCCTTGTTCCTTCCCCCTCACCCCCGCCGCTCACCTGCCTGAAAACAAAGGCAGTTTTAACGAAAATAAAGAATGGAATATCTTTTAAAAAACAGCAACATCTCTCTGAGGTGAGACCGTTTTCCAAAGCTCATTTAGTTACTTGGATTCTTATTTCTTAAACAACTTTGAGAGAGAACCTTTAAGCCTCTCTCCCATTTCAGGGTGAAGCCGTTAGAGGCAATTCAGAGTGGCCCTGGTTTTGTGTTTTAGCCCGCTTGCAACAGCTGTGATTTATAAGAATCAGGAATCCTAGCCCTGGCGGGTTTGGTTTAGTGGATAGAGCATCAGCCTATGGACTGAAGGGTCCCGGGTTCGATTCCTGTCAGGGTACATGCCCGGGTTGCAGGCTCCATCCCCAGTGGGGGGCGTGCAGGAGGCAGCCGATCCATGATTCCCTCTCGTCATTGATGTTTCCATCTCTCTCCCTCCCTCTTCCTCTCTGAAATCAATAAAAATACTAAAAAGGGAAAAAAGAATCCTGGCCATTGGGGATTTTGGGTCCCACACCCCTCGCACAGCCTCTGGCACATTCGTGGTGATGTGGTTGGAGGCTCTGGCGGAGCCACAGGCAGGTGGAAGGCAGTTTCTGGCACATTCTGGAGTGTCTCTGCCCATGAAGCAGGGAGGTGGGGAGGTGGGGAGGCGGGGAGGCGGGAGGCGGTGGCGCTGGGGCGGGTGCCCGGATGCTGGCGCCCTGGCCGGGCTCCACACAGCGATGCCGGGAGGACAGTGTCCGCCAGATGGACAGCTCCCTGTGACTGTGGCCGGGTGGGCCTGGCTCACGCTCCCTGCACCACGCTCTAGTCTAGAACGTGCCGCCTGGACCCGCTTTCCACTCACTGTTTGATGTGTTTGCTATGAAATGTGGGTCTTTGCTTCTTTTTCTTTTTTAAATACATTTTTATTGAATTCAGAGAGGAAGGGAGAGGGAGAGAAAGATAGAAGCATTGATGATGAGACAGACTCACTGACTGGCTGCCTCTTGCACATCCCTCCCCCCACATGGGGATCTAGCCTGCAACCCTGGCCAGGGTCCTGACCGGGAATCGAACCTCTGACCTCCTGGTTCATGGGTCAACACTCAGCCACTGAGTCAAATGGGGATCTCTGTTTATGAGTGAAGTTTGCAAGACATTCTCGAATGGAGGACACAGAGGAGCCACAGACACACGGAGAGCCCCTCCCTCCGACACCGGGACACACAGTGCCTCGAGGTCTGGTTTCCCGGGCTCGGCCGGGCACGCGTGAAGGAGAGGCTCGGGGACCGGGTTCCCTCTCTGTGTCTCGTTTCCGGGCCGTGGATAGCTGGGAACAAAGGCAGGGAGCGGCCTGGAGGGGGCGGAACCGCAGCCGGTGGCTCCCCGGGCGGGTGGGGCTGCACGGGTCACCTTTAGAATTATGCCGATGACAGCAGTGCTACCTGCCAAGACCGCAGGTACCCGCGCTCAGGATGGCGCCCGCGCCCGGCCGGCCGCCGTCGGAGGGCGCACATTTGCTGTACAGCTGGCGGCTCTGTATGGGGCGGCCGTGTGGGCTGGGAGGGAGCTGGAAAGGAGACAAGCATGAAATTTCTTCTAACCCCAACTCGCTTTTTCTGTGCTGTTGGCTGCCTCTCAGCTCCTTGACAAAAAAAAAAAAAAACCAATCAGGCCCCTTTAATCCGCCTGTGATTACCACTGGTATAAAAAGAGGAGCATAATGAGGAAAAATGCCTCGTTTTGTTGCCTTCAAAAGCCAACAAATTGGAGTTAACTTGACAGGAAGTGGCTTAATAATTAGATTATTTATTTATTCCTGACACATATCCCCCTGTTACTAGTCTCAGGAGACCCCGGAGATGGTACGATTTTCAAGCTGCCATTACGTGGCTGTCTTCTGCGAACAAAGAAGCTACTATCTATCAGTCAATTAAATGTGCTGTGCGGGCGGGGCCGCCGGCCGGGGAGCCCTGGGACGGTGGCCGCCGCGTCCTCTGTTCTGTGCATCGCACTCCGGGGCCGCGGGGACGGAGTGGAGCGTGCATTAAAATATCACTTGTTGATTTGTTTGCTAATGAAGAGCCATTGAGATGTTTGTGTATTTCTAGGGCAAAATGGTTGCTCTCGGGGCCTCCTCGCTGGCATGTCTTAGTTCATCTGCCCCGAGTGCTTATTTAAGAATTACTAAAATTAAAGTCAACAACTGGATAAAGAAAACACCTCTGAGGTAGCAGGAGGTGGTTCTTGTTTTTTTTTAAACTACATTTCCATCGGATGGAGCGAATGAAGGCGGGAAACAGGGAGAGGGTGCCAGGTCACCCCCTCGCTTGCACTGTGTGAATCCGAACCACCGTTTCCCCCGCCGTGACGCGGACGTCTTCCTCGGGTGGGGAACCCCTGCCGAGTGCTGAACGACGATTCCCCGTGAGGACAGTCACCGTAGACACGGACTTCTTCCTTTAAGGTGAAGGGCATTTGGTAGCAGCTTCTCTAACTCGGTGAATATGCAGACCCATGCTTCTCGGGAGCTGAGTGGGGTTTTTACAGCCAGACTCAGAACGCTCGGGATGTATGGGACACCTGATGGGAGAGGCGGTCTCAGCCCCTGGGGGGGTGGGGGGGGCGCACACATGGGACTGGCTTCTCTCTCCATCCGTTCCTCTGCTGCTTCCTTTGTCTTTTCTGCAGCATCACCTGGTTTCCTTCTAAGTGGCGGTGGCTCTCCAGCCAGTGTTGCTATCTCCTAATATGTTTATCGGCTTCTCACCACTCTCTGTGGACTGTGTGCAAAGCCCGTCTTACGGACTCCGCTGACGCCCAGGGTTTGGTTGTGTGATTGTATCTGTCGTTCGGTTGAGGGTCCAGAGATCCAGGCGCCCAAATATTATGCCGGTGCTCTGCTGAAGTACTTACTGGTGGAAAGGGATAAATTGAGAATTTAAACTGGGCCATGGAATATTGAAAAGCCTCCCCTCCTCCCATCGGACTTTGTAAACCAGTAACCAAGCTTTAACTGTGTTTCCACGATGCCCTGACAGCAGGCTGTAAGGAACTCATTTAAGCTGTCATCGATGGCCGTCCTCCTTATTTCCACCCTGTTATTCCAAGTCATTTTGTTAGAAAAAGCTTGGCTACGCAGAGGTGTTCTGTAATAGAAAATGAATTTGAAACACTTTTCATTAATTGGTGATTAATATATTTCAGGATTAGTTTAAGCAGGGCCCTACCTCCTGCCCAGTCAAGTATGTTCTGGTTAATATCCAATTATCTGCACCTTCGTAGTTATTATGTCTTAATATTTCGGATGTGATAACCAGGAACTGGAGAGCAATGCTAATGAGGACCGTGGAGCAAGAATCAGCCAATGACATACTCAGTGATCCTTGGTGAGGAGAGACTCTCTCCCCAGAACACGTGCTCTGCCTCTCCCGGCCCGCCTGAGACGCCAGGCCGCGGCCACAGGCGAGAACCAGAAGATTCTCCGTCTTCTCTCTCCCACCATCGGAGCCTGCACGTTCAGGGTTCAGCTTCGTCTCAACACAGGGCGTTCCCCTCACGGAGACCAAGAACAGGCAGCCGGAGCGCATTTGCGTTTTCCGAACAGGAGCCGCGTGTCCTTTATCTTCCTGTGAGCAGAGTCCCGAGTGTCGCCTGTTCGGGGAGGCTGTGGCGCGGACGTGGCAGCGCCTGTGCGGCCGCGCTGAGGGCGCGGCTTCCTGCCACCCGCTCCCTTCCCCACGGTTATGGCCATGCTGCGTGCGGTTGTGGCGCTCGATGCAATTTCTTCACAGGTAATTGCAGTGCTGAACCCTCCGCCGGGGCTCCCCGCAGGGTCCCCGGGTGGCGTGTGCGCCCCCCGCCGCGCGGGGCACGCGCATCACCCCTGCGCACGCCGCGCTGTAATGAAGCCACGTCAGTAAATTGCAGAGCGGGGGGCTGTTGCACGGGGCTGCCTACGGCACCTCGGGGTCCATTTGCACCAGATTATTCTTTTTATGGTTATGATGCCTTCCCCTCTCCCGTGCTCTCTTGCTGCCCAACTGCTGTTGGCCACTCGCAGCCCCGAGGGGCATGGAGGAACATTGCGGCCATCATTGTCTCTCTGAGGCGCGCTGGTCGCCGCTCACTTCCAAACCCAGGGACCCTGGCGGCTCGGCGGGTCCTTGCTGACCCTGGCCGCTCCATGGTCTTTGTTGATGCTCCTTTTCTCGGAGGATGTCCTTTCTCGTGCTCCTCCTTGTCGTCCTCTTCTTAAAAGAACAGATTTGTTATGGACAAAAGAGGGCCCATTCATTTACCGACATTTCGTGTCCATGTTATGGCTCTGCAGGCAGTAAGGTCAGCTGACCTTGTCCCTCCCCCAGGGCGGTTCGCTAATTTGCAGAAGGGGCGTTGATGGGATTCCTGTTTAAGGAGAAGATTTGTATTTCCAATATCTTCTTGGGTTTCATTAAAACGTGAGGTCATTATGAATATTGTATAGATTAGTAACTTCTCTTTACCAAGTAGCCATTTCCTGCCCAGCCAACGTCTGCTGCCCAGGAACTAATAAAACATCGGTGTGGCCTAAGGCAGGGGCCTTGTCTTCTTACTGGACAGAGCCAGGACCCAGGCTTGACCCCGGGGTGGTGGGTGTGCATGTGGGTGATGCTAACCATCTTGGTACCCGTTCCAGCTGCTAGGGCAGCGGCTGTTCTGCCTCTCTCCCTGAGCCTGGGCTGCAGGCTGCATTCCAGCTGAAATCTAGCGTTAGAGCCGACTCACCTTCCATTGAGCCATCAACCTGCCGGGCCAGCGACGCCAGCTCAGGTCCCTCAGCCGAGCACGCTTCCGCTGGTGGGCCCAAGGACATCGATTCTGAGCTGTCATTCCTGGAGCACATGCTGTAGAATGGAAATTTAAACCTTAATCCACTCAGTAATGCAATTAATTTTTAATGGGCAGTAATACTAATTGAAATAGCCTGAATTTAGTAAGTCACCACCAGACATTTTCCAAAGCTGGAGGCTCCACCGAGAACCAAGAGGACAGACCCATCATTGTTGGGTGTTTACAGGGCAGAGGCCCACTCCGTGGCTCCGGGGGAGGCACCGCTCTTTAAATCAGACCGTAGTGCACCTCTCTGTGAATAGAGCTCGTTTTTCAGAGAATTCCTACGGTTTTATCCACTGGAATAGGCAAAAATGCTCCAGTTAATTTTTTAATGCAAAATCGTATTATATTGTTTTTTAAAAGCAATTATGAAGTCAGTTGTCAGCAATGTCATGGTTAAACACAAAAGCCTTTTTAAAAAATACAATATTTATTGACTTCTTGAGAGAGAAAAGGGAGAGAGAAACATCAATGAGGGAGAAACATCATCAGTGGGCTGCCTCCTGCACGTCCCCTACTTTGGGTGGAGCCCGAAACGGAGGCATGTGCCCTGACCAGGAATTGAACTTTGTGACCTCGTGGTTCATGAGTCAATGCTCAACCCCTAGGCCACACTGGCCGGGCCAAACACAACCATCTCCATGGCTAGTCTCATTGTAGACTATGGATCTGAGACACTGTTTCCAGACATGAGGAATATGTGTGGCTCCTCAGCACCTGTAAGCCTATTGCCTTGTTTGGTGTGTGTATTCCCCAGAACCAGGCGTGCGCCCGGCTTCCTTTTACTGGAAACGGAGCCTTTCACTCCTGCACATGCTTTCAAAATGGCCTTTTAAATGTTTGTCAGGGTTTCTCTTTTTTCTAGCCAGAGTAATGCAAATTTTGCACAGTAAAACCAAATAGATTTCCAGTCATTTCTACACTAAAAACATTCTTTAGCTGCATTTATCTGCTGGTAAATGAGGACTTTTAAAATGCATCAGCTCCGCTGATGAATGGGCGCAGTGTTCAAACGAGCACCCGCATTAAATTTAGAAAAAGGCAGCGCCGTATATCCTGCTCAGTGGCTCCCACATCGCGGTATTTAATAAGCCGATGGCGCTGTTAAATATTTAGTAAAGTTCCCGCAGAACCCTGCATCTAGTCACGTGAGATCGGAAGACATTTTTGCAGCATGTAAGTAAAAATGATGGTGGAGAATGGGAAGAGCTGTGGTGTGGCCTGGTTTCTAAGGGAGTGTGGGTAGCAGGGCACAAGTGAGTGCAGCAGCCACACCCTCGCACACTGAGTCAGTGCACACCTGCGTCAGTGCACACCCTTTGGATTAAGGGTCCAGACTGGCTTGCATTTCGCCATGGTTAAGTGAAAGTGCTGTAGGGCTCATTCTCATGGGAACTGAAATGTCAGTGTAGCGTGTTTTTAAAAAGGAAGACCTTACGCTCTCCTTTTTAGAGCTTGTTCCCTGCAGTTGAGCTTTACAATGGGCACGTTCTCTTCCTCCCGGAATGGAGGGAAGGGAAGAGGAGGAGGTGAGGGAAGTTCAGTGAGGCGCACAGAGCATACTGACAACGCAGATTGGTGGGTCTAGTAAAGTCTTTTCAGCATCGTGGTGGGTGTGCTGTGACAGATGCTGAGGAACGGGTACCCTGTTCCCACTGCTATGCCGCATAACAGATGACCTCCTGTCACGTCCGCGTTATCTGTCCAGATAACAGTAATAGTTCCTTTAATCCGGAGTGGAAAGTGCTTCCCAGTGCCCTTAGGTGATAGTATTGCTGGTACATGTAATGCTAACCTGCCATGGTCCTCGTACTGGTGGTCCCAATCACGGGGAGCTTTCCATGGGAGCAGCATCCACAGCTCTGGAGGTGCAAGGCCAGGGGCAGGGCTCGCTCGGATTGTAAGGAGGTGTGGGCTCTTCACAGGCCCATGTGCTCGCATCTCACTTCCATCCTGTATTCCGTGCACCAGTGACCCTATTCCTTCCAGCTGCACGGAGCCCCCTCCCACCCATGCAGCACGGCCAACCGATCCGATTGGCTGCTTGAGTTCTCCTAAGACAGTGGTCAGCAAACTGCGGCTGGTGAGCCACATGCAGCTCTTTGGCCTCTTGAGTGTGGCTCTTTCACAAAATACCACGTGCGGGCGCACATGTACAGTGCGATTTAAACTTCGTGACCCAAGCGCAGAAATCATTTTTCGGCTCTCAAAAGAAATTTCAATTGTTGTACTGTTGATACTTGGCTCTGTTGACTAATGAGTTTGCCGACCACTGATAAGAAGAACCATGGGATTCATACACTGGGGAAATGCATTTGGTTTTGAAAGGAGATGGACCACCGATGTGGAGGACGGAGAGAGGTGTCCGTGAGGCGGAGGGAGAGGCGTGGTGGAGGCGGCGGCGTGTTAATATGCATCGCTTGGTGCGCGCTGACCTCGGGTGCGGAGAGGAGAAAATCCCATTTCCAGCGTGTTTCCAGCGTGGCGAAAATGCTGCTTCAGTTGCTTTCTGCTACTCACATTGGGAAAGGTGCTTATCCTGTGATAATTATCATCAAGGAATATTAATGCGTTCAGCACTTGTAACCCAGAAACTCATTACCGCCGAAGCTGTGCATCATCTGTGCGCAGAGAACTTGGCCAGACCCGTCTTCCCGGGGCTGCCCCCGCGCCCCGCGGGCAGGGCCCGCCGGGTCACCGGCTATTTCTGAAGCTGGAGCGGTGTCTGCATCGCCGCCTCCTGTCCTGGAGCCCGCTGCTCCGCCTCTGCACGCCCTCCTCCCAGGGCGCCGCGGTCAGTCAGGGTCAGGGAGAAGGGGCCGAGCCTGGGCCCGCCGGGGAGGCGCAGGCACGGAGCCCGGAGGACGCCAGAGCCGCGCCCTGTCTCCTGCCCTTGAGCAGGGCCTCAGGGCGCCGCTTCCCTATCGCAGCGCCCGGGGTCCGAGAGAGGGCTGCAGGGGCCCCCTCCAGGCCTCGGGCTGGAGCCTGTGTCCAGGGCTGTCGGCGTCCGCGTCCACCTTTCACACGGTCCTGCGCGTCCCGGACCCGGCGCAGTCTGCGGCACCTGCCCGAGGCAGAGGTGGATGTTGTCGTTTACAGCCACCCCCTGGGCGGGGGGAGAGCGGCGGGGTGGGAGGGAGGCTTTCCGGGGGGCCCGAACCTGGACCCCATCCGGTCCCACGCCTGCTGCCTGGCAGCCTGGCGAGCGGGCGGCGCCCGCCACGTTCTGAGGCGAATATATCCCTGTTCCCTTCCTCCGACCCTGCTCGGCGCCCCCTTAGGGGCGTGACCCCGCGGCGTGACCCCGCGGCGTGACCCCGCGGCGTGACCCCGCGGCGTGACCCCGCGGCGTGACCCCGCGGCGTGACCCCGCGGCGTGACCCCGCGGCGTGACCCCGCGGCGTGACCCCGCGGCGTGACCCCGCGGCGTGACCCCGCGGCGTGACCCCGCGGCGTGACGGCGGGGCCGAGACCACGACGTCCAGCCCCGCGGGCGGTCTGGCTTCACAGGCGGCCTCGTGTCCTACTTATCCAGGTCACACCCTGGGCCGGGCCTCGCTCCTGGAACCTGGCCCTTCTGCCCCGTGACTTCCCAGGGGCCTCCGCGAGCAGGGACTGAGGCCCGGGCCCGGCTGAGCTGAGCTGGGACTCGGCGTCCATCCGCGGGGAGCTGATGGCTGTTCGGAGCTTCCGGCCGGAGGGGCTGGTGCCCCTGGGTGCCGGCTGGCGGCGCTGGGGCAGGTCCTCCTTCCGAAGACCCGGCCTGCGCACCGGCCGATGGTCCGGAGTGAATGATGGCGGCGGAAACTCACCTGTGAAAATGGCCGACGGGAGGAACTGCGGCGGCGCGGCCCGAATTCCCTGCTGCGCGGCAGGCCCACCGGAAGTGCCAGGCCCGCCACCGGAAGCGGCTTGTTCCTGCGGTTGGGTTGGCTCAGCGCTGGAGGGACAGGACCTAACTCTGCAGGGATGCTCTGGGCACAGACAGAGGCCCCGCATCCCGCATGCAGGGACAGAGCTCCAGGCCGGAGCTGACTGACGTGGAGGCGGCGGGCGTCTGCTGCGGGGCTGCACAGGCGTCACCTGGTGAGTTGCATTTTCATGTTTCAGTTCCCTCTCTGCACCGGACGTGGCGAGGTCCACGGGGGTAGCAGGCCTTCCAGGGGTCTCTGTGCCGCCCGTGTCCTCGGGTGGCTGCGCCGTGGGGCCCGCGTCCCGCTTGCTGCCCAGCGTGCCGCCTGCACGGGGAGTGGAGCCAGGGAGCGCTCCCTGGAGGCTGTGCAGGCACCTGGCCTGCTCTGCCTGTGCAAAGGGCCCTTCTCTGCGAATGACGCAGGCGTTGACCTTGGGTGCGAGTTTGCGTCTTGCAAGGAGGAGGTGTCTTCTGCCAAGGCCTGTGCGTTTGCTAGAGGCTCGCACTCAGAAAAGGTGGTTCCCACTGTCTTCAAGGTCAGTCTAACCCAGCCTGTACCTTGAACTGCGCAGTTGTGTTGTAAACTAAGACTGTAACCACCTTCATCTCAAAGGTCGTAAGTGGTTGGCTGACTTTTGAAGTCTGATTCCTTTATTCTGTGAGTGACCACGGTTCCCAGTGTGTGATGGCCTTTATGAGAAATGTGTGGGGTGTCATGTGTTCCAGTGTGTGTGTGTGTATGTACACGCGTGCACACGTCTGTGTGCAGACACATGCTGGGCACCAAGCCCTCTCGCCCAGGGCTCGGTGCACGCTCCCTGCGTTGTGTTGAACACGCTTCCAGCAGCTCGAGAGCTGGTGTGGATGGGAAATGGAGCCGCAGAGGTCTGTTGGAGTCTGATGTTGGTAAGAGAGAGATTGGAAAAGGATGTTTTTGGCGTGGCTCCCTTTTGCGATGTAATTGCTGCTTCATTAGGACTTGGAAGCCTTTCCTGTGGTTAAATTTAATCAAATGTCTCAGAATAACAAACGTGTACACGTAAAATTCCGGTTTTTCTAAATGTGACACACACACACACACACACACCCGGGCGCTATCACCCCCATATGTCTTGTTCATTGCTGTGTGGTACTATCTCCAGCCTAGTTCCTGCTCTCTATTGCTAATGAATTGGTAATTGATCGCCTATAGAGGTATCTGTTGTGAGAAATCCCTATCCAGAGGTCTGGGTTTTGATTTTAGTAAGAACCACAATGTGAGCACTAATGTCGAGTGCACTAAATAGACTACACTTGAGAAGATATCAGTCGTTCATTCTTTGGGTGGTGATAGGACATTGTTAGCGTTATTGCCATTATACAGACGAGGAAACTGAGGCTGGAGCAACGGCTCCAGCAGACTGTGCTGGTAGGTATGGAGGGAGACTGACGCCACCTTCCGCCCTCACCGCGCTGGCAGAGGTGCCGCCGCCGTCTCCTCCCAGCCAGGCTCTCGGGTGGAGTCTCCTCAGTGATTCCATTGATTCAAAGCCCGAGGCTGGTTGCATTCTCGAGGCAACAAAACGTATCCTCAATTTAGACAACGTGTTATCTTTCCAGGAAAAGCCGTAGGTGAGGACGTAGCCTGGTGGTTTTCTCCGCTTCTTAAATCGATCTCATTGGAAGAACTGAGTCTATCTGTGCGTCAGAATTCTTTTATTTCTGCTTTTGGAAATGGTGGGAAATAGGCAATGAGATGGCAAAGCGGGTAAGTTCAGTGTGACTAGCTGTGCGTGTGAGACATTCTGTTGTGGAAGGAAACATGGATGCTCATCGTTGTGCAGGGTAGCGAGGTACGTCCAGGTCTTTCTGGGAGGTGAGGCGATAGATTTAAACGGCAGCAGCTGTGCTCAGACGGTATCGTGCATCCAGAATCACACTCTCTCCAGCGTGCGAAAACCTGATGCGTCTAATTCTGTTTGTCGGTTTATTTAACTTTTCATGGACTATAGAAAGAGTGTCAGGAAGACAGGGAGATTGTTGCTCCACCCATTCATGCATTCATTGGTTGGTTCTATGTGCCCTGACCAGGGGTCGAGCCCGCAGCCTTGGCGTGTTGGGGATGATGCTCTGACCAGCTGAGCCACATGGACTGGGTATAATGTGTCTAATTCGTGTCAGAAATGGGACGCGGACACCCAGCCCCTCTAGAAGCCTCTCTGTGGGCGAGTATACGCGAGTCTCCGAGGAGGCGTCGGGCAGGGGGTTAGGCAGAGCTCATGTTCTCTCCAGCACACAAAAAGCACGGACGT